>WUAM01000161.1:1157960-1204974 GCA_024336885.1 Actenoides hombroni
TTTCCCTACCCGACGCCCCTCCGATCTTCCCATAGGTTCGATTCCTCTCCTCTCCTCTCCTCTCCTCTCCTCTCCTCTCCTCTCCTCTCCTCTCCTCTTCTCTCTCCTTCTTTCCCCCAGGTGTGTGGTCACATCCCTTCCTAGAAGGTGCCTGCTGGGCAGGGTGCAGATCCATCTTCCCATCCTGGCAGCTGTGTTTATAGTCTAGCTTACTTCGACTAAGCACAAAACTTCTTGCTTACCTTTTATGTTTGAAATATCAAGATAGTAAATGTTCAGCCATGGTTTACGATGCTTTTTTATCCAGTGTGAATAATCCTCTGATGCTTAATGAGCTGATTTCAAAGACAGTCATAAAACAACAGAGAAATACTTATTCTCAGAAGAATGTTTGTAGAATTCTTTGACTGTAGATACCAGATAAAGTCTATAAATTCTGAGATTAAAAATGAAAGCAAAGAACTGAAAGCAAGAACATGACAGTTATACAAGCAGCAAACATGCCCCACTGGGATTACAAATGCCTAATACAGCTAGCTTGTTCTTTTGCAGTGACAAAGAATGGAATTAAGCTTTAGAACTTGATTTCAAATCAACACTTTGTGATGACTAATATGTCACTATAAGAGAAGTAATTAAACAATATTTCCAAGCCCAAGCATGTAAAAATTACTTTATTATAAATGTAAAAAATGAATGAGAAATCTCATTAACTTTTATAGGAAGCAATAATCAGCATTATTATAGACAAATTACTCAAAGTATGTATCTCTGATTTTATGTCACTGGAACAGTAAAAGTTCTCAGTGGTAACCTGACATTTCTTTTTTCTGTACTAGCTTAACTCCTAATGGAACTTGTTACATCCACGTGTCCTCCTACAATTATATTTGAGCAAACAAAGATATGACTAATAGCAAGCTGGTTCAATTCAAGAACTAGTTGTGCACTGCCCATGAAAGAGGAAATGCTGAACCTGATCTTGCATCGCTTGCTGCTTTTATCTCTGTGTGCGCTCACACAGATTATAGCTAGATGTCCTCGGAGCTATTCAAATGGCTACACAGGATGCAAGACTCTCCTTACTCTGTATCCAGTGGCTTCTGAGGGGCAGAAATTTAGGGGTAATCTTCCTTAATTACCATCTTTATTTCTTGGTCTGGCACATAATTGCAAGAACGGCTGATTTCTGACTGTTCCACAGCTATCTGAATCATACTGTAACTCTTTGCAGGTAAATGCATGGTTCCCTGTAAGCTAACAGTACAAATGCTTATGGATGTTGCTGTTAGAGATGTCTTTTTTTCCCTTAGTGTAATTTCTGAAGTTCTTAAACCCTGAAAATAAAAAATATCAGCAGGAATACTCTTGCCAAAATCGGCATAAAATGAACATACTGCTGGTTTTCCCACCTACTAGTAGTCACACATCTACTGTCCCACTAGTTCCTGTTCCTGGCAATAACAGACCGTGCTGGGAATATATGATAGCTCTGTGATAAATTTCTGTGAATCAAGTGGACTTTCAGACTTGGCCCCAGAGCTGCCTGTATCTAACCATGTGGGGGTATCTGGTCATTTGAACTGCAGCTAAAGGCAACTGGGGTTTCTCTTGAGTTGTCAGCTACAAACACACACTTTAATGCCATTGAACCAATAACTGGCCTTGGCTTGAAAAAGGTCATTTCTGCCAAAAAAGGGAGAATGGCAAATTTGAAACTCACTTCTGGATGTTGCTGCTAACAGCTTATTCAGTGTACCTTCAGGAGCGTAACAGGTTGTGCCATTGCAGCTCTCCTAATGCTTTCACATTTCACATTTTGAATGCTGTTCTCTTAGCAGTTTGACACATGAAGAAAAAGACCATGGCAGGAATAAAAATAAAAAGTTCAGACAGCAAGTTAAATAGTCCTAGCCTCTAAATATCTTAAAGCAAAATTACAGAGAACTACAGCATGTGGCCAAGAGAAATGCAAGGGCTGTTACCCTGGCCCAGAGATTATCTGGTTGGGGAGCAAAAAGAGCTGCACTCAGGCTGCCTCAATAATCAGAGCTGCAGCAATACAAGAGAATAGTACCAGCTGCCAATTTTGCTCATGTCTTTTGGCAGAGGTAGGTAAAATGATGTGGATGGAGCCCAGTCAGTCCTTAACATCAATCACATGCTCTCCCGGTAATCAGAAGAAAATCTGGTGAAGTCAGTCGGGAGTCCTGCTGCAACACTCACAGCTCACATTGCTTGTCTCAACCAGCTACCTGCACTGAAACTTTCTCTGCTTGCTCTCAAATCCTTTCCACAACAACACTGTTCACCTCTCGTAAGCGTTCATCTGAAAGCAACCACCTGTCATATCCACAACAGGGACAACCTTTTCCAAGTTCTTTTTGATCTCCTTTAAGACAGCATCCAGAGGAGTCCCTTTCTCAGTTCTTTTTGACCTCTCTGAAGACAGCATCCGGAGGCATTGAATGGGTCTGAGGACAGCTATGCACAGAGCTCTTAGCTGGTGGTCCTCCGGGACACAGAAAGTAACATGGTGACCCTCTCTGGAAGGCTATCTGCTTCTCAGCTGGAGTGGGTGGGAATGAACAACACACTTGTCAGGCACAGTCTGGGGGAGAATTTACTGGCATTAGAGCAGCAGTAACACAATTTACCCTCCAAAGATCTGTCAAATTATGTTCTTATGAAAGACATTTGTCCTGATGTATGGCACAAGCACTGCAGCTGAATGATTGATCCATGGGACCATTTTCTTCTTTATTTTCAGCTTGGTTGTACGTTATCTCCATATATTATTGTGATATTCCTGAGCACAGATCCTTCTGCCTTCGGTTTCTAGTTTCTGCAGTCTTCTGACATATTTTCCATGTTAATTTGCACTGCAAAATCAGAACCATCTGAGATCTGAATTTCAATTCACAGCCTGTTAAATACTCTTACATTTTTTTTAGGGCTACTAAGATGATTTCACTGATGAAATCCAGGCTGGAAGGAATTTGAGGGATGAAAGAAATGAAAAGGCAGTTTCAGATGACAAGAAGAAAAGGAATGAAATTTGATGCAGCAAATCTGTAAAAGTAAAGTGTTTGAACTAAATGCCAGACTTTGAGTCCCACTTAATATAGTTCAAATGCTGGTTGCAGTTGAAAACCATCAGGTAGTAACCCTCTCACTAAACAAACCAGAACTGGAGGTAACAGTCTAGTTCCACTCCACTATCCCTTTCAGCCAATCCAAGGTCATGGTACCACCAAAAGGAGGGAGGGAGATGCTGGTGTCTCCACCCACACTTTGGTCCTATGTTCCCTCACTTCTCTATCCATTAAAAAGCTCAACATAGCTGTACAATGACAGCAATGAAGCAAACTTTATATATAAAAAAAAAATGTTTGTGTTCCATCAGATTAATAAACTGGTCAAACTCATGATACTATTGCCATCATATGGAAGTATACAGTCATGGACAGGGAGAGTATGAGCTCTTGGGCAGCAACATGGTTTTAAACTAGCTTAGATTAACTGAAACCACATGTCTTTCATGCTCATACCCAGAACGTGCTACACAGAGGACTTAAAAAGAAACTTAAATTTCACAGTGAGGGTAATTTTCATCAGAAAAGGAGTATTACAGCATTGTTTTCCAAAGCACATGAGCAATCTGCAGCACAGCAATGTCTCCGCTGGGTCACTGACCATTTATGCATCCTGCTTCTGAACTGCAGCCTGGGAGAGTTGCTTTCATCATCAAGCCTGGGAAGAAAAGCCTCCCAGTCCAGCACTTCACTTGGCACACCTGAACAACTGAAAATGGTTGGGAGTGAAAACTGGGGAAAAGGACTGGCTTTTTGCTGCGGCAGGCAACCAGCAAATCTTTATTTCCATGGGCTAATAGGAACAGATAGCAGTGTAAGGCCCAAGTCTCCAGCATAGAAATTCACTGTATCTATTTATTTATTCAAAACTTTGTGCAAATAGCTGTTCCTTATTTGTCTCTGTGACTGTCTTCAAAGTGAATAAATCTGGGTCTCTGGGGTAATAGACAAAGGAGGGCAAAATACTTATCTCCTCTGTGTATTTTGAAAACTGGTAGTATGAATATTAAATCCAGCTAGCAGAGATGCTCTTACTGAAGTTAGCCACCCTGAGGCACCTGGCAACCAGCTGCAAGTGAAATTATTACACGAGAGAAACCTTTATTTGCTAGGAGTGGTGAGCATCAAAAGGCACCTAAGGGTTAAAAGGCACGCTAAGGATACTTCCCTGTGATGCTGCTGAAGTTGCCAATGCAAAAACACGAAGGTGGCAGCAGCAGCACTGTTGCCCTGCTAGCCCCATATGACATCCTTCCTGGGCAATACTCAGTGGTAACAGGACCCTGGGAATCTGAAGAGCTTGGCTGGGTGAATGGTAACCTGCTGCTCCCATTGTGGAGCCTGCTGCTACCACCATGACAAGTGATCGTGGGTATTCGCCTATATGCGTTAGAACCACAGAACCACTCCTCTTGCACCAGCACATTCATTCACGGCTACTAAGGCACAAGACTATGTTTGAAAACTACATTCCCACACTGGCTGCTGCCACACTGACGATGGGGTCCCAGAGTAATTAGATTAGTGATCTGCAAATTACTATTTCCCAAGAAATGCTCAACACACTGGATGCTGAGGGATAAAATGATGGTCTTTCCCCCTTATCAGCTTATATTGACTTTAGGCTGCTTAGGGACTATAAATTCCTGCTGAGGGTGACATCTATTTGGGAGCTTTCAAAGCTCTCAGGCATTGCCATATGTCACACATGCCTGTCTCTCTTGATCGGCCAACTGCACTTGCTTCTGCTCTCACAAGGCCTTCTCCTACCCTGATTACCTCTACTGCCAAATTCAATCATTAGTCCTAACAGAGAGTGGTCCTTTGTCACTTTGTACCTGCAGCTTGACTAAAATATTTGTTATCAAGCATGCAATAATAAAGATCCACATCATGGGGAATATAAAAATTTATGATCTGGTGCTTTTCTTATGACTGAAGTCTTAATATCATCAGTAATACCCGGAACAAGAATACTATTTTGTGGTATAGTGGGCATATTAAATAGGGTCAGTTCCCCTCTTATTTTAAATTTTGGTGTTTTTTCTTTCAATAACTACAACTAATCCTACTGCTTGGTTTAGCAATGAAAATGATGAAAATAAGAACTTTATTTGGCTTGTCTTATGTGTTCCTGGATATTTTTACACCTTAAGGATAACAAATAACAACTGATAATTCCAGTTATATGGGTATTTCATAGCAATACTTGCTACAGAAAATGAGCATAAACTTAAATGCCATGTTTTGTTGCCATATAAGCTGATCAAGCAAATGTAGGCTGTTTATCATAGCTGGAGAAAGACCATCAGTAAAGATCCTGAATATAGAGTACCATGCTGTTCAAGGGCTATAAAATATCTGTAAATTGTCCCATTATGATTATATGTATATATACATTATAATTTATAAGCTATATCCTTCAGTGTCTATAAAAAAACTCCAAAGTTAATTTCCTGGAACCAGGAAAGAAAAACCTGGATGAGGTCATGGATCTTCAGTGTTCAGCTCTGTAAAGTGAACTGTGTCGAACTGCTCTCTAATTTTGGATTCTCATTTGTGGTGCTCTTCAGCCTCACAGGTCAGCATTTACACCCTTCAGAAGCTGCTTCCTGCGGTAGCAAAGACTCAGTTATGTGTTAACAAGAGAGAGCTATAGATGAATTATTTTGTTTCCCCACCCCTTGTGGTTTACAAGCCCAAAGGAAGCAATGAGAAGCACCCAAAATTCAGGTTCACTTCAGAGAGTGCTGTTCTGTTGATGTGTTGGCTGCTACGCTCTCTCTGCTGTGGCTTGCTGTGCCTGCAATGCTACATCATATCAGGACGTGCTCATCATACCTGAAGTGACTGTCTGTGCAACCTGACTGATCTAACAACACACCAGCAAGACAACTGGGGTACATCAAGGACTTGCGTTAGGGTTGCTTTTACATACTGTGTGTGTTTATTTGAATGTGTTGCCTTTGTGATTGCTTCCTCCCCTCTCCAAAGGATGCTGTCTGCATTCACTTCTGTCAAGGCAGGTGTTCCATTTCTCTTCCTTATACAGCTCCAATATTTAAACCAATGCCCAAAGGGACACCTGGCACTCTTGGGTTGCAGCATTCTTGTCTCACCTTTTCAATGATAAAATCTTTCTATTCCATCTTTACTTAAAAATATTGTTTCTCCAATCATTTATTCAACTAGCCCTACTTACTAATGTCATTTAAACAGCAATGATAGAGGCATAGTACGCTTGTCATTTAAAATACCAGCCATATTAACACTCTTTAATACCTATATATTACTTTCTCTATCTTCTGCATAGCAATTCTGAGGTTACACAACATCTTTAAAGCTACCCATTTTACGTTTCAAAATGAACAACTAATGTCTACATGGAATGGCAAATTGTGAAGGTCCCTTCCAGAAGATTGCTGATGACTCATTACTAAATCAACTTTCTAATACATCTTTATTTTTCCAAAATCTTCTGCATTCTAATGCCATCCTGATGTTTGCTGGTATCATAGACACTAATTAAAAAAAAAAATTAGAACTACACTATCCAGAAAAGATTAGCCTGATATCTAAAGCACAGATTGAAATAACCTAGGGCCTTTACTTGACATCATTGGATAGATCACTTGTACCTCAGAAAAATTCGATTAAAACATATTGAAAATCATAATTTCCTAGCAGGCAAGTGAGGCACACAAAATGCTTAGGAACAATAGATATCTGCAGTTTTGAAATACTTCCTCCTTTTTAAAGAAGACAACAGGAGGAAGGGAAGGGGACAGGTTTCTGGAAGAAAGAAAGAAGGTTAACAGAAGCAAACATATCGCATATTGGTTTAATCATTTATTTTTCACAGAAAAACCATCCACTAACCACTGAAATAAAGCATGTTCCCTTTTTCCCAACACAGCATTTCTCCTTTTGCAATTATTTGAAGGTTTGTTATAAAGCAAGGAGCAGAGGCATGACTGGGTACAACTTAGCAGTGCTTACTTGGGTTTTTTCCTCTGCCTAATGGATGATAGTGGCCTGTGAAATGCAACAAGAGCACTCTAAAAGATAACACAGAAGAGTGCTCTGGGCTCCGAAATCATACTGTAAAACTACAAGCTATTTAAATGCTGTTCAGGGGTGTGAGCTATTTGATCAACCCAGATATGGCTAATACATTTTTCACACACTTTGTGTATTTCTTATTCACTTGCTCTATTTAATAGTCTGTTATCGTACTTACAAAGAGTACGGTATTTTTATTTCTTTTCCAAGGAGTATGTAAACCTTCCAACATTCCTGAAGGCCTGTAAGTTTATCTTGCCAATAGAGTTGCAGGTGGTGGATAGAACTGCAGCAAAATGTTCAATGTCTGACTCCACTCCCATCGACAAAAGGGATATCTCATTGCAATGGTAATAGCGAGGCATCCAGAGGTGCCAGAAGGGAAATGATTTACAGGCTGCACTCTGTTATCTCACAGAGTAGGTTTTGGAGCAGAACAATGAGCATAGTTGTTTGATATGACCATGATATCTGTTTCCTTCCTCTAGCAATGGAGAAGTCAGACTCCCACCCAGCTATAGTGCTGCAGCTCTGCTTCTGACCATGACTCCCCAACCATCCCTGCACAGAGAAGAGCCCCTCATGCTGCTCCCACCTCCCTTCTGCTTCTTATCAGTGTGTTACACACTCTATTCACACCATGGCTATAGATTAACTTATTGACAAAACCGCTTTAAAATCATGCCTCCTTTTTGATGCAAACCCCAGCCCATTCAGCAGGGCCTTCTATGCCTTCACTTGTAGCTGGGTTACTGTAGTGACAGTGACAATACATCTCAGAGAATAAGATCCTAAATAGCTCTATATGATATATCCCCTAGGTAGGTCTTGCCTAAAGAAGTATCACCCTGCTGCTCTCACAACCCCAGTGGTTTCAGCCTGATCAGGGCAGGTAAGTTCCAGAGAGGGACTTCACAGAGAAGGTGCTGGGAAATTTCTGAAGTACAAGTCCACCACCTTTTCTTCCTGGCCTATCCCTTCTGAAGAGTTTATAGCCATCCAGTGCAGCACTCCAGTTGTGCAAATCATCCCACCATGTTTCCATGATGGCAACTATATCATAGTTTTCCTGCTGCACCGTGGCTTCCAGAGCCTCCTGTTAGTTGCCCAGTGCTGTGTGCATTGGTGTAGATGCACTCCAGCTGGGCTATTGATTCTGTCACCTTTCTGAGGGAAGAAGGCCTAATTCCTACATGACCATTTCCATGCACTACTGTGATTTCTGGCCCATCAGTATCCCTTGTGTCTTTGCTATCACATGGCACTCTGTCCAGTTCCCCTAAACTGGGATAGCAGACTGAAGGACCTTGCTAGAGTGCCATCCCACATACATTGAAGTGCTGCCCCCAGGCTTGTCTCTAGCAAGCCTGGTTTTATCCATTTCCTCCTTCAAATCTAGTTTAAAGTTCTTTTGATGAGCCCAGCCAATTCCTGTGCAAAAATCCTTTACCCCAAGTGTGCCAGTCTGTTGACAGCAGGCCTGGTGGTGTGTAAACTGGCGCCCAGTCAAAGAACCCAAAGTCCTGCTGGTGACAGCAGACTTGGGGACAAGTATTGATCTGATGGGTCTTCCTGTTTCTTCCCTCATTATTCCCTGCACCTAGAGGGATAGAAGAGAAGACCACTTGTGCTCCTGATGCCTTGAACAGTTATCCCAGGACCCTGAAGTGTCTCTTGATTGCTCTTGGATTTCTTGTTGCAAGTTCTTCGCTGTCTACCTGAGAAGTCAATAGTGGATAATAATCTGAGGGCCATACCAGGGTAGGAAGTTGTCTCATCACATCTTTAACCTGGACCCCAGGGCGGCAGCAGACTTCTCTAAGAAGTGGGTCTGGTCTGCACATTGGGCCATCTGTTCCCATCAGAAGGCAGTCACTCATGACAATGACCCACTTTTTTCTTTGTAGAAGTGGTTTTGATGTAGGGCGTAGTGGACTTAGCTGCAGTGAAAATTCTAAGATAGATGAACTATCATCCTCATTATTGTTTGGTTCCACTTGTAGAGCCTCCTACCTGTTATGGAAGAGCCCTGGGAAGGTGGGGTTGTTGCTGAGGGGATGCACTTGCTGTGCTGGAAAGGAACTTGTTGCCATTGCCCCTTGTCCTCCCGGTCACTCTGTTCAGTCAGATGGAAAGGTGAAAGGACATCCTCCAAGTTATTTATCTTGTCTGACTGTGGAGCCTGTCTAAGGGAAGGTAGGATGTGGTTCCAGTGATCAGTCTCCCTCTTGCACTCAGTGATGCTTCTCAACCTACTCACCTCCTCCCAAAGCTCTGTCACTAAGCAGAGGAGCTCCTCTACCTGGTGCACGTCCCGCAGGTATGCTCACCGCTGCCACCCTGTACTGGTGTGAGAGCTGGGCACAGCCTGCAGCTTGACACCTAGGGGGTTGCGTGTTCCCACTGCAGCTCTGTCTGCAAACCTGCATCAGTCGTGGTGGGTGCAGAGCTTAAGAGAGGCCATGGCTTTCTGCCAGGTGGAAACCATCACTCCCCAGTCAGAGCTTTCAGTGCCCTCCCTGTGTGCCCTGCCATGCAAACGGCCACACCACTGCAACTGACACTCCACTCTCTCTTTGCTTACCTGTTTAACTGAAAACCCTTGTCTAGGCCAGCTTCGGACCAGCTCTCCTTGGTGACAGTCCTTGATTAGGTTCATCTGTTGAAGCAGTCATATGAAACTGGGCAAAATAATTTCAGGAATTATTATACAGTAAAAATTGCAAGATAAGTTTTAACGGTCCTTATTACAGCATGGCAACTATCAGTTTGTTAGAACATTACAGTGATAACATTCTCCTAAGAGTTTGGTACCATGCTTGGAGTCTATCTGACTTTGTGGGAAATGGACCAAATGAACAGGTTTTGGGAACGACAACAAATATCATAGTACTGCCATCTGTATTATTTTAACTTTCATGTTGTCTGCTCTTTAATAACTGATATGTGACAGCTTTAGAAAGCAGAAAAGATACAGCTTCTTTCCCAGTGATATGTTAATAACATTTCTGCCTGTCATTTAAATCCATTCCCATGTCTATGTTTATGCACCAATCCAACACAGCGTCCAGGCTGAAGCAGTGCTAGTCAGCATGCTGGTGACTGTTGCTTTTATGGCATGATTAAACACAGTATTCAGGGTGGAGGACAAATTGTTGTAGCAGGAAGCAGTTAGCATCCACTTGCATCTGTAGAGCCTTTTTGAAGAATAAATTCTAAGGAGAACTCCATATTAACCCTCATCTTTTTTAAACAGTGAAGTTTTCTATTAAAATCAATCCTAGGAGGAATATATATGTGTGTGTATATATAGACACATATATTTATAGACACATACACAGCAGAAGGGGGTGGGCCATAAATTTTAGGCAAATATTGTCACAGACTAAAGACATCCCACTCTGTGCTGTGAGTGAAACAGGGAAGACTAGAGACCTTCCTCGTGATGGGAAGGCCCATCTTTCTTGGTGCCATTTCTGGTTTTGAAGCAGCTTAGTGGCAAGACTCAGGGTCTGCTTTCTGTTTTTCTCAAATGGACAGCATCAACTAAAATTTAAATTTCTTGGTGAAAATTTAAAAATAGAGCTGCAAGGAGCTGTTGTGAAGTGTAGTCGGAAGAAAAGGTGGTTTCCCATCAGACTCTTGTTACCTCCTGAATCCAGAGATGAGCAACCAGAGGAGTGAGCTTCAGAGCTTTTTCAGATGGGCCATGATGTATATACACACACCACTCCCTATACACAGATAAGCAGAAAAATTCATTTTTACTGAAATGGAAGATTAAATTCACATAGGTATTGGCACTGAAAAATGTACAACTACATATTCTAATGAAATGAACTAGACAATACTTAGTCTACACACAGGATCAGATAGCAACAAAGGAGAAGTCAAGGTCAGATTAAACTGAATACACAGTACCAAAAAGACCAGAAGGGAAGGTTTGTTGGATGAGCTCTCCAAACTATGGCAGGAGTTTGAAAAGACTCCTAGAAAAGTAACGATCTACTGAGCAAGACTGAGAAATACAGCAGGTGCCTGTAAATGGGGTGTGAATTATTGCTCCTTTTCTAGATCTTATTTTGTATATGAAGGGGAAACATATTTTGAGCTCTTTCTCTTTCAGAGTGCACTCACAAGACTACTTATCCATGACCAAGGATTCATGCTTGCCCTGTTCTCTGAAAAAATTGTCTTACAGTCCCAGGAATTATAAAGAGAACAGTGATTTCACTACTACTAAAATCTGGATATCTGTTTAAATAAATGCCACATTAAATGGAATTATTTCTTAGTTGTAGTAAGTCTTGTTAACTTGAAATGCAACAGGAGAAACAAGAATGGTGTCAAATTTGTTTTCATGCAAAACTTTCTTTTATAGAGATGTACTTTTTCAACAAATCACATATCACAGATTTCTCCCATATTGGCTCTTGGCGATACATGCTGAACTTGTTTTTCAAAGCCCTGGTTTATTTACATGTAAAACACAGTTTTGGCTTTTCAAGGGGCATTGATATTCCCTGGCACTGTGGGGTTTAAATGGTGAGTTAACACTGCCCTCTGCAGTTAGTCTGCAGTCAAAATCTCCTCCTACTGCTTACAGCCTTGGTGGCACTGCTGTGGTTACTATGATGATCTAAGGATATAGGAAAGCATTTTTTTAATTAAATTATTGTAGCCTGGAAAAAAAAACCAAAAACCTACAGATGAGGTCTGAGAAGAGCGGGCACTTACTGCACCCCCAACGGGGTACACAAGTTTTATCAGTGAGCTTAGTCTGCACAGAAGCAAGTGTAAGAGAGCCTCTCTGCACACCAGTCCTTGGTAACAGCAACAAACAGGAGCGTTATCACTGCTAGAAGCAGACCCTGCCTGCAAAAGGGCTAACTTCAGACAGTGCAGTTAGTTAGAAGGGACTGAGCTGAAAGGTTAAATCACTGAACAGAATTAGTTCTGTTCTCACTCAAACCAGGACACAGGGCCTTTTCACCTACACCCTTGAGACAGCCAGTTGTGGGACAGCAATTGAAACCTTGCTCACCTCTAGCAGAAAACCTTTGGACGTGCTTATTGCCCAGGCTGCTTTGTATGCTTTAACCATTTAGTAATGACTCCTTATCCTTTACCTTTTCACAGCACTTAAGTTTTGGCCTAGACAGTTACAAGCCCATGTTCCCTGCTGAGTTTAAAGATCTGGTGAAATGTTATTACTTAGAAAATGTCTGTGGTAAGTTGGAGCAGTTGGTTGTTTCCACCTGTTACGTCAAAGATATCGCAAGGATAGAGAGTGACTCAAACATGGAAGATGGAACTGTCTCCTCCAAGGAAGAAAAAATAAATATTAGGGGGAAAAAGTAACATTTAAGAAGGAAGATGCATATTTTACAAAGTGGAGGATGAAAAATGCAAAGGCAGGCACGTTGATGTTAACATGACCACAAAAGGAGCTATTGCTCCTCACCCCTGTCACTTAGATCTGTAGCCTTCTACAACTACAGATTTATAACCATACATCTATTGTTTGAAAATATATCTTATACAATACTTGAAGCAGAAATAGTGTTTTCAGCTGGACTACTAATAGTCATTGCTACAAAGAGAGTTCTGGAGACCACATTGCCTTTGATGATGTGACCCATTTTTGAGTCTGCTTTATTTTTCATGCCAGTTTTCCTGCACTTCATAAATGGAGCCAAACTGCATCTCCTCTTTCTTACTTATTACAACCATTTTTTTTCCATTTTGTTTTTCCTAACACATTTTCATGACTGGGCACAATGAATTATGTAATGAAATCCACATTTCATTACATTCATGTTTCCAATTCCAGGTTTTTATTTTGTTCATGATGCATTAAAATCCTGTTAACAATTTTCATTCTACTACTCTGAAGACACTGTACAGAAGGACATAAAAAGAAGATATTAAAAATGGTAAATGTAGGCATTCTCCAACATATAATGGAACTATTAAGCAAAATTCTACTCTGATTAACACTGATAAATCTCTAATAATTTCACTGAAATCCCACTTTCTACACCCTCTTGTACTGGTTAATGAAAGTAAAATTTAGTCTGTTGGTTTTAAATCA
This sequence comes from Actenoides hombroni, assembly GCA_024336885.1. Taxonomy (NCBI): domain Eukaryota; kingdom Metazoa; phylum Chordata; class Aves; order Coraciiformes; family Alcedinidae; genus Actenoides; species Actenoides hombroni. Next base: position 1,171,212 of record WUAM01000161.1, read on the forward strand.
CAATGGGAACTTTGTCATTGTCTCAAATAAGGGCAACATTTTACCCAATTTCAGTTTTATTTCCATCATAATAGGCAGACTCCATTTCTAATATCAAATTAACTTGATTTATTCCTTAATGAATGCAGTCATTCATTTTAATATTAATTTTATTCTTTATGTTTCTTTGAAACAAATGCAAACAACATTATGATGAGATGTCTAATGAAAAGATTTCATGAAACCTATAATGAATCACAGACTTTTTAAGACAAGAGCAATCTAGACTATATTACATCATTCCAATGCACTGCAACAATATCATACATTAAGGGATTTGCATTCTTCATTGTTAAGATGTGGCTTTACTGATAAGATCAAGTGGGAGCTCTTTCTAATACCATATTCATCCTAACAGAATGCCTAAAGTCCATTATTACAAAAGGTCAATATTCCTAATTGAGTTAAGTAGAAGCATTAAAGTTTCTAAAAATCAATATTAGAGAAATTAAAAAAGATAACCATATGATCTAATAAGTTTTGAATTATTTGCAATGAACAATAGCAAAATATACTCTGCAAACTTCATCTAAATGAGACATATTAACTCTCCCAACAAGACTAAAAATGAATGCTTTTTTTTGTGTGCTGTCTTATTAACTTGCACAGAACACTAAATCATACCTTGTCTCTTCCAAAAACTGATTCTCTGATTTCTGTTCAGTTTCTGGCTTCAGGACAGATCGTTAAAGAGTTACTGTGATCATTTTTTTTATTACTCTGGAATATTTTTCTATGGTATGAGAAGTAAGTCCTGGCATACCTGTAGCACATCCCATTCTCAAAGAAAAGACTATGGTCACTGTTTGCTTTAGACAACCCTGAACTCATGCCCATGCAGGAACATTTAAGAACATGTTTGTCCTGGGTAAGGCCCCTTGAAATTAAATGTTTTTTCTACGTAGTAGAAGTAGTGCAAAACCATGGTTAAAAGGATATGTCATTTTGGGAGATCAGTAATCAAGCAATATTTAATTCAAATTTCCTGTCTTTTATGTTCTTTTTTTCTAGTGTGTTTTGTTCTAGTGTCTTAGTGAGTTAGCTAGAATTTATTTTGATAGATTTTAAACATTTTCTAAAGTATCTGCACTCACATCTATAATTGGATACTGGATAATGGGTTTTAATAGTGAGTATTTGGCATCCAAATAATGAATTGACCTGTTTTGCAAAAGTACTTCATATGCAGATGTATATTATGAAGGAACTGTAAATTTACAGATAAATAACATATTGTGTCACTTCTATTTTTTTGGAAATAGATGTATTCTATTAATAGTGTAAGTTATAAAAAGTGAATTAAAGTGTGTAAACAAAAAGCTGTTATCCATATTTGGATGTTCAGTGACTCCCAAGTTCTTGGGAGGAAATGTCTTTCTTCATAAAATGCAGAATAATCAAGAGAAATGCTCTTAGACATAATTTAAGACTATAGATATGGTGATATGGCTATTATCCAATTTTTTTGAGTGACAGTCACTTTGAAAAATCAAACAAAAAAGAGGCCAGACACCAGTGCATGCATAAAGAATCTTGAAGTAGAAAAATTACACAGATGCTTTTTTCAACATAATGAAAGCTGATAGAGCTCTGAATTCAAGTAATGGTACATGAATTAGGCTGGTCTAGGCTGAAACCTCACATTTGAGAAAAATCAATCTTCAGAAAAAAATAACTTCCAAACTTAAAGCAAAAAAATAAAACATTGTTAAGATGTCTCTTGCTTCTCCTTGGCCTCTTAATTGTCAAGAAAACTTTCTTTGTCAAGAAAGCTCTTCCCACAATCAGAAGTATCCGTGCAGTGGATATCATTTGACTAGTGTCATGCCCCTACAAACCCATTGATTCATATCCTACTTTGTCACTTTTAAATGAGACTTTCAACTTCAGTTTATATCCCCAATCAAAATAAATCTAATTTCTCTTCTCTTGAATCAATCACCCCATAATACTGGCAATATTTTCAAAGTACTAAAATCTACAGAGCCACAATATCAACCTTTAAGTACGCGTGAGGATGCAGGAACTTTTTGTAAGTAATAATAAATAATCTCTCACTAAAGGCAGAACTTAAGACTAACCTCCCACTTTTGAGGGGAGCCCAAGCCTCTGAGCTGGGGCTGGGAGGCTTACCAAGTCCTTCAGGGCTTGAGGCTGGGCTCTGCCAAGGCTCCCAGTCACCACCTGGCTCCTGCGGATACATGCCACCAAGCTTGAAACTCCCTGGAGAGCTACTGGACAAGTACAGCATCAGCCCTGTAGGCATTGCCCACAGAAGAATTGTGGGCTGGGGGCAGGAAGGGCACGGAAGGTCTGGTTTCCTGCTTTAACTCAGGTTTGGTCCATTTTGGGATGCATTTGATGTGAACCACATGGAGAAAGGATTGGATCTGAAGTGCAAACTTAGCTCGGAGTCAGCTAACTCAGGAGCTGATGTTCAGACATGCTGACTGTACCTCATGCCAGAACACAGCTGAGACATCTGACAGTTCCTTCCAGAGTGGGGGACATTAGAAAAATCCAGCCTCGTAAATTTTAACTGAGCAACATCCAGTTTTATACCCATACCCTCTTCCCCTGTCCAAACTCTACCATTTAGTGTATTAGATAGAAATTGCTGGGTGCACACAAAATTACTCAGATTTTGCAGTCATAAGCCTTCATCATCTTTTCATACAGTTGACTTATTTTGCTCTAGTTACTCTTCAGAACTAAAAATGTAAGCATCTGTTGGATTATAATGTAACAGAATTGTGCTTTTTGTATTTTATTAACATTCAAAAGCATTGTGATAATGGACTATAAGAATACCTTAAGTTAAAGATCTTTGATTTTTGCAATTTGATAATAATCTTCAGGTATCATTTTCCATTTACCTAAATTTGAGGCAGGTAACACAGACATTTGGGGCACTTCATAGCCATCAATCTTTCTACTTACAATCTATTATCATTGTGTGATTCTATATCACTCATGGTGATGTCAGAAGTATTTAAGTGCCTTAGATCTGACAATGTGTCAGAAATGAGCCAGTAAATGTGCACTGAGCACCGTGCAAACATTATCCTTATGTCTGGTCTACCCATATGTGTATCTCTGGGAGATACCTGTTTCCCTGTTTTCTATGAGGAATAATGCAATTTTAAGCAAGCAAGTCATTGATGCTGGCATAAAAATGCACACAGAAGGTCTAGAAAAGATCTGCATGGATTTAGGCACTTCAAACTACACCTCAATAGTGACACAAAACTTAGAGTTGCCTTTCTGCCAATCCATGATGCTGTCACAGTACCCAGCCACATGGGAAGTAAGATGGGGCTGGAGCAGTCATAGGACCAAAAGTGCCAAGAGTTTTAAGGCAGAGACTTTCATCTTTGGGGTACAAGCACTCTTCCTTCAGAAACATGTCCCACATCTGTACTCATCCTTTCAGGTAGAAGGCAGAGGATTATTTAATTTCTATTTGTTCTGAAAAATTACTATTTCATGAAGTATTTCTGTATGGTTGTGCTCTCCAACACATCTGCTCTCTTGTGTTTCAGCGAGTGCCACATATGTATTTGGGAACAGTAATTGGTTGTGATTTTTTTTAGTGAAGGAATTGCAATAACTGAATATACAAAATTATTTTCTGATGTACAGAACTCATCAGAAATCCTGAGGGCAGTAATCTGGTCTGGCATGTGGTTACAACAAATAGTCTTCAATTGCTCTGAAATGAAAAGTGGATGTGACTGGGGCAGGGGATGCAGGGAGGGTTTAACCAGCACAAGGTGCTGTTCTTCTGAAGCCTGACTTCAAGAAACCTGTGTTCATATTGGTACATGCACTAAACAACAAAACTTCATTTGTTAGGTTTTTTTGGAATCTGTTGTACAAGGAGCTTGCTGGAGTTTATACAATTTTAAAGCAGTCTCTCTAAAGACTTAACTTGAATCAATTCAGAGGACAATATTAGAATTGTGTTGTTGAAACTCCCAAGTACAGAGAAATTTCTGAAATATTTGTTTCTATAGTTGTAATTGCAGGTAAAATGAGAGACTTTCTTGCTTAATAAACAACAATTGGGGAAAAAAAAGATAACAAAAATGAGTGTGTCTGAGGATTCTGGTTACAAGTCCAGGATTCCCATTTGTGTAGCTTGCAGGCTAGAAGATGGTTAGAAAGAGCAGAGCTGATGATAAACAGAAAGGACTGCTGTTAGTCTTGGTGGGTACCAGGCCCCTAGGCAATCCATCTCCCATCATTTTCCTGTGTTTTTATCAACACTGCTCAGTAACTAATCCAACCTGAAACTGAAGCGTCATTCCTGTAATTCACACAAGTGCACATAGAAATAGAAGCTTGTAAGCAATCTCATCAAATCAAAGGCATGATGTCAAATATAAAATGCTTGTTATCCCTTTCAGGTCTTTTCTTGGCTCTGTCTCACTTTGCACTCTCTGTTGTTTGTCACCATAAAATAGTTAATTCCCATCAGTGGTGACAGTTTCATCAGCTACTTGTCTTTCTATAAAAATTTACAGAAAAAAAAGTACATCTTCCTTCTAATAAGCTCCTTCCCTTACAAAAAAAATTTACAGCCTCTGTAGGTAATGTAGACAAAGCAGGAGGGGAAATGGAGGTGAAATCGTTTATGAAGAGCCATGCGGTCAGGTCAGGATTAGATGGAGATGACAACCCAGGTTTAAGGTCCTGTGCCCTGAAGTGTTTGCATTGCTTTCCAACAGCTCCTTACCGCAGCAGGCTTGTGTGCCACTTCATGATGTATTCTCTAGGGGACATTTTGTTTCCTAGTCTGACAAATTCTAAGTATCAGTTAATAGTTATGATTTTGCTTTGAGCATATATAATACAGCTGATATAACCTCAGGAGTTTCTGAAAACTTCAGTCTGCTTTGATGTCACTTCACAAGAAAGAAATATTTCAAGTTTTATTGTGCCAGATCCAGTCCTGCACTATGATTTCCTTGACCCATGGATGCACTGCTGAGAAAATTGAAAGCCACAGCTGGCATTAAGCTGGCAAAAAAGGAAGGGCTGCCTCAGAGTTATTAAATATCCTTTTCCCATGTCCTAGCTACTCTTTGATAACTTGCCTTGTCTGAAGCCCCAGATAATTCTTCCTTTTTCCTCACCTCTAAACCTGCTTTGCTGCTGTAGTTAGGTAGGCTAATGTGGAGATAAAATTCTTTGCTTGGGAGAGTATAGATTATATGAGTCAGCCTTACTTCATTTCCTGGAGCAGAGTGAAAGCAAAGAAAAAAATAAGTGGCTTGAGATAAATATTTATCTGCAGCATTTTAGCATTCACTGTGAAAATTGTTTTCAGAAAAAGAAAATGAAAATCATTTTGAAGGACATATGTCAATGAGTTTCAGACTCACTTGTATGTACTTTCCTTAACAAAAATCTTCTCCCATTACAAACACCCATACGCCAGTGTGGAAATGAATGGTTTGGAGTAGCTGTTAAGCAGAAACCTTCAATCTCTTCAGATTTGTGGCTGATCTAACTCACTCTGATTTCTATACCTGACATGGCTTCCCACATCATTTTTGTTTCATAGCTATAAATATGTATTGCATATGGGAGTGTGAGGGGAAGGATGAGAAAACATTCCTTTGGCATGTTCTTGATGAAAAACAAAATATTGTAATTCTTAGCCCCAGTATGTATGAAATGTAAGAAATCTACATGTGCTTGTTACCAGAAAATAAGTGTAAATTCAACTCCGATAACCTCATCATCTTAGTTCACTGATTTATGAAAGCTACCCTGTGAGGTCAAAGAAAGCATCAGAGGCGAGATGGGAAAACATGGGGTTCTTAATTAGGCTTTTTCACCTCTAAATTAACTACAGATTGCTAAAAGTGAAAGAGGAAAAGAGTTTTCCTAACTTTCTGTAGCATTACTGTGAATGTGTTTTAAAAGGAATATGTTTTGTCACTTATCACAGGTGCCATCTCATTTAAGGGAAAGAATAGAGTGCTAGGATGGAAATAGCATTGATATTTAGTGTCCCTCACCCCTAGCACAGATTTTAGAAATCAGGGCTTTCCAAAAAGCCCTAGGGTGTGTTATAAGAAGTTATGAAATTAAGGGAGACGCTGAAAGCATGTTAAAACCTGTTAGATTTCGATCAGTTGTTCCTTATTCACACCAGCAAGTTGTCTAAATGAAGCTGAGTCAAAGAGATAAATACCATAAGATTAAAATCTGAAGTTCTGTATCCCAAACATGAGTTCAGATTGCTTTCCTCAGTGCTGCCAAGTTCAATCTTTCAAACTCACTAGTCAGTCCCCCAGTATCCCCATTTGCCTAAAAATGCTGGGATACCAGAACACAGCAAATGTTGCCTTTAGTTTTATTTAAACCTTTCTTCGGGACAGCATCTTCAAACCCTTCTCTGCACTTATGTAGGCCAGAACCTTCCTTAAATAATTAAAAGTGTGTTGCTCTGAAATATTTGTTTCTATGAAGAAGATGTTGTAAGAATCTTTTTACACACTAAAACCAGCAGCAATAGCTATCTGACTTCTTCCTTAAGTGCTTGCAAGTTTTCTAGTATATAAACTGTCTGAGTTTTCTAGCATATAAACTGTCTGTTTTAACTTGTCACTTTTTAAATTTCATTCAGTTCTTACAGATAATGTTTGGAGCATGTTAGGAGGCTCACTCAGTCTTGAATTTGTGTCCAGAGCTGTCCAGGGTGCATTTGAGGCTCCTTATGAAACCAAGGAATAAATTTTTAGAAGAGATCCTAGTCGTGGCCCTGGAATTGATATAGGAATATGAAATTAGGAGGTGCCCTTCCAGTCTCTAACACTAATCCGTATATAACCCTGGGCTCCATTGGTTTCTGTGATCAGTCTGGCCCCTCACATAGGCATTTCAGGACATCAGACTGTCATGAGACTGTGCTTCTCTTCTATAGTATCATACTTACAGGTTATACATGGTATGAACATTTTATTCCCACTGTGATCGTATGAAAAGTGTAATTGGTTTAATATATAGTGTTAAGCTAAACTATTAGTTCTTAAAGTAAAAAAAAAAAAATAAATATCTTTGTATATGTTCTTTCAATGCAAATATGAGAAAATGGTTTCTTTATTAGGAAAATGGTTTCTTTATTTGGAAAATGGTTTCTTTATTTCTATTTCTTCACAGTTCTCTTAGGATTCTGTTAAAGCTCCATGGAATAGCTGGAGAAATAGAGTCCAGATCGCTTAAGATGAGCAAATAGCACTAAGGTACCAGCATGTGCAAGCAAAATTAGTTTGCCCACAGGAGTTTCAGAAAGCCTGTATCAACCCTCCCTTAGCTTCACAAACCAAGGCAGTACAAGGGAAACCCTTTAACCAAACAGCCATACGTACAAAACACAGCTCTTGATTCTTGCAGGCGCGCTTGAGGAATTTGATTTGATGTGTACTGAAGTATTTAATAATAGCCATCTCTGTATCTATCTATCATTTCTGCCCAAGTGCGTAGTGCAGATACTTTGCTTTTAGTTATGACTGTGCCCTTGCATTACTCTTCAGACAGTAACACAGTGTTTGACTCTACCTAACAGGCATGACGTCCCCTCCAGCTTGCTGCTGCTGAAAGCCTCTTGCTTTCACGATGTGCCTCTCTTTCCCCCCATCCTTGTGCTGTGTTCATATTACTGTGTGGGTCTTCACCTTCAAACTCTAAACTCCTGCTTTGGAGGAGGACCTAAGAGTTCCTGTATTTCCTTACTGTCTAGGCTGATGTATTCTTGACTGTAATTTACATTTTTAATAAAAGGAATAAGACCTATGCATTTAACAGAGAATGCTGGAGTTTCTAAGTTTTTACAGGGTGGTTACAGCTGAGAATTCTTCCCTTATTACAGAACTAGATTCAAAGGTAGGTGTTAGCTCTTAATTCCCGCAGGGTTTCAAAGTGACCTCTGCTGCACTTCCACGTAATCCATTTATTTTGGATTGAAATGAGATTGCATAGGACCCATATTAAATGCACATACCTACTGGACTTGCTTCAGTATAGCAATGTTTTTCTTGGTCTGGGGAGCCTAGACTGAAGAAGGCTCTTCAGCGGTGGCTTCAAATGCCTAACAGAGGAGAAGAACCACTTCCCCTCTTGGGAGGTGATAGCAAGGGCTAGCAGCAAGCTAGAAGCAACAAGGGCTATGCTCTTGCTGACACAGCCCAGAATGCAGCTGACTTCCATTCCTTCAAGGGCATGCTTGGCTCATATCCAACTTGCTGTCAGACAGGACCTCCTCTGTGAAATTGCTTTCCAGACAACTGCCCACAGCTTGTTCAGCTGCATGGGATTAGTCTATCCCAGATACAGGACCTTGCATTAGCTTTTGAGATTTCTCCTGAGATTTGTCTCTTTATACATCAGCCTTGCCCTCCTGCCTGCAGGCAGCAGTTGATATCTGTGAATATGTTGATTGTGCTATGTCCCATTGTCCAGGTTCTTAATGAAGATGTTTAAAATAGTGGTGCCAGTATTAACCCCTGAGAGATGCCACTAGGGACTGGCTTCCAGTGGAACTTCATAATGCTGGCTGCAACCCCTGGAGCCTAGCAGACCAGCCAATTTTTCACCCACCTATCAAAATCTTATCTCAGTGAATTGGTTGTAAGGTTATTGTGTGAAACTGGAAAAAGCCTTGGTACAGTCCAAGTGAGAAAACAGCCACTCCTGTCCTTTAGTCAACAAAACCAGTAAGAACTTCATAGAAGGTCAACAGGTTGGTCAAATCAAACTTGCTTTTAGTGAATGTAATCTGAATGTTCCAAATGACTTTCTTCTTCTTGTACATGACTTCCAGGAGGATTTTCTCCATAACCTTTCTGGGAACTAAAACTGGTCTGTAGCTCTCTGCATCCCCATGAAAAGATAGTTTCCTTTTTTCTGCTCATAAGGAAGTAAAGGAAACTTCAGCTATTATTTACCTCTTACACTAGCAGCAAATGCCCAAGAAATTGTATTGGTTTATTACTTGATCCACCCACTCTGCACTGAGGCACAGTGCAGTGGATAACGCATGTGTATGTTCACCCGTGGGAACCAGGCCTTAATGCTCTGGTGTTGTATTTGCCAAGACTGCAGCCTGACTCCACTCATCCTTTCCTGCTACAAGGTCTGTTGGAGTAGAACTTCGCTCTGCCCAAAAGCAGCCTTGACAGGTGTGAATCTGGACTTCAGAGGTCTCTTCTGTTGTGGAGCAGTGCTACATGAAAATGATTAGCCCAAAAGTGTAGCCCCTCTTCTCCACTCTCATGAGACCTCACCTAGAATATTGTGTTCAGCTCTGGGGTGCCCGGTGTAAGAAAGCCACGGACCTGCCTGAGCACCTCCAGAGGAGGGTCACAAAGATGATCAGAGGGCTGGAGCACCTTCTCTGTGAGGACAGGCTGAGATAGTTGGGATTGTACAGCTTGGAAAAGAGGAGACTACAGGGAGACCTTGTAGTGGCCTTCCAGTATCTGAAGGTGGCCTACAGGAAAGCTGGGGATGGACCCTGTCAGGGAGTGTAGTGATAGGATGAGGAGCAACAGTTTTAAACTGAAAGAGGGTAAATTTAAATTAGATATTAGAAAGAAATTCTTTACTGTGAGGGTAGTGAGACACTGGCACAGGTTGGCCAGAGACGTTGTGGATGACCCATCCTGGGAAGTGTTCAAGGCCAGGCTGGATGAGGCTTTGAGCAACCTGATCTAGTGGAAGGTGTCCCTGTCCATGGCAAGGAGGTTGGAATGAGATCTTTAAGATCCTTTCCAACCCAAGCCATTCTATGATTCTATGAAGTCTTGTGCTGCTGTAGGGCCTTCATTAGTTATTCTAAATATATGCGTGAACACTTGTATTCTTTTCCCTTGCTGCAATCTTGTACTTATTTCCTAAGCAGCTTTGCAGTAGGAGGCAATGCCGTTGCTGTCCTCTAAACTGAACTTACACTTGCAGCAGCAATTCTCACACCAGAGCCACAGAGCCACATTCAGTTGCATTGCAGGTGGTTTCAATTCCAGTTAAACCAGTCACCATCATCTTCTGACCCTGAATCATTTAAGTTGGGGCTTACTTTTAAAATGATGATTAATGAAGTGACTTATAGATTGTCACGGGTACAGGGTGCAAACTCATCTTCCACTAAACCATCCTCATCTACTGGTAATAATTTAGGGACCTGAAGCTTTTACTTTTGAAACAGGGCTCTCAAGGGGCTCCTTGTGATTTTGCACAAGTATGTGATGCCTTGTATTGTCCTCATTGTTGTTCAGTACTGTGGCAAAAATTCCAGAGGCTTTGGAGGGGGAAATTGGGCCGTTCAGTCATTTTGCCAAAGATAATGAAGATAATGTATTCAGCTCCAGGCAGCTGAAGTACAAGGGAAGGATTTGAAGTTATTCTGAATACATTTTTCTTTTTCTCTTAGAAAGAAAGGTCAAGAGAGATTATTGTTTTATTAAATCCTTCTTTACTCATCCTTGATTTAGTCTCAAGTCATCATGACGGGAACTCAACTGAGTTCAGAGAACAGAGAAGGAGGAGGGGAAGTAGTCAAGGAAGAATTTCTAAGATTTCACCATGGTAATTTCACAAATGTTTCTTTACAATTCATCTATTGTCATCAAAATAGCTCTAATGTACTCTAGAGTTCACACAGAGAGCAAGGGAAAAATGTATTAATCACAATGCAATGAATTGCTGACTCCTAGATTATAAAAAATACAAACTAGGGACTCTGAAAGATACCTGGAGACAAACTGACCTTCAGAAATAATGAAGATGGTATTAGTAATGGATTACTTTTAATCAAGTAAGATCCAAAATTCCCAATCAAACTTGTGCAAAGTACTGAGAAGATGCACATAAATAGACAGGCATAGTCTTAGTGAAACACAGGCAGGTGGTGTTGAGGTTTTGATGCACCAGATACAGTACTTTAAACTTAGCAATGCATGTGCAACTCAGGAACTGCTACAGTAAGCAAGAGGTCATACATGCCCCAGACAGCGTCTGTTGGAAAGAATCCATCCGTGTCCTTGTGCTCTCTCATATGGGATTTTCAGTCACGCTAAGCCTCAGGCCATGCCAGTGACCTCCAGAGTATGATGCTGCTGCCTACACAGGTAAACAGATACCATTGCCATCTTTGCCATTGCCATCTGGTGTCACATTCTGAAGCTTCATCTCTCCCGTTTCCTCTGCAACCACGATATGACTGACTGTTTTCAAAAAGAGAAGCTACTGCTTTTACTGTGTGACAATTCCACTTTATGGGGTCTAAGAGAATGTCAAATACAAGATTTCTAATGAAACAGAGAATTAGCAACACAAACATGAAAACAGAAAAGCTTACTTGTGTACCTCGGTACACAGTTCTGCTCTCCAATCTGAGACAGAACACGTTTTAATATCTCCCTGAAGTCAAATGGTAAATACGTTTTATTGCACATGTTTTTAGATGCCCTTTCACATGACATTTCAAGCAAATGTTTTTATTTCATTTTAGTTTTATTATAATAAAATAAATAAATAAAAACCTGCGAACAGGTGCTAAAAAAACGCATGTATGAACTATATTAGCATCAAAGTAATGCTAATGAATAACCTCCTTATGTGGTAAACTAGAAAAAGCTAGCTGTAAAAAAACCCACAGCCAGTCAGGAGAGGAAAGAGCTGCTCCATCCATGAATGCTGTGGGACTACTGCCATCTTCTGGGACATGAGGTGAAGGCACAGCAATACTAAAGTTTCACTTGCAAGGACAGACAAGGTTTGGGGTTTGACATACAGGATAAGCAGCAGTTCTAGAGTCATTTGCCCACGGTTTCTTCTACATATCCGATTACAACATCATTTTGTAAGCACAGCAAAAGTATACTCCTTTCCTTCAAGTTGTGGGGAAGATGGTTGTAAGTATTTCTTCCATTCTACTTCTGAGAGTGATTGCACAGGAATAGTGTAATTTTTTTCATTTATATTGTACTGGTGGGAGTGGTTTGTCATGGTTCATGATGAGGGCTTACTAAAGTACTGCTATATGCTATACAAACATATAATTCAATAGATGTATGTCTGTGTCATGCATTTTGTGGTTACTTTGTTGTTTATTTCAGGCTTTTTCTGCTTTGGAAAGGACTCCAAACAGTGACAGAGTTGAATTTTTTTTATAATTTTTTAATTATTTTTTTTTAACCTACAGCGTGTTCCACGGTCTTGCTTATCCCATAGATTGACTGTGAACAGAAAAGTTTGTCGTAAGAGTTCACCATTCGGTATATAAGCTGTGAGTGCTTTTGTCATGGCTGACAACAAAGAACTGCTTGGCATTTCATCATAGAAGCATAGTTCATCATCAGGAGGCAAGTAAAAAGAAATTGCATTGCGCCAGGCTTCTCAGGGACAGGTTAGACTTTAGGCGCCAGGCTTCTCAGGGACAGGTTAGACTTTAGGACCATAGAAAATAAACACTTAAATAAATAAATAAGTAAATAAACAGGACTCAAATCTCCCTGAGATTGGGGAGATACTGGTAAAACAAATAAAAAAATACCAAGTTTAGTTATGCCACAGGATAATATTTAAACCAGAAGTGTTATATTCCTTCAGTACAAGGTGTGCAATCTCTCTCCATTTCATGTTGAATATCTCCCAACCTGAAATTACAATTGACTACAAAGGGCTGATTTTTGCAAGGCAACACAAGCAAGCAAAGACAAAATGTCACCTGTTCAAACACTCTGCCCACTGAAGATGTGTGGCAGGAGAAAATCTACATCTATCTGCCCACAGACCAGCAGGATATATGAGATCTCAGGTGGCCTTTGGAGCAGGACTACCAAATGTGTGTCATGTGAGTTGTATGATACTTGTCTCTCATACCAGCCATCAGTCTTGTTTATCCTGAGGCTGGTTGCTCCTCTAAGACACTGCTTTACTTCTGCCCACTCACTGCCTCTCACTCATAAAAGACAATTTTATACTCTCAGTGCAGCTGAGAGTATCAGTCTGTTGAATGATGTCTTGAAGAACTCCTCCAGGCTCAGGTGAGACAGCAGAGGAAAGATGCTACAGAGTGTTCAGGTAGTCTGGAGATGGGTTTATTTAACTGGCAAGTGAAATACACCACTCTTCAATAACAAATTTAAAAATCCAAACAAGTATCTGGGACAAAATCAGATCTTAGTAACATTTAACTGTTCCTAAGATCCCATTCTGTTAAAAATCCCACTTTGTTCCTACTCTATAACATGCCAATTAAAATGAGATACAACCCAGCAGTTCTGAAAGAGGTAGTTCATTAGTTACATGATGTTGTTTCTATAATATGAAACTCATTTTTGTGATATCTCAGGGTTACATTATACTTGATGAGAAGACTTTAAATGTTTATTACTGTGACAATCCAGTGAAAACAAAATCTGTGTTCTGTGCTTGTCCTTTTGGCACATGATTGAGTAGAAATTTTGTTCAATGTTTATAATGCTGCATTTATACAACTTGTTCCTTTTTTAACTATGTTGAATTGGGATCTTTTAACGTGAGAAACTTGACAAAAAATAAAAAAAAAAAGGTTCCATCTTTTTTTATGCTAAGCACTGATTTTGCTGGTAGTAAACAGCATTTTGAAGAACATAGGTCCCATAAAACTATGGAGACAATCTGTCATCTGTCAGCAAGTGTTACCCAAGTTATGTTGTGTCCCTAGGAAACATGAAATACAATTTAAATAAGCGTGGCAGTGTAAATTACTTACTGATTTGTTACCTTTGAATCTAATGCAAATCTGTTCTCTACGTTGTAGTATTAGTATTTTGAACAGCTACTACTATGTTGGCACCGCTGCTAATTACAGAGAGGAAGGGGGCTACTGCTTCAGGCTGTCCCAACACTTTCTCTTGTCTTTGCAAAGCAAAGTTATTTCTCCCTGTTCTTCTGTTGCTGAGTGGAAGACATACAGTCTATAAGATCATTCAGATACGACCCTTGAGCTGTTCATAGGTGTATAGCACATAGCACAAGTATGCATAAAAACATGCCTGCTCCTAGAAAGCCTTCTGTGTACTAAAAACACTGAGATGCACATTTAGTGCAGTAGTAGAGCAATGTGCGTGGTCTTCCTTTTATTCGGATTTGTATAACTGGAAAAGGATGCTGGAAAGGCCAAACTGATTCATTAAAATTTACTGAATAACCAGGAGTAGCCCAGAGGCATCAAATCCCCAGGGATGCCACTCTTTGGTTGTCAGCCACCCTACAAACACAGCTGTACTCCATGGGGAGGTCCAGCTGAGGGACCCTGAGCTGCTCTTACGGGACATTTCCCAACAGAGAAGCACACTGTCACTAGAGGTTATCACACAGCTGAGAGTGGTCATGCTCAGGGAATGCTGCAAGGTTTTCTCCTGACAAATATTGAAGGCAACGCTCTGCAAACAACTCCTACATTTTTTTATTCTTCTTTCAAGCAAGCAAAGCAAATCTGGAAAACTGGAGGGCAGCAGGGAATGGGCTTTTTCAGACTTGCATGTCTGTTAAGCTTCCAACCAAGGTATTTGTTTTAAAAACGGTATTTTGAAATAAGCAAAAAAGTCCATTTAGGAAATGCGGAATACTTTAAAAAAGAAAACATTATTTTTTTATTTTTAATGATTTAAAAATAAACTTTTGCTAGACTTTAATATAGATTTTTTTTTTAAGTGAGGCAAATTTTGACATCTGTTTTGATATTTCTGAAAAAAATAAATCAATGAGACATCATATTTATAAGCCATTCTAAATATAATCAAAATAGAAATGTATTGTCCTTCAGATAATGTGGTAAACTCATACAAATGAGCGTAGAGAGACAGCAGCAGCTGGAGGAACCTGAATAATATCTTGCCTTGGCTGCTCCCAGGCCAATGGCAGGAGCCATCACCCACCTCCACGAGGCCAGAGGAGCACAGGGGCACAAGGCACGAAGGAGTCCAAATCCCAGGACAGCTTCATCTGCTGGGTCCAGGTGTGACACCCACCACTGAAGGCAAACCTGGAGCACCTTCTGGACTGAGGGTGGCTGTTGTCTAGAGGTGTGGGACACTTGCTGGGATGCAGGGGAAGAGCATCTTGGAAGAGCATAAGCATAGGACTTATGGGATGTCTAGGGGAGAAAGCCAAGAGGGGAGAAAAGATGGATTTATGTGATCTGGGGAGCAACAAGTGTGGGGATAACAGGGGTTAAGGGGATGAAAAGGGACGGTTGTGTGTCAATAGCTGACTGTGTCGGTACACTAGTCTGGCCATGCCCTGTGCCCAATCAGTGCAGTCTGGCCTGAATTCTCCGTCACTTCTCTTTTGAACACATTGCATGTGATCTGTTGAGACCACAGAGTGATGACCTGATTGGTTAAAAAAAAAAAAAATCATTTTCATGGTTTCCAAAGAAATTGAAGTCCTACCGCTCTTTCTCCACTAGTGGACTCTGCAGGGAGCACTGAGAAACCTCTTACTCCAAGAACAAGTCCTTTAACCTCAGCAGATCCCAACTGCACTAATTTTCTTCATTGTAGGGAAATTATTGGTGACTTCAACAGGATTTACCAGGGACCTCCCTTTCTCAGACCTGTGGAACTGCATTTTTTGGGGTGAAGTCTCCAGTATGGCTAGCCGTGTGTGACAGACTCCTGACATACCTGCTCTGACTTCATGCACATATATTTATCTAACTAAACCTTAAGTTCTGATTAAAAGAACATCACTATAAAGTCAAATATGGGCATGAACAGCAATGGGCTGCTGCAGACTCAAGGAAGATGGAAGTACTTTTCTCTGCAGAAGTGAAATTTAGATTTCCTGTTTATTACTGCATAGAAATATTTTGTTTCTATTTTAATTTCCAGAACTTCAAATTTTAGCAAATTGTCTAGTCTGTCTCTCAAATTCAGCCTTGTTAAGTAAACAGCATAAACGAGCATGTTCTAAATAAGTGTGTCAGAGAAATGTTGTAAGCACAGGCAGAGGGCAAAGTGCTAGAGCAAATTTCCTGAGGGATAAGTCATCTGTAAAAACTCTGGCTATGTTTAAACAAGAAGACTGCTCTGCTACGCTGACTTTGCAGATGGCTGAAAAGTGTGTGCATGTGAAATTTGGTTAGAATCCCCCTGCCTGGGGGACAAGACCTGAGACTGAAGGATCTCTGAGAACATTCTGTAAATGAGCTGTGCTGTTTTACCCCAGGTGAAAATGAAGATAAAGGCTTCCAGGTGACCAGACTTCTCTGCTACCTGTTTCAGACCATGCAGTTGCAGGTTTCAAATCAGTAGGATATTCTGAATTGCCACGAAGCACTTCTGTAACAGTGGGTGTGTTCGAGTTGCTTGATGACTTCCATCATCCCTTCAGTTCTGTACAGAAGAAATTCGTCATGTTTCACTTGCCAACAAGAGCCATAAAAATGCATGATGTAGGCTTCATTTCCGTAGGTGCAGAAGTCTTACCTTTACTAAATGCCTGAATATTACTTATACATTCTGGAAAGTTTAGGTATAAAATGTTCTCACTAGAGATGGGAAATGTAAATTGGGTCTTGTGCCAGCAAGGCTTTTGGAACTCAGGGCAATTCATCCTGAGTGTGAACTCATAATGTACCTCAGGACATCTGCTAGGTTAAAGAGAACTATGGAATATGCAGGTGTACGGTCCTGGGTGATTCCAGTGACCTTTGTTGTATCCCCAGAATGGCCTGACTTAGGAAAAGCCTAGGCTAAAGGCTGGGTATAAATCAAAATTTGCCTCAGGTGGGTTTCTCCAGTTTTATTATTGTCACATCTCCAATTGAAATGGTATTTATGAGTATTTTACAGTGACTATCAAGAGAAATCTGAGCATTTCCTACTGACAGTACATTTTCTTATATATTGCATAAAACAATAAATGATAGCCATTGCTGTCCTCGAGATGAAACTGAGCCACACTGAATGTAATACAATTGCAAAGATAATTAGAAGTGGAAGTTATGTTACTATTAAACAATGAAACATTTTATGCTCTGATTCAGCAAGGCATTTAAAGCTAATTCTAACCAAAAGTGATTGCCTTGTTCTATTGCATACCCACAGATTTAAAGTAAATGTGACTTAAATATTTTCCTGAAATGAAGACACTGAGCTGTATGTATGGACTTGAAAATTCAGCCATTTTTCACAAATAATAGCAGATTGTTCTGAAGATATAGAAGTTGTGTCGTATCACTATATCTGCTAATTTTGAAATATCTTATTTAGAAAGAATTGTGCAATATCTGATACAGAAAAAATTCTCTTGTGGCAATATGCAGCATTTCTCCATTCTAAATATGTATATTCATATTACCTTTTCTACAGGCATGCACCACACCTCTCTTCTCCTTAATGAAGTTTGACAATTTGTGACAGGACAGAAAGGGAATTCATTATATTTAGTAACAGAAAACCCATTTCTAATTTTTTTCTAGTGCCAAGCTGCTGCAATGGAATTGCCTAAACCACTATATCACAATTCCTCACCATCGTGGTTTGCCAGGTCACCCTCAAGGGTCCTCAATTTTATTATGTTCACAGAGTGGCACTTGGTTATTTGCAGAATAAGGAAATATAAAGAAGTTATATATTTTTATTCTGAGAAGGATTTTTCTTTATCTGAGAAGAAATAAATCTGTCAGGTTGAAAATATTAAAAATTGGCAGCTTGACTGGAACAATCACAGTAACGTCAATGTCAGTTTTGTTTAGCAAACTTTGGAATGAAAATTTTCTGCTTGACAAAGAAACTTCCCTTCTTCCTGAAAGAAAATGTCCATGTGCAGGGGAAATTGAATTTTTAGTTCAATAATCAATGGAATTCAAGAATAAGTTATGGCAATAAGTCTGAAAGGCACCCAGAATTACTTTTCCTTAAAAAGTTACTCAGTATTCTTGCAGCTATCAGGTTCGGTGAGATATGTTGGCTAAAATGAAAGAAGTTTAAGTCATTTTCTCTATATATAAAATGGTTGTATATTTTGCATACAAGTACTAATAATTGAGGAAACGTGGAAATAGGCAGTAGGACAGAATTAAATTGAATTCCTTAGGAATTACTTCAGATACTCGCTTTGGGCTCTGCAATGAGATGAAAGAAGGGCTACCTTTTCATTTAACTTTGTTTCCACTTAACATATATTTCCTAATTCTTCATCAGAGTATGACCTGAAATAAAATACAATGCATTTTGCTGTAACAGCTAAAACTTGGCTACTAGTGGAAACAGAATGTTTCTGAATATGAAGACAACAAAAAATAAAAGCAGTGAAACATTAGATAAATAGCATGTAGAAAATCACACTACTTTATATTTATTCACTCTACTACACAAACCTTTCAAAGTTCACTATTTCCATATGTTCTCATTGAAAAACTAGTTTGTTTTATCATCATGGGAAATGTAGACAATGCAAACTGATTCACATGTTTAGTCATTAATACTGCTGTGGTGTCATAAGAGCATCAGTTTTGTGCTGTGTCCCTTCCTGTGTAACCGAACCAGACCAGCCATTGTGTCACGGATCATTGCTGTATTTGTTTTAGGTTTTTATACTTGCAAATTTCCAGTGTTTCTCCAATAAAACCTAGTTCAGGGGAGTTACAATGCTGAATAAGTAATTTTCATCAGCCTGAAAGGTAATAAACCATACTTTTAAGCAAAGTTTTTTAAAAATAAGTGTTTTTTAAAGACTTTTAAAAGAACAATCACTGTGTTTCAGAGTTGTTGCTATGCTGAGCCGTCATAAAGTTCAACAGGAAGCTTTTGAGATTAAACGTGTCAGAATTTTAAGGGCTACTCTGCAAAAATTGTGTAAGTGATCATTAACATCAGTAAGATATAGACAGGAACGTGACATAGCTGTAGCTGAGAAGTGTAGCAATAATCACTAAATGTTTGCTACATTCAATTTCAAAGAGTTTGATTTGACAATTGTTTAAATTGCTGCTGTTCTTGTGGACCCCAAGACCACCACTTTATAGCAGAGAAAACTGCCTACCTGCCCTGCTCTTTGCTACCTTCAAAAAACCCTGTCACTTGTAACCTGGCTGTCTCAGCTGTGCAGGACACAGCTAAGCATGTGAATATCTATCACATCACTAGATGTCCTCCTCCCACAAAATTTCTTCTCATTCTCAGCAAACTGACCATATTCTCTTTAAAAAAAGACCTACGACCATGGACAGCACTAAAAGATTGCCAGTGCAGATTTGTGTAGTTACAAACAACTTGCACCCATAAAAGAGCCTCAAGGTAGGTCAGAGCTCTGCATTTTTGAAATATTTTTTTATTAAATACAGATTAAGCCCTTAAGGGGTACAGAGAAGTTTTCTGTCACAGCATGTGTTGCGGAAGCATGGCTCCTGGGAAGCTGTTCCCTTGTTGATGACTTATAAAAACCTGGAGTGCATAGATACCCAGGACTGACTGTAAGTAATATTTTTTATGATGTCTATGCGCTGGTTATATGGCAGTTTCTGTGCAGAGATGTATAAATTCTCAAGATCATTTCTTATTTTTGTGTTATGTGGCCACTTCCCCTCCTGTTTCTTCTTGCTGAGGAAATACAGGCTTTTAGTTTAGTAAAATTTCCCCAAATGGGCTGTCTGAATACTGCTATGTTCCTACAGAATATGGATCACA
Organism: Actenoides hombroni; assembly: GCA_024336885.1. Lineage (NCBI taxonomy): Eukaryota > Metazoa > Chordata > Aves > Coraciiformes > Alcedinidae > Actenoides > Actenoides hombroni. The sequence continues at coordinate 1,190,945 of WUAM01000161.1, forward strand.
CCACTAGAAATGGATAAATACTCAGCTAATTATAGCAATCCACAGGACCAGCTGCAGGCACAGTAGCCAGGACAGTTTTCCTGCTACAATCCAGTAAACCCAGTCCAGCAAACTGGAAGCGTCTCTGATAACTGGAAGGGATAGGGTATAGGATGGGGAAGGGAGTGATACCTGAGGGAAGCCGGTGAGGAGGAAGGAAGGATGAATAGTGGTTTTGGTTTTCCGAGGATCTACAGCAGTTCCTGACTTTCTTGACATGAGTCATTGAAATTATGCATGCTTCTTCCAGACCACATTACTCAAAAATGCTTTTAATGCTGATGGTATTAATGAGCACCGAAGTAATAATTATAGGATGTGCTCATAGTTGAAAAGCATAGCTTGAGAAATTGAAGTGTACCATAGAGCCAGAGGAAGAATGGTATTTTAATGGATTTTTGTTGCTATTGCTGGGACCCTACATTGGGGCACTGTGTAAACAGGGTCCTCCAAGAGCTTTACAGCTTAGGCTTTACTTACTTTAGCAAGTAAAGTCAAGAGGGAAGAAAGACAGCTACTGTTTAAAATAGGCTACAGGATTTTTGAGTGTTACTTATAGAAAGACACAATAGGGAGATGTTTTTAAGGCAATGAAGGGCTATATAATGATCCAGCTGTAGTGACTCTTTAAGATTTTGGCAAGCCATTGATGTTACAGAATTTCCTATAAAACCCACAAAACTTTACAGGGATTTGCTAGGGTGTGATTTTACATCATTATGTATAGTTTCATTGAATGTCCTAACACTCCTCCAGCTAAATACTCTGCTTTCAGATAAGCATGAGGGGAGTTGTTTGCTTGTTTTTGAATGCAGACTTCCCTTTAGAGGGAAAATATATCTTCTTAGATACAATTGACACGTGGGAACCATACGTATGAACTCATTTAACAAAGGGGAAATCCAGCAGGTAGAGACTTGCAAGTGTAAAAGATAATAAATCAGCACGATGTTGTTGCAGTAGGGATCCAGAACGTACATTTGATACAAATGTTTAAGTGGAAACACAACATTCTGATGGGTAAGTAAAGCCTTGTCTTAAATAATGTCAAGCTTCTGATTTTTAAGATTCATTTCCAAGTTAGACTTTTTTTCTGAATTCAAGCCTCCAGGGTAGCCATGCAGCAGTACTGTACTGGCTGAGAACAAGCAGATGGTGTTCACCAGCCCTTCCAGGCAGACTCATGTTTTATCATGCCAGTTTTGTCATCAATTATTTCAGTGTATTAAAACAGTGATGGATCTCATTTGAACAACTAAGGCCTGAGCCTGGAATCATCTGTACGCTGGCTATGGATGAGTCAAGAATTCTTCGATTGGAAAATGATGAGCAGATCATAAACTTCAATGTGGAAAGTGAAGTTACTACAGTCATGCACCAAAAGCTTACCAAAAGCATCAAGATGCATCAGCATATCAAAAATTAAAGTTTGTGTGGTCAAAATAACATGAAGCAGAGTCTTATGGTGTTTCCTACCAGGGAAATTATGTGAGACATTATGCAGATTGAAGGGTTTACTTTGACTATAACTGACCACATACTTAACTTTATTGGCTTGCTAGAAGAAAATCTCTTATATGTACAGGTCAAAGTCTGCCCTTAATTTTTCCTCCTATCTCTCTATCTGCATCAGTGGATGACTGTACCTATGGCAAAATTTGAATCCCTGCTTTGCACATAAGATTTTTTTTAGTAAAATGATGCTGGGGAAAAGAAAAATATGAACTTATGATTGGAGACTTTTTCCCAGAAAAGAATGTTTTCCATATTTGCACAACAGAGATATTAATGGATATGAGATATGTGGACAAAAACATTGAATACATTTTTACTGTAATTTCTCAAAGACATGCTTTGCAGAATTGAAGAAATGTTGCAAGATCACAGATATTTCTAGTGCATATTTTTTTCTTCTTAATCCAAGCTATCAGAAATGCAAAATCTCAGATTTTTTCACCCAGCACTATCACCATTCCATTCTAAACATTAGCTAACAAGTAACACTTTGGCTCAAGGACACGGGGAAGATCCTGTTTTGCCGTTTCTGCTACCAAAAGCCACAGTATCGTTAAATGCTAAAGCCTATGTACAGGTCAAGGTCAGACAAGAGAAGTGGTTGTGAAAGGAGGTAACTGTCATGGAGCAGTCAGAGCTCTCATTTGCATTCTCTTGCCAGAGAAATCAAGTTAAAGGAACTAAAAAAACCCTATAAATTGTAATGATCATGTATAACGAAAGATTCCACTTCTAATCAAGAAGACTTTCTATTAATGCTTAGTAATTGGTGAAAATGCAATCCTGTCTTCTCTCCACTCACCAGCAGGTATCTTACACAGCAGGACCACTTTGATCAAATAGCTCCCTTTGCACCTGACCTTGCATAAGCAGGAGTCATATCACAAAGTTGGCTGCATATAGCCTGCTCCGTTTCCACTACAGAACGCATCACTTCAGGATGAAGTAGTCACTTCACATAGTATTCACTCATAAAAAAGAGCCATTTGGGTTAACAGAAGAGGAACACAATGACACCAAGTCCGTGCTTATCTTACTAGTGCACTTCTTCCAGATATTAGTGTCCTGTTGTAAACTCTGACCTTGTTCAGTGCAAACACTGGCAGAGAAAGATAAACAGAAATGTTTCCACGTAGCATCTTTCCAAAACGAAGTGCCATCCTATAAATGTCTCTGGATACACAAGAAACTTAAGCTGGGGGAGTAGCAGTTGCAGAGGGGCTATCAGCAATCAGACTTGTTGAAAATTTAATTCTCTGAATGCATCATGTGGTTTAGGAGGACAAGGTATGTTCAGAGAAATCCCCCTTCCTTATGTCATTTTTTCTGGAAGAGAGCACTTCAAGCTCTGGGGCTGGCTTTGTTCTGAATGGTGCTGCACCTGAGGTTATGAGGGTGGATTTTTGAGGACGAGAACCCTTGAGAGGAGTAAGATGTACAAAAATTGTAGAATGATTGTCCGGCACCTTAAGCTATTAAGGATAAGAAGCAAAACTGGCTTATATCTATAAGCACAAATAACATGAAACTTTACTTCACATATACTAAGTAATGTTTCTACAAAACTCACACAAAGAACAGATGTGGGCCTATGTTAATAAACATGACAAAAAAAGAAAAGAAGGAAAAAAAAAAACAAAAAACCAAACCCTTCTATGTAAGTTACATGCTTCTGGAAGTAACTACATTAACACTTGTGAAAAGTGAGGAAGTCAGAGTAGCAAAACCAGTAGTGCAAACGCTGCAGCACAGAGTAGTAGCCTAGGTTTAACTCATGCAAAGGACTTGTGGCTTGGGAAGTAGCTGGGATTTATATCCAGTGGGCAGTTCTCATGTTTAAAATTGCCAACATTGTTCACTTGTAGAGCTTGAAATTATGAGTTTCATGATATTCCACTTCCCTTCTAGATATGTGGTTGGTGCTACCAGACATAAATCAAATAATAATTTTTGGATCATTATCAACAACATGAGGTTTTGTCTCTGTATTTCCTTTTAAGTCTTTCTTATTCTTGTTGTATCTCCTCTTTAACAGAGTTGCTTGTGACAGACACTAGGATTTATGAACAGTGGATGGTAGATGCACCTACACTAGCAACAACCAGAGCTTGCCCAAGACTCAATAAAGTTATGGACTTTCCAGCTGTTAAATCCTGAATACTTTGTTCTGGGCTTCCAGCATATTAGAACTGACCACAGTTCAGACTCCACCAGGGTATAAATGGAGTCCCACCAAAGAGCTGAATGGAGCCAGTCCTCCTTGGACCAGCGGATCTGCAGTCGGGGAATCTTTCCTTTGATTGGGACGTTGCCCAGGGAAACTTACTGGGATTGAGTGAGCCCTTGTCCCCCCTGTGGTGAGTGACTTTTTTGGGAGAGAGAGAGAGAGTGATATCCTTGAGCGAACCCTTGCCCCTTTTGGGTGAGTGATGCCCTGTCTGGGTATCCTTGAGTGGGAGGTTTTCCCTTTTGTGAGTGTGTGCACATTTTGAGTCACCTTTCTAAAAAGGAATATTTATGAAAGTTAAGAAATCTTAAGTCAAGTTGTGTAGTATTATATTCACACCTGATATCTGAACTTGTAATTTACTTTGTTCTGTCAGAGTGCTGGGCAATTTTTGGTTGGAATAAATCCCATATTTCCACCTGACATCCGTCCTGTCTTTTTTGTGGGTGCTACCATGACAGGTACCAATGCAGTTTAGAACTTAGAAGTTGTAGAACAGTATGGAAGGATAATGAGGTGGGTTTATACAGTCTATATGATAAATAACCCAATTTCTTAATGTTGACAATTATTTCTGATGGAGTAGGGAGAGGAGAGAACATTATTTAAAGAGTGGGAAGGCATATATCAAAACAAAGCAGTTTGGAGCAAGAATTGTAAAGGACAGTGCCTTTTAGAAATTAGAGGAGTGTTGCAGTCTATTAAATGTTGTCAGACTGGGTATCTTGTTCTTCTTTTAAAATGTGTTTTCTCTACAGTTGCGAGTTCTTGTAGGAATTTTTGAAACTAAACTTCTCATCTCTGTTTGAAGGATACAAAATTTAAACCAAAATGGATCTGAAAGAGCATCAGCAGTTAATCTATCATAAAGCCATTATAAAACCAGAGATGACTCAATATTTAAACTCAAAACTACTCACATTTTTGGAAGCTCTATCAATATGACATCCAAGGTCCTGATCCATGTGGAACAGACTAAAGGAGTTAACCCCTGTGAGTGACAAACTACTCTTGATTGGGTCACGTACACAAATAGAATTTGAATTTTGTTGTCATATCATATCTTTTATACTAAACAAAGTTAAATGGAACCATTGTCCTCGTTTGATTGCTACTTTGGCACTTTTTTTTTCCTTCCCCCAGTCAACAGCTTTCCTTTCTTTGCGTTCATGTGCAAGTCACAGTTTAGCAATCTAATTGTTTTAAGTAGCTATTCTGGGGCCAGTAACACTCCCAGTAGAAACAATCAGCTCATGAAGCATCTTACAGCTTCTTGGTTTTTTCTTATCCTAGTCACTAGAGGGCAAAAGACATAGAAATAACTCAAATGTGTATGGTTTTACACGACGAGAACTGCAGGCTATAGGAATAAGGCAGAGCTGAAGTAGTATCTATGGAGATTTTTATCCTAGATGGACTTCAGCTGTCTTGTATGGGACACAAGCTATCTTCTCACAAACTGAAAAGAGAAAGAAACAGTACATTTGGGCACACTGAGCTAAATTTCTAGACTATTATGAGTTCAACATTGTGGATGAAAGTGAAGTTGCCATTTAGTCTATAGTAATCTCCTTTAGGGACATGAACAGTTTTTTCAGACTCTCCTTTGCTAACTGCCTCGTGAGGGGGGTGTGACACCGACCACCTCCATGCAGCTGCCCTGCTGCCAGGAGAAATCTGAAAAGCAACTGCAGCAACTCCAACTACTTTTGAGCAATTGATTAGCAAACAGGTGTTGAGCTTAGCTTACCAAGTGATAAAACATGAAGACTCTGGGGAATATGTATTTGAGAAGAGTCCTTCACCTGCTAATATAACCAGCTTGACGATTAAACATTTGCTTCCTATGCAAGCCATTATTTATTCTCTTGAAGGCATGCAGACTTCAGGTGACAGCTTTCCTCTCAAGCTATAAAATACTCCTGTTTGGTTTGCTTTAATCACAGTGGAGCCTGTGGAAGAGAGAAATGTGAAGATTCTGCAGAAAAATCTACATTATAATAGTCTGCTCCCTACAGTCAGGAAAGGAGACTACAGACTTTTTTTTTTTTTTAGTAAAACTGTGCTTTTTTTAGTAAATGCTGCTGTGCACCAGCATCACCCCTCAAATTTCATTTTGCTATCTTCACAACCTACTAAATACAGCTGTAAGATCAAAACCCACAATTACTCAGAGAAGCCCTGATGTACCTTGCATTCAGTTTAAAAAGACCACTGTAAGACACAATTCTTATGGGGATATTTCTAATCAATGTGTCTTCTTCCTCTTCTTCTGCCCAGAAGAGAGGACGTGACTTGACTTTACGAACAAAATTATTTTTCTGTTTACTATGTAATGTATTGTCTAAAAGATTCAGCAATAAAGTTTCTTCATCTTTACATTCCTGACTGATTGATAGTAAAAGCCTTTGAAAGTTTCTGCAAGTCTGTGAAAATGAGAATGTAAGTACACACCCTGGAGGCAGTGCTCTCAGACCCAAGAAAACTTTATATAACTTGGGAAATGCAGCAGACCAGAGTGCTCATTCACTGTATAACTTTAAGCACTTCATCCTTTATGTGAATGAGATGTGAAAAGTAATTTCCTGATTCTCCGAGGCCCTAACCCTTGGAAAGCAGTAGTAGAGATGCTGCCCATCTGCTGGCTTTCAGTTTGACTTGTCCTGGGCCATTGCACTGGAAACACCCAGAGAAGATGGAGTAGTTGAATATCAGTAAAAAAAAAAAATTTAAAAAGTTATATGTCTATCTTACTGGCAGACTTTAACAAGCCTTTGTTGTATTCTACATTTTAAGCTCCATCTTCTAGATTTCTAAATGATAATGATTAATTAGAGGTACATGAACAATATAATTATATTCTGGCAATAAATTGTAATACATATTCATAGATACATGGATTTCATCTTCTGTGAAATGGTCCTTGTAAAAACAGTAATAGTTGGTATGTCCTTAAAGCATATCAGCAATTAATCCTCAACATGATCAATGGAGAGAATGTCCTTTTTCCTCTGTCTCTGGTTTATTTTTATGTTCCCATTAATTATGACTAGTTTTCTGTTGGCACTTTTCTTCTTAATTCAATTCAGTTTTAGTATGTCTTTCCAAAGGCTTATCAGTAAGTAGGGTCATTTATATTATATAGCACAAATATTTTATAATCCACTAATCTTGACAAAAAGGCAATGCCTTGCCAATAAAAAAATGCATAAGGAGTAATGATTCCCTGATAATATTTATTAGGTCATATCACCCAATTTGAAGTGTCTATCACTCACACTTTAATTTTATCATATTTCTTCCTTTGGAAGCTGCTCCTCTTTGTCTATTATTGAAATTATTTTTATCCCCAAAACTCAATCCCTTGCCAAAAACAGCTGTGCAGTGATAGGACAAACAGTGGACACAAGTTGCGGCATGGCAAATTCCACATGGATTAAACTAGAATTTCTCCTTGCTAAGAGTGGTTACACAGTGGAACAACTGGCCCAGGGAGACTGGAAGCTCAGTCCTACTTAGATCAGCTGGAGAAGGCTCTGAGAAGCCTGAAACAGCTGTGCAGAGAGCCCAGCTCATGTGGCTGATGATGACCCAAATTTGCTCAGAAAAAGAGGTGATGCAGAGCAGGAATGAGGAGACAAGTCTATGGTCAGAATATGAAAGTACTTTAACCAAAAAGCTCTAATCCTCCTGATTTTTACACTGATGTCATACCAGTTCCCCCTGTGCTTTCCAGTGCATTTTACTCAGCCTAGCAAAGAGGAGCTCCAGATGAGACCATAGTGGTGTCACATAATTAGTATGTATCTAATTTTCAAATTTTCAGAGGTCATGCCAGGAAAACAGTGAAGTTGCTGTACCTTACACAGGCAGTGTTTAATCAAATTTAAGAACAAAACAAGCAGTTATCTTATTCAGGTGGTAGAAAATGAAAGGATAAAGGTAAACTTACTTTTATTCACTCTCACTTCTTGCTGGTTAAACCACCAATCTTAAGATAAATTTGGGTGCAGACTGTAGCAACAGGTCATTTGTTGATCTCTAGATAAAGGTCTGAGAAAAAATCTTAGGTTTGGTTGGACCGGGTCATATAAAAACTGATGTGGGGAGACACTCCTGAGGCACTGTAGGTGAAATAAAAGCCCTTTTTTTGTTTTCAGTATCAGCAGCTTCAGGCTGATGTGTTTCTTTTTCTGTTAAATGGAAGCTGTGGTGTAAAAATAGACACTGGTATTTATTGGAAGCTTAAGCCTGCTGAAGTTTTACAGATTTAGAAATTTCACTAATCACTATCAATTAAAAAGGCTGCCTCATCCTAAATTAATCATAATGAAGCACTCCACTGCAGAGCCTGCTCAAAATATTTATTTTGAAAAAGCTTTACCAGATTTAGTCCAAGATTGATACTTATAGTAACAGTCGAGGCTTTTAAATTGCTACAATTACAAGCATTTTTCTAAACTTGGCAAGGCCATGTTACCAGCATCTTAGTGTCTGGCAGCTATTGAGCAGTTTCTGAAAGGCAAAAATGAAAAAGCAGTACTTAAAACTTAACCTTCAATGCCTGGAAGGCTGGAAGCATGTGACATTCCCATAAGACTTTCCTACATTAAAGATTCTGACTCTAAATAAAAGTATTGGTTCCACATTACTGTGAGAGAGAATAACAAAGCTCTTAACCAGTATCTTGTTCCTGCAAGTGCTTGGACATAAGGAAGATAACCTGGGTTGAATTCCTGTTTAGATTTATACCAACAGAAAGGCTTCTGTTAAGTTCTGTAGAATCAAGTTTTCGTTTATTGCACTCCTAATGCCCAGAATATTTTCAGGAATAGAAGCTACAAGCTTTAGTTCTGTACAGAAGATGGTGGTTTCATACAGAGACGTGTATGTAACTTCCAATTTGTAACCTCCAACTTTGTGGGTTCCCACAACTCATTCTTGCAAAAGCTTCTTTAAAATTATCAAAGGCAGAGTGTGTATGTGCTCATCATACAGCAGTGTGTTAAAACAGAGAGAGTGCACAAAGACTCACGAGCTGGTTTAGTGGAAGGCAGACCTGATTGAGTTTTCTTGGAAATTTATTAAAAGCAACCCTTTGAAGATGGCTATCGTGGTGTACCAAAGTGGTGCTATCTTTGCTTACAGCACTGAGTCAGGCTAGGGAATTTAGATGCTGCTGTTTCCTTACTCTTCAACTACAAATATCCTGACCCCTATAAAATGGCTCTTTGAGGGAAAATAGAATTGGTAGATGCATTCAACAAAGATAGGCTTTCTATTAGAAAATACTCTGCAATGTATACATAAAGGTAAGAAATTGCTTTTATGACACAAAACCACACAAGAAATGGAATGCTTCAAGAATTTTGTTCAAAGAAGGTGTGATAGAAATGTCTTATTATCTCTTCCATTTCCTTACTGCCTTCAATCAGACAATTTTCCCTGAGTAACTGAGAAACTCTCCTCTGTAAAGTACATTTTGAAATATAAGTAGCAATTTACCAATCCTTTAATGAATTTACCCTTTTGTTACTTGCATCCCTCTTTCCTGACTTGTGTTACAAGGGCACACAGACTCTTCTGTGGCAACTGTATCTATAGAAGGAAACAAAGGGGAAGGCAAGGCAAGGCAGCATCAAGTAAGAACATTTCACCATCTCTGTATGTGCTTTGTAAGTAGTTTCTGTAAATGTGGGGACTGGGATCCGTTTGATCAAATACTCACTTATGATATCTGATCTGATTTCTAGATTTTCTTTAGACCTCTTTTTTCTTTTTCTTCTGGAGATTTGCTCTATTGCATAATTTCCTCTCATCCTGATGAAGTTGCCTGCAGTCTTTTCAATGATTTGAGGTGGCTTAGGCAATCATTGCTTAGAATAGACACACCCTTAGTTTTCTTAAGGTTGAAACATTCCTGTGAATTCAGAATTAATAACATTTACAATTCTTAGCGTTGTTTTATGAAGGTTTGTTTAGTTTGATTCAAACTTCATTATTTCTGTGACAAATAAAGAAAATACAACATGCTACTTAAAGTAAGTCAAGGGTGGTTATGCTGAGACAGATTAAACCAAGAAAAGGTTAAGCTGTTAAGTATCTACACCTGTAGTAAGGCTCTGTACGACCGAGTACTTGGCCAAAGTGCTGGTGTGTTTGACCAGGAGCCTCCTCTTCCCCACACACTGCCCCAGCCATGGACCATGTGGTGGCAGCACTGGACCGATCTAGGGGAGCAGAGCTGTACCCAAGGGCTTTGCGACCTGATAGAGGAACTTACCTCCATTTTTCTGACAAATCCCAACAAACAGTCGAGAATGAGCTCCCAGGATCTGGAAACACAGCAGGAACAGATTTAACCTGGAATGGTTTTATTCAATACAAAATAATACAAAGAGATGAAAATCTCTGCGGCCGTGACTAGATCATGGACTTGTTACTAAAATACAGCTGGTATTTGGATTTCATGAAAAATCTCTTTCCTAGTGATGTGATAATAAAGCACACGTGTCATATGTGAATTACTGTCTCAGAATACCAATGTTAAAACATGCCTTTCACTAATAGGTACTAATTACAAGTACAGTGTTTTCACTCTTGAAATAACCAGTATTCAAACAGTATTTGGATAGACTTTTGAGTGGAAGCATCTCAAATCTCTAAAGTCTTCAGCTGTTCTGACATCTCCAAGGTGCTTTAAGAAGCAGACAGTACCGATCACTTTGGCACGTGGTAGTAACCAAGAAATAGCTTCTTTAAAAAAAATCAACTTTCAATGCTGTTTTCTTATAAGTAGTAAAATATAAAAAATCTGTTGTATATTTCCAGTTTATATGTTAATACTATGCTTAATGTAAATATGAGGTAAGTAATGTAAAAATTCCTCTCCTCTCAAACTGTCTTTTCTCTTGATTCTCTGAAGAGTGTAAAAGTGCTATCAAATCAAACCAGCAATACAGATACACCCGTTCTGCCCTCCTGTGTAGGGAGGACAATGGAAAACCAACCCCTAAGCTTTCAAGAGAAAAAGAAAGGATTAAAACTCTCACTATGCCTCAATCTTAGCAAAATGCACATGCAGGGCAAACCTCCTGCTTGATGACGGGGAGTCTGGAGCTAAGAATCTGCAGTCCTTAGTAGAAAAGGGATTCCTCAATACCACACAGCCTATGCCCTCACTTGCTTCTGGGTTTAAGCACATGGAAAGTCTTGCAGGGCTGCACTCTAGAGAGTGCTCTAATAGAGCTCAATAGGAAATGATCTGAAAATACATAACACCTCAAATAAAATCTCTATGTATTTGTAATTATCCCATGGGTGTATGTGTATATGTAAATTAAAATCTATTGAAATTACAGAAAAATATTTTTTTCTATTAGATTGTATGGGATTTGTTTCTGTGAAGGAACGAGAGGCAGATCCTACCTACTATTCTTTCATTTAAAATATTTGGTTTTCAGTTCAAATTTTGGCTTGGAGAAGTATGTATGGGATTATCATATTTACTGTCAAAAGGTTTATATTCTCGGAAGCTCATAGGTACCTGATTTATGTATTAAAAATAACTTTTTTTTTCAGTGAGGATTAAAGAAATCACGTTATTATTCTGTATTTTTGAAATGTCTTCCTTGAAACCAGTAGGCTACACTGCCTTTAATTATTTTGTCATCATTGCCATAAACCAAGTGTTAACTTTAGTAGTTCTGCCAGATTAGTAGTGAAGAGAAATATTTTGGATTTTTTACCTGAACAACATAGTATTAAAGTCCTTGGACTGGATTTGAAAGCATTATTCCACACATAAAGGAAATTGTGGTTTGCCCTACTGCACTGTATGTTGTATTTATGTCAAGGAAAACAGAACAAGTAAAGATAAGAGATGATAAACTACAGCAATTCATTCTTGAATTACATCAACTTATACCTCTCTGAAAAAGAAATATGGGCTACTGATCTTATGGTGTGTCATATCTGCAATGAGATTAATAATCACTGACAGTTGAACTTAACTGGAACTTTGTTCAAAGCAACTAATATGAATTCTTTCACTTGAAATATTCCAGCTGGGGAGTTGTGATCTCCAATGGAGTGGAAATTAGAGCATCTCCATGAGGCCAGAAGCTCCTTCCCAATGATCCTACCACAGAATTGTTTTTCATTTTCAAACGGCCAGTCTGAGCTGAAGAGTACCAGATTTGTTAAGAATTATATTCCTCGATTTGTCACTGGTAATGATCTGAAAAATTTACCTAGTATAATTTAATCTGTAGAAATCATCCTTCAGTGTACTCTGGTGTCTTGATCTCCCCTTACTCTCACAATACAATTCCAGGACTTCATCCTTAAATCAGACTAACTTGGCACACTGTGGACGCACAGTATCACTAACAGTAGTATTTCACCATTATACACGAGAGATAATTCTGAAGTTTTCAAAGAGAAGCTAAAAAGACACCATTACTGTAATCAAAGAATCATAAAATGGTTTGGGTTGCAAGGGACACTAAAGATCAACCCTATGAAATGGCAGGGACACCTCCCACTAGACCAGACTGCCCAAAGCCCCGTGCGACATGGATTTTAACCCATCCAGTGATGAAGCGTCCACAGCTTCCCTGGGCAACCTGTTCCAGTGCCTCACCACCCTCAGAGTGAAGAATTTCCTTCTTATTTCCAATATAAATCTTCCCTCTTCCAATTTCAAACCATTACCCCTTGGCGTATCACTACAGGCCTTTGTAAAAAGTCCCTCCCCAGCTTTCTTGTAGCCCCCTTCAGATACTGAAAGGCCACAATAAGGTCTCCTCAGAGCCTTCTCTTCTCCAGGCTGAACAATCCCAACTCTTTCAGCCTGTCCATACAAGAAGTGTTCCAGCCCACTGATCATCTTCACAGACCTCCTCTGGACCCACTCCAACAGGTCCACGTCCTTCTTGTGTTGGAGGCTCCAGAGCTGGATGCAGTACTCCAGCTGGGGTCTCACAAGAGTAGAGTAGAGGGGGAGAATCACCTCCCTTAACTTGCTGGCCACACTTCTTAATGTTGTAGAGGAAAATAGAATGAATTAAAAAACCCTGACATTGTGAGTTGATTTATCAAAAATACATTGACTTATAGGTTTTATGACTCTTTGGAAATTCACCAAATGCATTATATGATCCCTTGTATAACTGATTTATGAAGACTTTCATTCAATACAATAAATTAGGTACATACTACTGACCGAAAGGGTTGTCAAGCCCTGGAACAGGCTGCCTAGGAAAGTGGTGGGGTCACCATCCCTGGAGGTACTTAAAAGCTGTGTAGATGTGGTGCTGAGGGACATGGTTTAGTGGTGACCTGGCAGTGCTGGGTTAACAGTTGGACTTGATGGTCTTAAAGGTATCTTTCAACTGAAGTGGTTCTATGAGTCTACATATTAAAAATATCTCCATTTATTTTTTTAGTAATATGGAAAAATGTATCCAACACCTTCCCCAGAACTATGGGGAGCAGTCCAAGCTTTTTCTACTGTAGCTCTTATAAAAGCAGCAATGACACTTCAGTGAAACTCTGAGTTACCGGGGTGGAAGTTGCTTGCAGTCAATCATGTGAGCTGTCCAGGCACTTGCTTATCAAAAGGTGACTTGTTCCAACTGCAACAGCAGTACTGTTTCAAACTCTGCTCCTTTAACAGAGCAAATAGCACAGCACAGAGGATCTCTTTCCAAGAGATCCATCATGTGTATGCTTGGTTCTGTACAGACTCATATTGACATATCACTGGTGTGTCTTATCATTCAAATCAACTGTGCAATTTCTATTCCCAATTCTTTTCGTTGTTTCGCCTGTCTCTGCCACCTTTTATTCCCATAGCTCGGTCACTGATTTGTCTAATCTGCTGATGATTTAGACTTGGATTCTGTAGGTTCTCAGAGCCAGGCTGGAAGCAGTCCTCCATCCACATAGGCTCTCACCTCTGAAGTTACAATCTTACAATTATCTGGTCTTGATAATGCTGAATGTGTCTCATTTTCCCTGTCTGAGACAACTCCTAAGTCCCTGTCACAGCCTGCATTTTTTCTGCCATCGATTGCTGCTTCTTTACAACATCCACTGCTACCCTCCTGTATCAGAATCATAGAATCATTTGGGTTGAAAGATACCTTTAAGATCATCTGTTCCAAACTGTTAACCCAGCACTGCCAGGTCACCACTAAACCATGTCCCTCAGCACCACATCTCCACAGCTTTGAAACCCCTCCAG
>WUAM01000161.1:1205074-1225535 GCA_024336885.1 Actenoides hombroni
GAGGGACATGGTTTAGTGGTGACCTGGCAGTGCTGGGTTAACAGTTGGACTTGATGATCTTAAAGGTCTCTTCCAACTAAAATAATTCTGTGATTCTAAAAGAGCTCCTAGCATAAAACACTGCATGTTGGTGCGAAATTTCATTCTATATAACAAGATATATAAAACAATATACCCACTAACGGCAAAAAGGAATGATTTCTTCCTAGCAAAAGAAGCCTGAAACTGATTTACATAGAGAGTAAAGGGTAGTATTTATATATCAATACTTTTACTGATTGGTAAAAAATCAGTGATATAAAAGACACTTGTTCAACACTGTATATGAAGTATGATGGGCTCATACAGATAATGCATGTAGTGAATATAATTATCAAAGTGGGTGCTATATTGTTTGTTTATCTTACTGCAGAAAATAATATTTTAGCACAAATATTCAGTGGAGTACTACTAAACTCTCCGGTCACCTGGAAAATATTTATAAAAGCTGGACCACGGTAGCTGTGCCTTAAAGCAATATTCAACTGTGTCTTAGCTGTGCACTGAATATGTCCATGGCAGTGGTTTTGTATTCTCCAAGATCACCATCCAGTTCCAATTTTAATATTCATTTTTTCAAAAGTTAATTAAAGCATCAGCTGTTGCTACAAAAGAAGAAGGACATGCCTTTTTTTCTGTAGTCTAATTATAAAGTAGTAACCTAGCATTACTTATAAGCCATATAGCAAATTAGGAAAAATAGCAATGCCCTGAAGAATTTATCACAGAATAACATTCCACGGAGGAGTAACACATTATCTAATTGCATCTGGCAGATCCCCCACTCTGACTCCACACGTGTTGCAACCTCTCTGCTCCTCGGATTCTCTGTCCTACTTACTCTTAGCTTTCTTTCAGTAGCCCTTTTTCAAGTTCCGACTTTTCTTTTTTTTTTAGGACTATAAAAAAACCTATCTGGTGCCTCTGTTTGGACTTTATACCTAGTTTAATAACAACAAACATGAAAAATTTTCTTTCTCCACACCATCTTTTCTCAAAAATGCATTTCAGTTACCTAAAAAGATAATTCTTTCACTAAAAGTGAAATACTTACATATTAAAAAAGGACATTGATGCCTGATGATTCTCAGCATTTTTTTCTCATTTCAGACATAGTTTCTGATTGTCATGTTTTCAACCTGTAGTAATTTAAAACCTTGTCCCTCTTTGCAGCAGAATGAAATTTGGCTTTAATGATGGTCTCTCTTAGATCAGTGCTGCCTGGATTTTTCTTTACAAAAGCCATGTCCTGCTGGGGCTTTTTTATTTGTCCTGTGCTGAGACTAACAAAACAAAATTAAACTGAAAGGATCAGTCTAAAATTATTCTTTTTTTTTTTTTTTAAGTTGAATTCCATATTTCTTGAAAGTGACTCATTTGCTGGCAGAACACAATAACACTAAAGAGCCAGCAAGAACTTCATTGAATCATCAAGTCACTTAGAAATCTTTACAATAGCATCAAAATTAAACTCAGAGAAACAAAAAACATTCTTTTAAAAGAAAAAAATCTGAGTATTTGTTGAAAAACATTTTGATTGCTAGAAAATGTAGACCACGCGTCTCCTCTTGCTGATACAATTCTTAACTGATATGATGAGCAAACGGGCCCCAGTAGTAGCCTCACTGAAAAGGGCTGGCTAAGCAAGACGGCCTCATCTGATATTTTTACAACCATCTTTTATGGGCTGCCAAAGGCAGTATCTGCCCCGTTGTTGCCATAAAGCTGATTGAACAAATCCTTAGCTAAGCGATTAATCTTAAAGGATGTTTTTGCAGAAAACTGTGGTTGTGTGGGGGAGAACATAATATAAAATACAATCCTTTAATCTATTTTCCCTCCCCTCAGAAGGATGAATAAGAAAAACTCTCCAAACGTCACTTTCAGACATTTTGTGATTTATATATGCATTTTAGAGATAAGCACTAAACCAGATACGTGCTCATTTTCTGGTTTGTTCAGAGAAAGCAACATTGTTTTCTGACTTCTATCATTTTTTAATAACATATATCCTCATTTCTGTTCTGGAGTTCACCGCTAAGATTTGGATAGAAACTGAAATACTATCTTTAAAAAGCTCATTTTGAAGCAGTCTTTAGATGCAGTCTTTAGATACAGTCAAATGTGTTAATGTATCTATGGACATTTGTCCCAGTCTGGCAGTTTGCTTAAAATATTATCTCGTTATCATTGTAAGCACATACAAAAAGCAGTCATTTTGCTATACATTAGACCCATAATTGTCTGCAGTAGCATTATCACAGATAACTTCAGATGGGTAGACATTCTTCAACCAAATCTCCACTCTCTGTTAGGGAAAACTGAGACTTCACTAGGTTGAAATGTTCTGCAGGAATCATAGAATGGTAGGGGTTGGAAGGGACCTCTGGAGATCATTAAGTCCAACCCCCTTTCCAGAGCAGGATCACCCAGGGCAGGCCACACAGGAACAGATCCAGGCAGATTTCAAAAGTCTCTAGAGAAGAAGACTCCACACCCTCCCTTGGGCAGCCTGTTCCAGGGCTCTGTCACTCTCACAGTGAAGAAGTTTTTCCTTATGTTGAGGTAGAACTTCCTGTGTTTCAGTTTGTGATGATTGCCCCTTGTCCTGTCACAAGGCACCAGTGGAAAGAGACTGATTGGCCCCATTCTCTTGACACCCACCCTTCAGATATTTGTAAACATTAATAAGATCCCTTCTCAGTCTTCTCTTCTCCAGGCTAAACAGCCCCGGGGCTCTCAGCCTTTCCTCATGAGAGAGATGTTCCAGTCCCTTCATCATCCTCATAGCCTCCTTTGGACTCTCTCTAGTATTTCCCTGTTCCTCTTGAAATGGGGAGACCAGAACTGAACACATTACTCCAGATGTGGCCTCACTAATGCAGAGCAGAGGGGAGGAGAATCTCCCTTGACCTGCTGGCCACTCTCTTCTTTATGCACCCCGGGATACCACTGGTCTTCCTGGCCACAATGGCACATTGCTATCCCATGGGTAACTTATTGTCCACCAGCACTCCCAGGTCCTTCTCCATGGAGCCGCTTTCCATCAGGTCAACCCTTAACTTGTACTGGTGTGTGACGTTATTCCTCTCCAGGTGTTAGACTCCACACTTGCCCTTGTTGAACTTCATTAGGTTCCCCTTTGCCCAGCTCTCCAGCCTGTCTAGGTCACACTGAACAGCAGCACAGCCTTCCAGTGTGTCAGCCACTCCTCCAAGTTTCTTATTATCAGCAAACTTGCTGAGAGTGCACTCTCTCTCTTCATCGATGAAGATGTTGAATAAGACTGGACCCAGAACTGACCCCTGAGGAACACTGCTAGCTACAGGTTGCCAAGTGGACTCTGTGCCACTTATCGCATAATATATATATATAAAATATATGATCAGTATAATAATATATGGGAAGATTGACATAATTTAAACCTGCTGGTTCTATAATGATATCAAAATATTGATACTATTTTAGTAATATGAAAATATTTGTTTTCTACAATTTTAAAATAATAAACAGTTTACAGTTAGACACCTTTTCCACCTTCCGATGTGTGACTCCTTCAGCTGCCATAAAACATGCCTTTGTAATCTGAAGACAACATCATTGTACTTTGTAAAGAGATACATTCTGTAAAACCAGTTTTATAGTTGCTCACTGATAAGAGTCTTGAATAAGTGTAAAAATAATGTAGTTACTTTAGGATTAGGCTAGTTTATGTTGTTTATGTTGTCATTGTATGAAGAAGTGATTTTTTTCCTCCTACTTTAGATTTCTAAGTAGTAACATTTTTTAAGTCTGTGCTGTGCTCTGAAAACCTATTCTTCCAAGAACCAGGCACCAAACAAGCCAAAATTGCTGCCTTGTGTATACAAAGCCTCACCTCGCATACGCTAAGGTGAAGCTATAGGAATTACAGAACACTGAAAAAAAAGTGAAATATCTCTGCTCTGCAGGCTTAGGGTGGGGAAAAATATGAGATCACTGTGTTTTATGTATTGCATGCTGTAAGTACAAGCTGCTGCCTGGAATGCTAAGAGCTTGTAGAAAATGTTTGGTATTTTTCCTTCAGAGTCAGCAGTTGTGTTTGATCAAATAAGCTCAGAAATGTTTGTAATACAGTATAAATAACTAATAAGATCTTACGGAAGGATATGCAGTAAATCTTTCAGTCAAGCTTATGACAACTGCAAAAGGTGCTAGCAGATTCTTCTTCAGCAGGAAAAAAGACATTTTTTGATAATGTCCCTTCTTAAAAAATTCTGAATGAGTACAGTAGTCCTCAGAGAAATTTCACAGTTATGGGTTACCTATTCAAACAATAAGTGAGATTAATGTCAAGTGTGTTTCATGGCTATAAACAAATTTGTGAGCACATTGTGCTCAGAGCACAAATCAGACCAGGAATTCAAAGTGCCCCTGGCTGATCAGCATATACAGTTTTCATTGGTCTGGTGTGATGAAGATAACCTGATGAAGTCCACACTATGACAGTTTTTCTTTTGCATTGGCTGCTGAATGGACAGAAGCTGTTTTCCGTGGCCAGCCAACTATTGATTCAACTCCTTTCTGCCAGTGGTGCAGTTAATGGGAATTCCACAGGCAAATCAAAGCTACATTTTATCTTCATTTTCATCTAAAATATGAGTTGTTCTTTTGTACTCTAGACAGTCATTTTCTACTCATTTTCCTGTATTGATGTTCGTGAGCTGAAGCATAAAATGATTCTCAGATGTAGTTGGAGGCAACAGTTGACATTGTGACCATGACTACCATCAGCTGCATTAAGTCCATGATTCAAGGTTCTCTTTTCATTCATCCTCAAGGCAGCATACAGTAGAAAGTATTCATAAAATGCAACTGTGCTGTAGTTGAAGGAATGTATCAATTTGTTTGTGCAGGGACTGAGGGAAGAAAAAAGTGCCCAAAGTCCTTAGCAAATAGCAACAGAGCAGTAAATTGTTTCTTATTACTTTACATTCAAGGGCTTTTCCCCATGCCATGTCTCAGAAATAATTTACAAAATGGTCTTTCTTACATGCTTTTTAATGTTTTTCTCACTGACTTATTAGTAAAAAAAAATGAATAGAAGGAAGAGTTGACAAACACAGCAAGAGGGAAATCCAAGGCATTCAATTCATTTCTAAAATAGTAAAGGACAACTGATGTTGTGGGCGAGTATTTTTCATACGAAGTTATTAGCTCATAAGCTACAGTATATCTCATCTCATTTCGACAACAGCTGATGTCTCCATTTCCCTCTGGAAACCCTGCAGGTCCCGTTATAAGAGTCATAAATAATATGTGTTAATGAGACAGGGATTGATTATGTTGGAAAAGCTGACATTTTCATGCATCATTCTAAATTATGTGTAATGATGGATCACCAGTCAGTAATTCCTCTGATAAGAGATTAAATAAAACAGCAGGGTGTTTCAGCAGGCTAGTCCAAGGATATGGCAATAAATCTGCTCAATTATTGTATTACCAATCTGGTTTTCACTGCTAAGGATATTATTATTTCATTTAGACTTGTTCATGCATCATAGATTATTTTATTTCAGTCAATGGGAGAAGCTGTAGAGCTGCAAAGAACCAACCTGTGAGAGTACATAGAATACATGCAGCTCCACAGGCCTCACGCAGACAGAAAAAAGCTACAAAGCTCCTATCAGGCCAAAACACATTGTGAAAATCACATTTTAGGAAGTAGCATTTTGTTTTCAACCTAGTTTACTTACCTGAAATGTCTCAACCAAAGGATACTGCCTGAGAAGCCGATCCATTGAAAGGCAATTACTGGATCCTCTATGATTTGTGCTTCACCTTGGCCCTGTAGTATATTAGGAATTAGGTCATTCAGACTATCTTGTCATCTGGCAAACTAGATTGCAAATAACTGTTAGAAATAGGGCCCTTTTTTGTTCCCTGCCTCATTTCTGGGAGGGGAGAAAGCATGCAGTTTATTAACAGAAGCCTGACACAGAAAGTTATTTTCTTTGCCAGCTTGACCTCACAGTCCTGATAAACTCCCCCTCCTTGAAATGAAATCCAAACTGTTGCACTTTACTCAGAGCTCATGTTCTCTTCAGAATGTTTTCTAGTAGCAGGTAATACTATGACATGAAACATGTCTAGTGACCAGCTCAACCACTTAGATGTGCAGGAACTTTTAGATAGATGGGTAAGTTTTAACAATCATCCCCAACTGCAAATCAGTGGAGCAGGTGGTCTGTGGAAAACTCATCACACACTTAGTGTGAACGATCCCGGTTAATTTACTAGTTACTTCTCTGTAAAAGAAGGAAAGATGGATGAGAATAATTGTTCCTCCACTCTCCAAACACCAGAAACGCAGCAGCAACAGTGGCAAGTTGTAAATTGTTCCTCACAGAAGGGAATTTCTCACAGATCTAACCCTTTCTCTGTGCTTATGTCCATCCCCAAGAGAAAGACAGCAATAAGGTAGGAAAAGCACAAGATCACTCATACACTAATTGTGGAAACTCTGTACTGAAGTGCAGGAACTAGATGAAGAGATGTGTGGAACACAGAGTTATTTCTTTCCTAGTTCTGTTGCTCAGGGGTCAGCGAAGAAGTGAAAGCTGCTGAGGTGCAGTGGAAAATTCACTCCAGTAAAAACTTTCCTTCCTGACCTGTTCCTGTTTTGCAGCCCATCAGATAAGCTTTTATCTGATAGACCAAAACAAGGACATGGTGCAGAATAGTGCCCCCATGAAAGCATAACTCAGTCTCTATGCAATGCTGGACTAATTTAGCACTAGGGAAGGCAGTATGGGAATCAGCGTGGCTAGGTCTTGAAAATAAAAGCAGTTTGATTCTCATCATTGGTCAAAAAGGCAAAGAGTTAGGAGTTATTGGGACAGACGTGAAAGTAAAATAAAAAATAAAGATATCATTACATCACTGCATTGACTAACGTCACCCATTCAAAAAGGGTATAAAAGAATTAGAGAACACAATACAATCAAGAGACAAACCAGGCTTAGCCTACTGAATAAATATTTGAAAAAAATTATCACCAGCACAGCCAGGTTCCAGCTACTGCTGAGACCTGAAAAGCTTCATCCTGTTAACAGATCAGCAGCTAACTACTCATTCTAAAAAGACAATAAATGCATCACAGATATCACACTTCAAGGATGCACAGCACTGCACGTTTTCAACCTGGGCAACTTGGTAGCGTTTACTCTGCAGACCTTACAGAAAAGAGTTTGTGCATGGGAAGTTCTTCAGAAAGACAGGCTCCATTTTGGATAAAAAGCATTTTTATATCATAGACACATAAGGGCACATAGGACATCACCACTTGGAGCAGACAATGGGCGCTGTTAATTTCCATTTTCACCCGGGACAGTCAGTAATAATGGTTTCTATTTTCTCAGACCAATTTTTTTTTCAGACCGTTTTTCTTTTCTTCAAGGTAGAGCAGCCAATAGCAGGTGTCAATTCCTACCTTCTCAGAATGCTTCCCCTGCTTTTTCCAGATTATTTTTTCACCTTTCCAGATGATATGTTGCTGTCATAGTTCCTTAGATTTGCACTTATTGATGGTATCTCAGGATGTCTCCAATCTCTCAGTACTCAGCAGCACTTCAAAGATGCCAGCTGCACTTCTCAAGGGTGCTGCTGGTTCCCAGGCTGGCAGGCATTTTCCCTGTCAGTATTTCAGCAGGCATCTTCTGTTCTGTATTTTTCCCTTTATAACCAGGTCACCTTTATGGCTGCTCCCATCAGTTGCTGAGTTCTGCTTAGTCTTTAATGAATTGTCAATGCTTGACTCAGGAAAGTGGTATTTTGCAGGTGCTACAGGATGATTGAGAAAAAAAAAGGTGTTCTAAAGATGTAAAAATGTCATCTCTTCAGCATACAACCATTTTTATCTCCTTTTTTTACTTTCCTTCTGATTCCCACCTTACCAATTTTTTTAGCAATAAGCTGTATGACATTTCCTGAAGCTACTCAAATCTCCCTTGGTACAAGGAGTCAGTCACTCACATACCTGCTCTGTAAAGCAAAGATTCCACTCTCTGAACTGTACTACTGGATTGCTTGTGAGTTTATGTGAAGGAGCCTAAAAAAAATGTCTGATTGCACGGTTTAAAATATCTTTTTTCTCATGTTACGTTGTTATGTCAATTTTGATTCCTCAGTTTCTGTGACTTCCATGTTTAGGCCAGAGGCTGAAGTGTGCTTATTTGACGTAAAAAACAACCATTCTAATAACAACACAAAAGGATCAGTGAGAATGCTTTGTTTTTTCTGATGTTGATCAGGAGTGTGCAGCTTTGAAGAGGAAGTGTGTGTGGAGAGAGGAAGCCTGGCCAGCTTCCCTTTGTGAGGCAGCCCCATTTCTCCTGCCTTGCAGCCTTCCTGTCAGCACCAGGGGCTGACTCGCAGACCCAGTGCAGGAAGATGATTGTCCTCCAATGCTTTGCATGGCTGCGAGCTCCTAATTTTACTGACTGTAAAAGCACTAGATAGAGCTGCACTTTTATTGATTTATTTATTTATTTACTTCTTCTGCAGGAAAGAATATTCCCTTGTTTGCTCAGTGCTTTTTGAACCATCTCTGAAAGCATGCAGAAGGCTCCATAGCGCAGTGCATGCTTAGGAAGATAAGCCCTCTCCTCCCACCATCTTAGTGTAAGCAGGGGGAAAAGGATGCAAGCAGCAACGGTCCCTGTTTGCTTCCTCTGCACAGCAGTAGCTGGTCCAGTGTCTTTGGCGTTCTTGCACACAGACTTCCTTCTCCTTTGAACTAACAGGATGCATCTAGTCTCGTGAGAACACGAAAAGCTCTCGCTGGAGAAGTCCAGCAGCAGCAGCAGCACCTATTGCCTCCTCACCACCTGTAAATTCCAGAAACACTATGGGATGGAGGAGCAGATCAAGAAAGCAGGATTACCGCAGATGGCTGATGCTAAAGTGGTGTTTTCTTCTTCAGAGTTATTGCCTTTCATAACACTGATGAGCTAATGGGCTTAACACTTATGAAATAATAGGCTAAATGTGCTGTAATGCTATCTAAAGACCATTAAAGCTCCAAAACGTAGCCAAGTCCTACAGTCAAGAGCATGCAAATTCTTTTGGTACATACAGTCATGACAATGTAGTTTTCTGCTGTTACTGTGGTTTTGCCTAATACTATTTTTTTTCCATTTTTTTTAATCCATCTACTTATTATTTACCTTCCTAGATGTTTAACATTTCTTTATTTTTCTCTCTTAATAAGTCCATGCTCTTTTGATGTATAAATGTTTAAGACTAGCTGGATCCTCACAAGAAACTGCTTCTCGTGATATCTGAATCAAAATATTAATAAAATAATGCCTTCAATATCATGTGATTTCCACAAGGTCCACTGGTGCTGTTGATTATTAACAGGAGAGATTTATTGCATATTCTTGCATTCACATGTTTGTAGCAGTTCTTTAGGATATATAGATGCCATAATATTATGCTACTGCAGCAGGAAAACAAACTGAATTACAAGTTGTAGGCCAAGAAATTTTTTGCTTGGTTTAACTTTGTTCGTTCTATCCCTTTAAGTTTTAGTTACCATATGCAGCAGATATTTTACCTTTTACATCACCGATTAAATTAAAAGGCACATTAATTTAAGGGTTCTGACTGCTCTTGATTGTCAGTAATTATTGCTTATTAAGTGGTTTAAAGGGTATTTCATTAAAGATGTACTGCTTCACATCCAATAGTAAGTAAAACATTTAGCATTTATGTCTTCTTAAATTTAAGTATTACCACTTTTTCCATAGTTCAGGAAGAGTTTTAAAGACTGTATGCTTATTTTCCTCACTCTGCAAGAATGACTAACCATTAATTGCACTGAATATAACTGCCTTCTTGTCTATCTTTTATAATTAGAAAAATAATTGGCCCTTACAAAGTATTAAATCCTTGCTTCTTCCTAACAAAAATATGTCCCCACTCAATCTCTATTTCAAAGGCTAAGAAAGACTGCTGATCAGAGGAGGGGCCAGTTAGTCAATGCTAGGTATGGAGTTTAGGCATCAAGCCAAGCCACATACTACTCTGAATCCTTCTTTTTTTAAGTTTTTTTTCCCGTTCTTTCTTCCCCCAGTTAAAAACCTATTCTAGAATGACAGCAATCAGCCTTTTTTTTGTATCTTCCAAAACAGTTCAGAAGGTGCAACCACATAAACAAAAGCAGACATAAAACAGAAGGCCACATAAACTGGTGTTTCTTGTGATGAAGCAGGGGTCTATTGTGGTTTCCACTCCTTCAACACCTTTAGGAAAGTTAAACCATTATCTCCTGCTTTTACCTCCTCCACAAACCTTCAGGTGTAACTACCTAGGGCAGGGTGAGGGAAGAGGTGGTGTAGTAGTGAAAACAAATCCCATGACGTTTCTTCGAAGTCTCTTGGTTAGGAAAAGGAGCGTGCACCAAGGCATGACTGTGCCAGCCCCACTTTAAACCCAGAAGGAAAAGCCTGGCAGCTGTAGATATTTTTCACTTTCTCATTGAACTCTTTATTTGAGATTAGAAACAAGAGATCACAGGCCCAACATGAGTTTAAAAAGTATCAGTGACTTCTTGTTTTTGAAGCTGATTAACTACAAAATAATAGGACGTGATGAGTGGAATCAGGACACAAAAATTTGGACATCCTTCCCTACACAGTCCAGCCTCTTCTACCTGTAGTCAAAGGAATTTGGGGTTTGATGTTTAAAGAGGTGAAAGCAGAACTGGAGATTTCTGCTGCTGATTTCTGTGGAGATGAATTAACCCCCTGGAGTTTATTTGCTTATTTAGTAAGGTCACCCAGGCCCCTGTTGAATCAGCAGAAACCCACATCTACCTCAGGCCTTCCTCCTCCTGGGACAAGGAAGAGCTGATTGAGGATTCTGATCGTTTCAGAGTAGGGATCCACAAATTTGTCTTCTGCTACCTGGTATCACGCCAAGCCCCACTCACTGTTTTCAGGGTGCAAGACAGAAGGGCAATGTTTGAACACACTTCTTCCCCTGCACTCGGCTGGTTGGGGAACACAGACACATGTGTCAGGCTAAGAAATAATGGAGTCACTGGAGTTTTCCTTGCTGGGTGGGAAGGGCTGCAGGGTGTACCACCACTGTTTGCCTGTGAGATGATTTTCCTTTAAGTTGCAGTGGGTGCAGGTGCCCAGGTGCTGACAGGGGGGCTGTGGAGGCCTCTGTGAGAAGCAGATGGAGCTGCCCCATGTCAGACACAGCCAGTTCCAGCCAGCTCCAATAGCCCATCACCACAGACAGCTGAGCCCTGCAGTCGAGGTGGTGGTGCCTCAGAGAACGGTGTGTAAGAAAGGGCAGAAAATTCTGGGCAGGCTGAGGATGAGAGCAAAGAAACTCAGGAGTTGAGAAATAGCAGAGGAAACCCAAGGTCAGAGGAGGAGGTCCTCCATGACAGAGCACCTACAGCCTGATGAAACTACTGTGGAGCAGAGAAGCAGGAGAGGGAAGGCACAGACAAGAGATATGCCTGTGTGTGCCAACTGACCATAACCCCATCCTGTGCCACTCCTTACCTTGCTGAAGGGACAGAGTGTGACCTGCAGCAATAACAAGGGGGAAGGAGAAGAACCTGGAGTGACATCGAGCTAGGGAAAGGAAAGAGAAAAGGTGTATTTTAATGATCACCTCTTGCTTCCCAATACTTGAATCACTAATTAAATATCTATATTAATTGGCCATAAATTAGTTTCCCCAAATTAAGTCTGTTTTGCCCCTGATGGTAACTGTGAAGTGATATCCCTGCCTTTATCTCAACCCATAAGCTTTCTTGTTTCTGTTTTTCCTATCTCCTCATCCCATTTCACTGGGGAAGAAGGAACTGAGCAAGTGGCTGCCAGCAATCTTGGCTGCCAGCAAGGGCCAACCCACCACAGAAGTCCAGCAAACCACAAGTTGTTTGTAAGCTTTGGGCATACAAGAAGTAAAGGGATGTAGGCTGTCAGTGCGTGTTCACTTTATGTCACTCACATGGGTTGTCTGTGCTTCCTCTCCATGCCTGTGCACTGAACTTCAAGGCAGGAAATTGGGAGACTTTCTGTTTTAAATCAGCTTAGTACTTCGTACATCTATAAAACAACAACTTCTATGAGTCTGACTACACAATTCTTTGAGCAAGAAAGCCTGTCTGATCATTCGCAAAGTCAGGGAGACCTTGAGCTGCTCAGGCTTTGCACAGCAGTTTATAAGAACATTATTTGTAAAAGCTCACTGTAAAGATAATGTGTTTTAATCTGCAACTCATATCCAGGTTAATAAATGAATAAGGTATACACCATCCCAAGTGAACAACTTCCATATTTGCCTATATCCTTATCTTGTCAAACAGAAGGCATATCATCCTTAAATCTGTTCAATATTAGTTTAATTCTTACTTAAGAAGTCCTAATCCTGTGAGAATCTAGTCATTCTTTCCTCAGCTCCCTTGTCCTGCCTGAACAGCATATGTCCAACACAAACTTCAGATGCTAAGATAAAACACCCTACAAAAGACAGAGTTGTAAAGGACGATGGAAATAGTTACATGAGAAACAAAGCAGGCATAATAAAAAGTATTCTTAAATTAAAAAAGCAGCATTTATTATAATACATGCCAAAATAAAAGCATCTTTTAAACCACTATGTTTATGCATTGCATTTACAGTTTTTTCCTCCCGTTTTAAAACTAGAACTTGTTTTTCTATTTGCATACATTGTTAAAAATAAATATTTTAAAATGTGATTCAAGAGCAGATGTGTACAATGAGGAAAAGGGAACCCCGCCTTAAAATGAAGGCATTCCAGCAAAATCAGAGGGCATGTTAGGGTTGAAATTTGAAATACATCCGACTTAAACCAAGAGGGTAAAATTTTGTAAAACCAAGAATAGATCCCCTAAAAACTAACAATGCAGGGCCTCTTTTCTTTTTTTACAATATCACATCAAAATTACACAGAAGACCCCAGTGATCACTAGGGAATCTACCACAGTCTAGTTTTTCCAATCCGAGTAAGTCCATACTTCGTGGAATGATGTGCCCTCCGTCTGCTGCAGGCCGGAAGAAAACACGGTCAAACCTCATCTTGCACTTGAACTCTGCCTCCAGGTTGGAATTGGAGTGGGTGTCCCACGTATAGCGGCAGTGTTGAGGTTTACCCAAAAACTCCCAGATGTCGGTAATGTTGTTAGGGAACTTACCGAGTTTAGCAACCTGAAAGTAGAAGGGGGGAGGGGATGGATATGGAGTCAACACTGTGGTCTCTGAAACAACACCGTTCCAGTTCACTGCAATGGAATTTCATGATAGGGAAAGATGAAGCAGTAGTCTTGGGCCCCTCATTACAAGAGGGACATTGAGATACTAGAGTGTGTCCAAAGAAGGGCAAAAAAACTGGTCGAGCGTTTAGAGAACAAGCTTTATGAGGAGCGGCTGAGAACCGGGCTTATTTATCCTGGAGAAAAGAAAGCTCAGGGAAGACGTTTTTGCTCTCTGCAACTACCTGAAAGGAGGCTGTGGAGAGGCAGGGGTCTGTCTGTTCAATCAAGTAACAAGTGACAGGATGAGCAGGAATGGTCCCAAGTTGTGCCAAGGCAAGTTTAGCTTGGAGATTAGGAAGAATTTTTTTATTGAAAGGGTTATCAGGCACTGGAATGGCTTGCTGAGGGCAGAGGTGGAGTGACCATCCCTGGAGGTATTTGAGTCATGCAGACATAGTGCTTATGGATAAGGTTTAGTCGAGGACTTGTCAGTGTTAATGAATGGACTCGATGATCTTAACGTCTTTTCCAATCTAGGAAATTCTGTGGTTCTGTAATTCTTTTAGTAATAATGCACAAATTTCACTTCTAATATCAGCACCCAAAAACAACCTCTAATTTTTAATATCTTGATGGTAGGGAATTAATTTTAAACTCCCAAGGTCTGTTTCTCCAGAGCACTCTCTTCTTTTACTGATTCTACAAGCATTAACTCTCTGAGAATCAGAGAGCTGAGCAAGTAAAGATCAGGCTCTCAAAATTAAAAAGATGCTTTTGAAGTCAGAACTTCATCAGATCTCTGCGAATAGTCTCAGATATAAATATTGCCAATAAAACATTTTGTTACTGGGGTAGGGGGAGAGCTTTTCATCTACATCACCTCAGCTATACAAACGCCTCAGCATTGCAATGCTGCAGCTTCTACTTCAGTCACATTTCCACTTTTTAAGAATAAACGTTGCATCTTTCTGTTCTGCCTACGCAGGTCATTGCTCATAAAGACAACAGAAAAGCCCGAGAAGATTTTGTCAGAATACCTTCTCAGAATAACAAGGTTGCTTATTTCTATTTACCTCGCTGTCTCTGAGGTTTGTATCCCCTCCAAATATAACAGTGGTGGACTCAGACTCCTTCTGCATTTGGTTGAACACTATTTGCAGTTGCTTTGTGCGCTCCTTAGAGTGATTTTTAGTGCTCTCCAGATGAGAGGTCATAAGGCAAAGTTCAATACCAGATACGCTTACCTGTGCGTGAAACAAAGAGGCGTCTTACTATCCACACCACGATAAGAAGTCTAAAAGACAATCTAATCACAAAGTAAACTACTGAATGACAGAGCTCTGGTTAATGTTAGTTTTACATTGAAGAAAAAGCAGCTTACAGGAGGATAACAGGCTTTTAGTTTTGTTGTCAGAGATTAGGAGACTTAAAAACAAAGTACAGCCAGTAACTTACAAAAAAGATTCAAGTTTGTCAGTAATAAATACAGGTAGGTTTGTATGTTTGAAAAAGTTGTTTTTCTGCTGTTTGAGACTGTCATAGAGTAAAGCCAGTCCAGCCTTTCCAGGGATTTTTTGTTTTGAAGGCAGAAATACAACTGTTTAGTACACACTATCTCACTCACATGCACAACCAAAAGGTTCCTCATCATGGAGGTTGTTGGAAAAGGTATTATTTCATGTTTCAGTAGCTTCACTCTTGATTTCTTCAACATTACGACAGTGAAATAGCCATCTATGTTACCTAAAGAGGAACAGGGAAAGAAATGGTCCAGGATATCTTCTGCCATGCCATAAACAAGTTAAGGTTCTGAAAGAGACCTTTTTACTATGATCAGGCAGACATGTTCATTTGTAAGATGTACAGATTCATTATTTAAAAGTTTCATAACAGCTGTGTGAATTTTTCAGATTTTCTAAATGCAAATATTTAAGAAATGACTTACCTATGCCATTTTTTTTGCTACCCTTGCTATCAGTCTTTCAAAATGCAGAGAAAATACAAAGGAAACCACCAGGCAAGCAAGCTTTTCACATGCATAATTTGCCTCAATCTGTATCCTGATATCAAAAAACAGGAAGCAATTTAAGTGCTTCCTTCTTCACTTTACTCTTTTCAGAGTAATTTAGAAATGGTCAGAGATTTTGGCAAGGGAGACAGAACAGAACTGAACTTGCTTTTTCCAGTTTCTGTCTTTAGAAACTCAGGATTGTTTCTTACCTGGAATAATAGTGTAACTGCCTGCTTTCATCTGGAGAAGACTGAGATGTGGTGGGATGACCTCTTGTAAAAACACAACATCTGGGTTGTATCTGAAATTGGCAAGACAAGATTTTAAATCAACTACTGAAAGGAAGCACTATTACACTCTGAGACCAAATGGAACAGGGTCAAGGTGCACCTTGTTCTCATTTTTCTAGATATTGTAAGAATCTGTTGGTTTTTTGTTTTGTTTTTTTTTTTTAAAAAAAGACTAAACATAATAAAACAAAACAAAACCTACAACATAAATAAAACCTCTCTCCATCACATTTAGTAGCATGTAGACATCACCACTGTTAAAAGGGAGGAAACAGATTATTATGGACACAGAACTGACATGGTAATAAAATGCATGGCTTCCTTATACTTTATCTCGCAGACGTTTGCACAGGTATCATATACTACATACATGAGGAATTCAACTTAGAGCAGCTGCAAAGCAGCTTTGGAACATGTTCTGCAACATCTAAGTTCTCCATGAGATCCCAAACACCACCACATTCCCTTACAACAGGTCTCCTCAGGTAACCTGCCATTCATTTTCTGCAGTCTCATAGATGATAGGTTCTTTTGTTTCTTCGAACTGTGCTGTCACTAACAGCTCACATGGGGCAGCAATCCTGAAAATCCCAATTTAGATGTGACCTTACAGCTGTCCCTATCTTTGCTACACTGCTGAATAGCCCTGCTCTAAGCAGGACAAACTTAAGGACTTCTTTACAGAAGAAAAATATTGTCACCCCAGATTAACAAAATCAAGTGAAATTTGATTTAGTTAAGGGGTTTCTGCTGTTTTAAAAGGGACTGAAATTATTACTTGATTAAATCATTTAATTTACACTGGTGGAACTATAAAAAGTAATCACAGATTTCCTTACCTTGCATTTTCTTTTTTATATACAAGTAACAGTAATGGCAAAAAAAAAAGCCACTTTTCATATTTCACTATAAAAATCCACTCTGTTGCTTCCAACAGTTTGCTCTAGCATGAAGTTATCCATACTACTGGAATGAGACAAGTTTCTTGCAGTTTTACCCTTCTTTCACGCACAGGATAGAAATGTGTGTGTATATATATATAGTATATATACTCTTGATGAGTGACTGCAACTTGGGCACATTACAAAAAAAGCTTTTTAGAATAGCCACTGCAAAACATTTAATGTTTGGGATGCTGCAGAGGTTCACACCTCTTCCAAACAGCGTGTCAACTTCTACGCAGCTATTAAGGGCTTATAAAGTGACTATATTGTTGCATCTAATGTTAAAATAATTTGGGTGTGAAGATTTGTAAATATCTAGAACAAGAAGGCTGCTTTTCCCTTTAAAGCTAGGTACATGGCAATACAAAGATGAAGCTATACTTACAGTGTCAGGTAAGAACAGATTCCTCTAGCTCGTTCTTTCAGATTTCCCAGATCCAGCCCATCAATGTTCCAGGTTATCAGTGAGAAACTGCTGTCATCTTCTTGCTGCCTCAAGTCTTCACTGTTGGCACTGGTATTACTAGTAGTTGCGTCGTCTGTGAGGTCAATACTAAAGAGAGAGTTTACTTGTTTGTCAATATGCATAATACTACTCTTCCTGCAATAACCTCCCTCATCTTCTAAAGGAAAACGTTTCAGACACATCACAACCTACAAGTGGCCATCTAAAATCTTCCCAACAAATCAGTTGATGTGTATTGATCTCAAGAGAACTTAAAAGTGCAGTTACTAAAACACACAGACCTCAGTCATACAGAGCCTTAGTACACAGGTGAAGTGGTTTTTCCTCCTCCATATAGACATCATTTACCATTCTGAGTGGGTTTTTTTAAACACAGACTTTGTATGCACACATGAAAATAAGGCCTGGAACCAAAACAAACCTATTCCCTAGAATTTAGTACTGGTTTTGTACTTCATGTTGCACAAGCAACGTAAGATTCTGTTACCAAGCACGTGTAATCTAAACTGAACAGAAGAAGGAAAGCAGACGAAGGAGAGGAAGCTAACAGACACTTAAGTGGGTAAATAACCTAATATATACCTCCAATATATTCACGATGATTTTTTACATTTATACCATCACCTGAAGGACTATGAGATGAAATATGGAAGTCTGCATGGTCTGCAGTGATCCTCCCCTGACTGAGAGGTCTCCAGATAGTCCTCCCTCCCAACACATCCCGCATACAACAGCTTAAGACAGAACCCACAGTACAAAGACAGGCTGGAAAAGAAAAAGATGCTGCCAATTTCATACAGATACATTCTGACTCATCATGAACTACCTAGAGGCCAGTGCTAATGTTCTGTAGGCTTGCATTTTTTCATACACATATATCAAGCAAAACCAGGTATGCTCTTATCAAATACAGCTTCTTTGTAGCTATGAAGATCAAAAGGGCTGTTTTATATATATATATATATATCATGCAAGTCTGTAATAAATAAATCTATAGAAAAAAAGCTTTCTTCAGGACTGTGAATGGCAGAGATGTGAAAAAGCTCAATTGCACATACAGTTCAATACCCTATGGGTACTGGACTAGGGTATGCCCTATGGGTATGCTGTGAGATGCAAGACACAGATCTTGGATCCAGACTTCCACAGGTACCTTTGGCAAGGAGTGCACGTACACACCAATCTTCTGTACAGAAATATAAATATGCATACATCCATTATATGACACACATACACAGTTTACACTTCCGCAGATGTGTGTGTACAGCAGAATGCTGCACAAGGCAAGGAAAAGCAAACGAGCTCGTCCCCTCTCCAAGCGGCTCACAATCCAGTGCCAGCCCCTCCAGAGGAGCTGGATGTTCCCCTCGGAGGGGGGAAACCAGGAGAACGAGCGTGGGCACATCGCCGCCGGGAAGGGGGACTCCCTGCCCGGCCCCGTGTCAGCTGCGGTGCGAAGTCGGGCGGAGCTCCAAAGACGCGGGGACCGCAGCGACCCAGGAGAGGGACCTCCCGGGGGCGGGGGTCTCTGCACCTTCCCGCCCAGGAGAATCTTTGGTACTCGGTGCTGCACCCCCGGTCCGTCTCCTCCTTCAGCCACACAACACGCCCGCAAATCCCGGGGGTCACCTACCAGCTGCCAGGCTCCCCGCGGGCCGGCGGCACCCCGTCTGCCGCCGCCGCCTCCTCCTTCTCCAGCGGCGGCTCGAAGTAGGCGTCCAGCGCTCGCTGAAAGGCAGAGGCGCGTGGCAGGGCAGGGCAGGGGCGGCCACAGCGACAGCCGCGCGCCGCCGCCGCCCCCCGCGCGTACCTGCAGGTGCCAGTCGCTGCGGGCCAGGAAGCCGCGCGCCACCTCCGCGGCGGTGCTGGTGATGGCGGCGAACTCGGAGCACAGCACCTTCCTCCGCTTGGCAACCCGCAACTCCTCCTCCTCCTCTGCCTCTTCCACCGCCTGCGGGCAGCGCGCCACTTCGTCTTCGTCCATCCCCTCCCGCCGCTGCTCCGCAGCCGCCTCCATGGCTCCCGCGGGAGGAAGCCGGGGGGAAGCCCCGCCCGCCGGGGTTGCTGTTCCGGGGCGCGGGCGGGTGGGCGGCCGGCGGAGGGGAGGACAGCATGGGGTTCACGGTGGAGAGCCTGAGGGAGGCCATGAAGTACATGGTGGAGTCGCAGGGCTTCGACCGGGTGCTTCGCAAGGTACGGGCGGGCCGCAGGGAGAGGGCTGCGGGCGGCGTGGCCCCTGGAGGGGCAGGCGGGAGGACGTCCCGATACCGGCCGGCTCTGATGGGCGAGAGGGCGGGCCGCTCGAGGCGGGGCTGCTCGCTTGACAGCCAGTTCTCTCCCTCCCACAAAAAAGGCGGGAGGTCTGGCGAAGCTGCGCTGTCGTGCCGGGGCAGTGCCGCCTCGGGCGAGCAGCGGCCCTGGCAGGCAGCGCCCTCGGGCCCGGCAGCCCGAGCTGGAGAAGGCGGAGGCTGCGGTGGGTTAGCTGGGCCCCGGCCGCTGCAGGAGCCCGGTGGGGCCGGCCCGCTGTTGGCTTCCTGGATGCAGGATCTTGGCCCGGGGGTGTGTGGCCGTAACGGCAACACGCGGTGGGAATACGCAGTTACTATTCGCAGAGTCACAGCATGGTGGGGGTTGGAAGTGACCTGTGGAGAACTTTCTTCGACCTGCTGGCTGAGAGTTATTCAGTGACTCTGTAATGTTAGTGCGGCCTACCTCTCTGAAGATGAGGATTGTGCTGAACAACCTTCCATGACTTATTAAGTAGCTGGTATTCTTCCCTTCGTAGTATCTGAGACTAAGCTACCTTGCAGAATGGTGCAATTACAAAATAAATTATTACTGTTTAAAGCTAAAAAAGTAGCTTGTTACAGCATCTGCCACCTCACCTTGAAGTCAGACTGAAAGCACAAACACCTCAGTGCTCCGAGTTTCTGCACAAGGCCTGTAGATGCAAGTACAAGGAATGTATTTGGCTGGTACAGCTCTACTATAATGCTATGTTGTGATCAAGGAAGTTGAAATGATATTACTGTGTTGTCTTAAATTTTGCAGTGTGCAGTAGTGTAGATGACATGCAGGGTGGTCCTGTGAAGCACTTTCAAGGTTCTCATGAAATTTTGCCATGCTAGAAATCTGCATTTCTCTACTCTGATTCTCCAGAAATAAGAATTTCTCCATTTCTATTTACTTGTGTAACTGTGACAAGGAGTGATGCAGTAAATATATCTAAGAAAACCAATGGTGTCAAAACTTATGTTTTACATTGCAAAGGAGCAGATGTGAGACCCCATCTGGAGTACTGCGTCCAGTTCTGGAGCCCCTGTTACAGGAAGGATCTGGATGTGCTGGAACGTGTCCAGAGAAGGGCCACGAGGATGCTCAGAGGGCTGGAGCACCTCTCCTATGAGGACAGACTGAGAGAGTTGG
>WUAM01000161.1:1225635-1256811 GCA_024336885.1 Actenoides hombroni
AACCCCACTCTTGATGCAGCTCTGCACAACCTGCTCTAGTGGGAGGTGTCCCTGCCCATGGCAGGGGGATTGGAACTGGATTATCTTTAAGGTCCCTTCCAACCTGACAGTTCTATGATTCTATGGAACATTGGAAGCAGTGCTTTCATTGACAGCTCCATGATCTGATATGTGTAATAGAAAGTAACCATTTGCAAAGCAACTCTTACTGTCTTCCCCCCCCCCGGCCCCCGGAGGCATTTTGGTCTTGTATATACAAAGTATAAAGGTTTAAGAAGCTCATTTATTTATAAAGAGTCCAGTTAGTTCATAGTCGCCTCTTCGCTGTGATGACTTGACTTTCCTTTACCTTAAGATCCTACTAAGTGGAGAGCAAATGCAGTACTTCAGCTCATAAAGGTAACTGGCTGATAGGCAGCCTTGTCAGGTGGGCCTCCTACCTTGCTCTGGAATACTTTGAGATTTTTTCTGCCATCTCCTAGAATATGATGCTGTGAACATAATCATAATAACAATAAAAGTGCAGTTTTGTTTAAAGTATCTGTGGTTTTCCTGGGAGATACATGAAACCTTTCTTACCAGAACTAACTATGACTCAAGGTCTTTCCTGTTCTGGAGAAGACAGACTTCAGGCTGAAAATTTCCACTTCAGACTTAGTTTCTGGGTTTAGTCCACTGTGGTATCTACACAGGGCTTAACGCCCGTGGGTTTTCGAGCCCTTTCGCCAAAGAAGCAGCGCACCGCAGGAGTGGCCGGGGGCCAAAGCAGCACAGCGCCCGCCGAGACAGACGCGTGGGAGGACAGGCGCGGAAGGGCTGGGGAAGTACAGACCCGCAGCTCTCGCCGTGTAAGTCCTGGAAGCGTTCAAACACTGAACTATTTTTGTCACGGAGAGCGGGCAGCTTGTGCCAGCTCAGAGCAATGACAAATGAAACCAGATGCTCTCCTCGCCTGGCTGACGGATCGGCGCGCTCCCTGACGGCAGTGGAAGCCATCTGCTCCCAGCGTCAGGCGGCGATGCAGCCCCCAGGAGAAGTTCTGCCGCTAACCCAGGCCTCCAGTCAGTGCCGCGCAGCGTGTCTGGCTTAGGGCTTGGGGTGTTCATTGATCAAGGTGCTGTTTCTGAACTGGGACACTGCCTCAGTGATTTCCCCTCTGTTTAATTCCAGCTTTTTCCATTCGCGGGTGGACTGTGGACTGTATCAGCATTTATCTTGGTATTATTTCTCTGCAAAATTTGGATAAACTTTGGCCTGTCAGAAAGGGACGTTGCCTGAAACTGAGCTCTTACACTGCATTATAAATAAGGAATAGTGAAACAGGAAACATTTCAATCTCCATTCCTTTTAAGATTAAAAAGATTTAAGTCAACTCAGCTGATATGGTATGGAAACATGTAAGTTAAAAAAATCCCACTTTATAAAAAATTCAGAAAATTAGGAGGAATTATAGTGTATATTATGCCCACATTTCACTTGTGACAGTCTAAAGGTACTTCAAAGTCTTAGTTGTAGGTATAAATACATATGCTGAACTTATCCTGGTTTTGCTTCTGCTTTGAGATTTTGAATATATTTGAGATTTTGAATATATTTGAGATTTTGAATATATTTGAGATTTTGAATATATTTGAGATTTTGAATATAGCACTACTAACTGAAGAAACTTGAAACAAAGAGCTTAAAATACTGAATTGCAGTAACTTCTTGGTCTCACAAACCTGGCCTCTTGGGTTGGTTACATGGGGAAGCATGGCACCACAGATGTACTGTCATTTTCTATTTATCACCTCTGGGCTGGAATAAAAGCATATACGCAAGCCACGGTGCTGTAATACACTGTGATACAGCTTTGGATGCTTTTCCCCAGGAACATGAATTTCAGTTCAGGATTAGCATTGCCAGTGCTCGTTCCAAGATACTGGATTTTGCTGAGGTTGCTGTAATAGAGCAATTCATTAATTACTGTTGGTCTCCTTTCCATTTGCTGAGCTACCAAATATCCCTTTACAGCTACGGTACGCACAGATAGTCAGAGCAGTTCTGCATTCCCTCTACTCTGGCTTTTCAGTCACAGATTAAAGAAAGAGGAAAACTGAAGAAGAATATTGTCTCCTAAGCAATTCCTGAGAGCATAGGAAATATTGAAGTTTTGTTCAGCTGTCAGTTTAAATATTTATCTTCACTAGAAATACAGATTTTTCTAAGGCAGCAATCTTCTGCTCAAATTTTATGGAAATACCTAATGTGACAGTTTAATTACTGTGTTGTCCATCATTTAATTTGTCTCATGAATCCAGAATTAAACAAGATTTACTTTCAGTTTGATTGAGGGTAGTATCAGGTGTTGGTACTATTGTCAGTGAGCTTTGTATTTCTTTTTTCATTACACAGATGAAACTTCTTTCTGCGACTCCTGGAAAAGTTGTTTGTGAAATGAAAGTCGAGGAGGAGCATACAAACAGAGGTGGCACGTTACATGGAGGGCTGACAGCCACGCTTGTAGATGTGGTGTCAACAGCAGCGTTGCTGTACACAGAAAGAGCAGTGCCTGGGGTCAGCGTGGACATGAACATCACGTAGGTATCATCCACTGTGTTTACCAGAACATGCTAACTTTTCTTCCCCTAGCACGATGTTGACACCATTGTACATCATTGTGCTGTAGCAGTACTCACTTAAAGGTGTCGGATTTGGGTTCAGAAGTCTTTGTTTTGATACATTAAGGGGGAGATTGTATTTGGGGATATTGCCATTTGGTTGCAAAATTTGAGCTGGACTTTCTTAAGCTTCAATTTGTTACACCCGTTTGAGAGATGGTACCTGTTAATTCACAGGGTGTGAAGGGATGTTGGTAAGTGGTAAACTTCAGTTAGGAAAGCGGCTCAACTTCTGTCTTTGCTTGTAAAGATACAGTAGAGTGTGTCCTCAAATAGCACGCCCTAGGGTAAGCATCTTTCTGTAACCCCTTTTTCAGTAGTAGTTCATAAAATGTTAAAAGAGGAAGGAGTTTAGCTCTGTTATGCTCAGAATTACAGAGGGTGAATTAGAGATGGAATCAGCATTTCTCAGTGGAGGAAGATTCCTTTGCTCTAGGTCATTTGAAGGTAGTTTTGTACTGAGCATAGTTCTTCCTGCAATGCAAATTTAAATCAGTGTCTTTAAAAAACAAAACAAAACAACCAAACAAAAACCCCACAAAACAAACCAAAACCCAGGCTTGTTCTGAAACCACCTTTGATCATGCTATTTTAGCCTGTCAGCTTTGATTCATTACTTTGAATGAAGAGATTATGACTGATTGGAACTAAATCTCATTGAATAACACAGAGCATTCAAAATCTTGGAATAGTAATCTCTCATCAAAACCATCTTTAAAAAAAATAAATGTTTACACCTGTGATCTGTATCTTTACCAGACTCCCTCCTTCCCCTGCCAGCACCTTCTGATTTCCCCACTGGGTGGGTGGGACTGGAGCATCTATTTAAGCTTTATATTACCACTGTGATGACTAGGAAATTACTGGAAATGAAATCTGAAATTCTCCTACAGTTATGTTTTTATTTCCCTACAATGGTAGATAACAAGAGGCCAACATCTGAATTATTTACACTGTTGAGTAAGCCTACCCAATTACACAAGGGCTAAAATCTGAAGAAAGTGCCCTCTCTGGAGGTGATCCAAAACGACCGAGTAGCATAACCTTTAGGAAATGTTACGTGAAACAACATTAATGGCTTTGTTTAACCCAGACTGCTGCTTGCATGGAACAAGTGAGATTGGCTATCAAATATTGCTATAACACAACTCCTTCCTTTTTGGGAAGGAGCTTTTTAAAAAGTTGGCAGGAGGAAGCTATTTCAGTAATGGAAAGAACAGGGAGAAACAAGAGAAACTTGGGGTTTTTTTTAATCACAAGATCAGCAGCAGCCTCTGAGATTGAAACAAGACTGAAACTCTGCCCCTGTCAACTACTGGGCTTGTGCTACACCAGCATTAGGCGTGACTGACATACTTTTGACATGGTGTCATGTATAAAAATGGACTGGTTGATGACATTTATCTCAATAAGATTTAGATCCAGCAATTATACATTCTCCTCTGTAATGCTCATGCTTGAATATTGTTCCTTTACCTCAGATCATGGTTGGATCATGTTCCTCCTAATTCTTTCCAGGGCTTTTGTGAGGGAATTTCTTCCTGTTCCCTGGAGAGTGTGTTTTTAAAGCACACCCTTCTACTCATGTAAATAAAAACAGTTATCTAATGAATGGAAACAGTGTTAAACCAGGGAAGTTTGAAGGCCTCCCAGATTTCCATGACTTTTCTCTGACCAGGGTATGGGAAGAAGTTAACCTATACTTAGGTTCCATACAAAAAATACCTTCTGGAGCCTTTGTAACAGGGACGTTTTGCAGCTGAACCAGCCAGATGAATTTAGGAAGGCTGTAGGAAGCCAGCAGTGGCTGGAATAGGCCTTGGAGCTGAACTTTTAACAGAGGTCTTTGATACCTCATTGCCTGTGCTTCAAAATGGACTTTTCCTCAGAACCAAGTCAATGGGTTGCTTTCTGTCCTTCATTTTCTCAGGGAACTCTTCTACTGAATTACTACTGCAGTACTTGGAGGAACCTGAGGCCTTTAAGGTGTGGTGATTTGCAAGCAGGCAGGCAGAGAGAGATGTGTCTTTATTACTCACTTTTGCTAATTCCCTTGACGATAATGGAAAATGCAGGAATGTTCTTGGATTTGTGCTCTGTACAGCCTCTTACCTGTTCATTTTGTTCTTCATTGAAGATACACTTCTGCTGCTAAGATTGGAGAAGATATACTGATTACAGCTCAGATTTTGAAACAAGGAAGAAATATTGCATTTGCCACCGTGGATTTAACAAATAAGGCGACGGGAAAATTAATTGCACAAGGCAGACATACAAAGTATCTAGGAAATTAATAGTTAAGAAAGTAATTAAAAAAAATTAATAATGTTGGGCTTAAGAACCCCATAGAGAATGATTTTCTCCTTTATGCAATAAGATATTATCTGCACAAAGTTGTGGTAGTCTATATAAAGTGAATTTGTCTCACTTCTATAATAAATGAACAAATTTCTTAATTTCCACCACTATTGCTACACACCTGAAATTAGTGCCTATTTTGAGATGACCAACGGGGTGTGATAGCACGGGGATGCATCCGGCTTTTTTTGGTCAAGATAGCAGAAGGGAAGAGCCTTTGGACCAGCCATATGGTTTACCAGCATGACAGTGTTCTAAGAAATCTGTTTTCTTTACCTGTGGTGTCATGGTGTGACAAGCAGCCCTGTCTGCAGGGCCATCGGAGTCACGGTGCTTACAAACTCAAGTACTTGTTCTGTAAGGTGGAAGTACAGAGTTCCTGCAACAGTGTGTGAAGCTGGTTTGAACGTGTAAAGCAGGCTAATGCAGACTGTAATTTACTGGTGTTGTAACAAATTCAAAAGTATTCAATAAAGCTTTCTGAATTTACCTTTTTAAAGATCATTTAATAGTTTTTTGGTATCTTTGCACAGAGTAAAAGCTTGCCGGCATGGTTTGAGAGAGGGTGTGGTGGAACCTTTGTACACAAAGGCACCTGAGATTTCATCATCATCTCCACGTGATTCCTGAATATGAAAATGCAGATACATCATCAGGGCTTTTCACCTCCACCTACCGAAGTTCTGGCTCTATTTGTTTAAAAGCCATCAGCTGAGATTTAGAGATGTATCAAAATTCATTTGGTGAACCTTTTATCAGGCGAAGGCTGTGGATTATCTGACTTGGGTTGAATGCAGTAGAGAGTTAAGCTGCTGTTCAGCACCTGAAGACTTGTCTCCTCCTGTGCTGGTGGGGACAGGTTTAACTGCTTTCTTCCCACTGATGACAAAGGCAAGGCTATCACACTGTAATAAAAGCAGGGACTCTACACACGCAGTGCAAGTTTGCATAAACCACGGCCTTTGGTTTTCTTTAGTGGGAGATCTGAAGAAGTTAATCTACAGTAGGAAAAGGCAAACAATTATTTTTGTCATGCAAGTCAACTTGTTTTCAAAGACTTGAATTTTTTTATTAAGTATGCAGTTTGGGCTTTTTTTTTTTTGTGCATTCCTAAACCTAAGGAAATAATTTTCAGTTAGTTAAGTGACCTGTTGATGCAGATTGATTTTCATTATGAAGTTGAACAACTTTACTGACAGAGCAGCAATCTTTGCAAAATGACTTTCAAGTGAATGGAAGTTGTCACCAAAGTACCTATAGTGGGCTCAGCTATTGGTGTGCATTTGTGGTGCAAGTTTAGAACAGTCGTTCATGGTATACACATTTTCAACAAATGCTTTTTCTCTGAGGCTCCCTCAGAAGCCTCCATGGCTTACACCCCTGT
Source organism: Actenoides hombroni (assembly GCA_024336885.1). Taxonomy (NCBI): domain Eukaryota; kingdom Metazoa; phylum Chordata; class Aves; order Coraciiformes; family Alcedinidae; genus Actenoides; species Actenoides hombroni. Next base: position 1,232,038 of record WUAM01000161.1, read on the forward strand.
GGCTAGTTGAACTTTTAGTAGTAGCATACTCACTTCAGCGGTACCTTTGTAATTGTTTTTGAACCTCATGAGGTTCAGTAAGTGCAGTACTTGCACTCAGGCTCAGAATCATCCCTGAACCCCATTTATAGGAACACAATGCTTTGCTAAAGCACTTCTGTGAAGATAGTTTACTACAGAAGCAACCGTTTTTGGTTTAAATCTTTGCTCAGCAGAACTATATGCTTCACTGTATTAAATTCTCACTTCACAGCTTCCTCTGCCTGGAGCTCTGAATCTTAAGCACCTCCAGCTCCTCTACAGTAAGTAGGACAAGCAAAGAGAGAGAGAGAGAGTATCCATCAAAGCATGTGAATACACCTAGTGGGTTTAGCCATTGCTGTGCTAGTTGTCTTTAACATGTTCTGGCATCTGCCATCATCTTTATTCTTTAAGTTTCCCACTTTTCTTCCATACGTTACCCACATAGTACAGTGCAAGGAAATAGAAATGAGGATTAAAACTTCACCCCCAGCTACTATAAACACAACCTCCTCACTTGCACACAAGAGTGATTTTGACTATTATCTGAAATAAAAGGCAAGGGGGAAGAATAAAGGAGGACCCGAATTCAGAACATGCTAAAAAATTTGTAACACTCTTAGCTCTGTGTGCTTGGGCAACTCTGTCCTTTTGTGACTGTCCCACTGCAACTTAACATGACTTCCTTCAGTCAAAGCTGCCTGCCTTAGGAACCTACTGTAGCAGTCTCATTGTATCACTTAGCATTCATCGTATCCACACAAGTACAAGTGAGAAATGCCCAGGCAAATTGAGAGTGGCAAACCTCAACATGGAAGCAACAGTTTCCTCCTGTTCCCATTTGAGCCTGGCAAGGACTGTTGCTAAGGGGAAAACTGAAAAAAAACCCCAAACTTCCCTGAAGTAACAAGTGAATTGTCTTCTCCCTTACAGCAGACTGTTCAATGCAGTATTTGCATGCTGCTTAATTAATAAAAAAGAGGAACATCATTAATATGCAGGCCAGTTATTTTAGTAGTGGTTCATTAAACTGATTATTTTAAGACACCCTTGTCTGTTTTCCCTCCGCCAGCAGCAGCATGTTGACCTTGTAATTTATTTCATAACTTATGTTTGGAGATGATCTTACAAGGAATTGTCACCATTGAGCTTGCTAAGCTTTGGGAGTAAACTGTCCAACATCAGACTTAGTATTTGGAAGTGTTCTTTACCAGTTTCACCCCAAGCTACTTGTTGAAAACTCTGAATCTTACCTTAGCCAAGTCTCAAAGGCAGTAATGGGGAAAAACCTGCCTGAAGGACAAAAGGTACACGGTTCCACCCAGCAGCAGAACAGATCTCCTGTGGGGCTGACCTGGTTCCATCACTGCAGATTTAGGCACGATTCCCTTACAAGCAAGCAAATAAAGTGACTTGAGGAGACCATCTTGTGAGTCTGACTGGTATACCAGATTACATATGCAGTAAGAGACTGACATCTGTAAGCTCCATATTTTACAGCTGCAAACGAGACTGTCTCTCCCAGAATTGTTCCTACAGGCATTTAAAATCAACAGTCCAGAAACCAACCAGGGCAAATACTGACCACAGGTTAAGGTGCTGTGAGGAGGGATTGAGTCATTAAGAATTCCAGCTCTCAGGAAGAAGCAACGTGTCAGTGATGAACTGGTGAGAGGAAAGGGTAAGGAAGGACAGCAGCACTGAAAGAGGCACGAGGACTACCAGGACTCCCACTTAGTCTTTCAGGTTGAGCCGCATGTCACAGGGGCCCCACGGCTGCACTGCTTCACCAAGGTTACTCTGCCAATTTAATTTCGAGCTAGGTCTGTTTACAGTTCTCAAATTGGCAAGCATTACTATCTAACGGGGATAGAGGGGTGGGGAGAATGAGGCTGTTAAGTAACTGTTCCGAACAGCAGTTGAATTCTGTTCAGCTTCATTGACTGGCTCCAAGCCACTGCCAGGGCATTCAGAACAATTCCCAGCTGCGATTTATCACTAACCATTTTACAATTCCCTATCTACAGAAGACATTTAGCCAGTAGAAAGAAATACCAAGAGCTCCCCTTACCTCACTATCCACGGGAATGAAGGAAAAAAAACCCCACATTAGAGTCCTTTTGATTCCTGTTTTGCTACCCAAGAGTTCAGGGACACAGTGAGAGTTATAAATACCTTGGTGATTCTGCAACGTATTCGCTGAGTGACTGCTGTTACCAGATGCCCTGGTCCCAAGCTGCCATGGTTGTGGGATGCCAAAGCATGTACAGTCCTCGCCTAAACCAGAGCAGATTACTTGCAAGCTCTAATCGAACAAGACACATTTGCTATCCTCCAGAAAAAAAAAACAAAACCACCAAACCAAACAACAACCCAACCCTATTTTTGTGTTCACCAAACAGTACCTGAGGCTGTACCACTGTAGTAAGATTTTGAATCTTTGATTTCTTTTGCTTACAAACCAATAGCTGCTCAAATAGATTGCAAGAGTCCAGAAAAGCAGTTTGTAGAGTGGGTGCTCTAGCGTACGGGAATTGTGCTCAAATTAAGGGACCTTTCCAGATGTAAATCCTTTCCAAGCAGAACTAGGTCATCAATATCTTCAGCCCTGAAAAGCTTCTCAACCATGCAGAAGAGAAATTACACTTGCTTATCACTTAGGTTGTTTCAGTTAACCTGTAGAGGTGATACATCCCACCACACCATCAGCACGGTACAGTCAGCAAGTGACCTCCCAGCTGGGGCAGAGAGATCAGAAAGCAGTGCCTACCACTGCAGGGGGAACTGCAGTTTCCCCAAGAACATCACCACAAGGAAGCTTTAAACACCAAACTAACACAAAGCACCCAGCCCCTGTACACTACAGCAGGGAAGGAGCTGAGGGAACTTCCAGTCCCAGTGCAGAGGCTCTGAGCCTTTTAACTCAGTCCTGCTGAACTGCAGCAGTGAAATAGCCCAGCAAGTACAGAAGACACCTTCAAACTGAGGCCTTGCTCACAACTCTGGCACAGCATCGAGTAGTACAGGTGCAAAGGAAGGCCAAATCCACACACAAAAACATCATTTTTGTGTGCTAATGATACTAAAGGACAAGCACTAGCATTGGCCTCATGGTCTGGGAAGAGTGGTTTATAAAGATTACTGAAATGAAAATTCCACAGCAGGAATTCTAGAATAACCACCACTCAGACACATACTGTGCCTCGGACATCCATGCTAAGCTTTTGTAAAACACTGCTAAAGCCTTTTGTCTCATTACTTCATTCCAGAAAGCCGTTTCAGAATGCGTAAGCTTATAAAGCTGCAGCATTTGCTGCTGCAATAAATGCAAAACTAAAACTGGAAGAAGCTTCTCGAGGCTAACAGAAAACACCAGTTCATTAAGCTCACACCTCTCTGCTTAGTGGGGGTAAATGTAGTCTAGTAATTCTTTAGCACCTATCCTGTTAGTGGTAGGAACCTTAATGTAATCTTAAATTGAAGCCTGTAACAGTCCATTACAGTAATCTCACACTAAAGGAGCAAAAACCCCAGAAGCAACCGTTCTGTTCAACCCCCCGAGACGGGGGCTGAACATGCGGTGGTGCTGACTGGCTACAAGTAACCCAATGACTCCGCACGTAAGTACAAGATAAGGCAGCGTCCTCCCAGCAGCAAACCAGAAACAGGCAGGGAAAGATACTTACAGAGCTCACAGGCCAGGAGTATGTACAAGGAGCAGGAGTTTATGGCACTTGCATCAGGTTTTTAAGTAATTTTAAATCCAACACATTGCGCCTTCATGCATCAACAAAGAGATGTGGTCGTTCACAAGGACCGCAGCACCTGCCTGTAGCAGAGGCTGATCCTCTGCTTGCTTTGCATTTTGTAAATGCAGGTTCAAGTCTCTCAGAATTTTTTTTAAGTCTAGAAAATTGCAATTGGCAAAATTACCATCTTTCCACCAGCTTTGTTTCTAATAGGATTATCATTTAGATATTAAAAATAATAATAAAAAATTCAACTTGTAGCCAGACATCAGTACCTTTAAAGCTCAAAGATGAGTTCTAGTTTGAGTAACCCTTCCCCTTCCCCCTTCCCCCCCAAGAAAACCACTGAATAATCCGAGTGTTTCTAGTCCCTGATGTACCAACATGGCAATTGTAGCATACAAAATAGCTTTTGAGAAGCAATTTATGCTTTGAGACAGATGTGACAAAGGGCAGCAACTGCAAACCCGCTACAGGCCTACTACATTTGGGCAGTGTTTGTCCAAGGAGTTCTGTCCATCTTACCCTCTTCTTGGTAACTTGTGCAGATGAAGAAGCTTGAAAATTGAAGGGAAACTATACAGACATGTACAGGCTATTGCATTTAAGACAACTCTCCTTGTCATCTGGGAAGCACCCAAACACAAGCTTCCTTTCATCAGCCACTTAGATGTAAGAAATTTAATGGGCCTCTGCATACTTAACTTTGCTGCCTCCACATTTAACCCTGCCCTGTTTGCACTTGACAAATTCACAGGACAGATCCTCAAGCCTGACACAACTCCCATACTGAGTATATTTCAATTCTTGGTGTGAGCATATCCCAGAGTCACAAAAGCAGATGACAGCAGGTAGTAACCACAAATTCCCACCTTACAGAAGGGCCCTTTTTGTAGGTTTACAGTTACAAACTGTGCCTTGTAGATGTTACTTTTATGAGATAAAACCTAGACTTTGAAGTTAAGCAAGCTTCCAAAAGGCCCCTAAACTAACGTAAAGATGGCTTGAAACCAAGAGGTAAATACCATGAACTGCTTCCATTCACATCTGAGGACATTTTGCTTTTGTAACTTAACAGAAGAATATTCTGAGAAAGAGTGGGACAACTTCAAGTTAAAACTTTTTCCCCTCAAAAGTCATCCTGTTTAAGTGGAGAAACACCTTCCGAAGAGGCCAGATGATTTAAGAGCAAACTCATAGACTCTGAAAATCTCATAGTCTGAAGTCTGTTTCTCCCCTTGGTCTTTTTTCCACATCTCTCTCACTCTATCGTCTCCATTGGAGAGCTCAGCAGAAGTGTCCCATTTGTTAGCAGAGTAGAGCAGACCACATTTAGCAACATTAGTGTTATACAACCATGTTCTCCCCAGAAAGCACAGTATTATTTAACTAGGGGATCACTGTCACAAAGAACAAACGAGAAGCCTGGGGTCTTCTGCGCGCCATACAAAACCTAAAAAGTGACTGAATTGAAGAGATTGTTCCCTGTAATCCAGGGAGCTAAAGTTCAGGATCATGTCACTGCTGACACTGAAGCAGCACTGTACACAGCCACTCAGGCCCACATCTTGAGGCTTCTAAGAGAGACCAGAATGAAGAAAACCAAAATTGCTAATGCAAGAACAACTAAGTCATTTGCTTTGCTAAGCAAGATTTACTATGGCCATACCCTCACTGCTGCAAGATAACGTCCAAAATGACAAATCAAGAAGAAACAAAGGAACTGCACTTAGGAAGCAAAATCTGAACTCATGAAGCTTGAATGTTCAAGACTCAAAGAATAAAAAAAAACAAAAAAAATCACAGCTATCTCCAACTTCATGTGGATATTCATTATTGTGTCTTACAGGCCATCCAAAGAAGGGGCACTTAAATCAGGGAAATTTAAGTGTTATTAGCAGGTAGGGTGGTTACTAAATATTCTAGAAAAGTCTTGGCATTCTGTAGAGCAGCATTTTCAAGGTATTTCTTTGTAACTTAAGGCATTTATTAATGTGAAGCTTCAGTTTTCAAACTGTTTCTCTTGGGTGCTCCAGTTTAACCTGTAGGACCTTACAACTGAAGACCTAAAAACACCCACACACCAATACAATAGTATGCCAGTAATTCAGCTATTTCTGACAGCCCCTTTTCAGAACAAACATATGTAAGAGCACCTTTGCCACTAATCTTTGCTAATCTTAAAACCATTTTGCAGTCTGCATGCTTTTTGTGTTTGCAGTGGGTGACGCCGTCAAGTTGCACGACACTAACATTAATAGGATTTTCATAAATAAAACCAGTCATCTTTCACCTAATTTATTTAAGTTCCAATTTTTTCCAATTCCAAACAAAAGCTAAATACAAGTTTTAAACAGGTAAGCACTAGTTTTATCCAAAGGGAGCAGGCTTATGCAGTTTTACTCCAGTAAAGTACTCAACCCTTAAGCAGAGCCTTCTTTGTCATCAAAACTATACAGTAGTCTTCCTTTTATCATTGCACAATCTTAAAATGTTCTGTCAGAACCAACTTTTGACACTCCAAACACTATTTTACATTGTTTTATAATGTCTATTCCAAAAAGAAAAAAACCTCAATGGGTTTTCCATAAGAAATGTTTTAGAAACCAGTATTTCCTGCACAGTTCACCTGCAAGTTTACAAGTCTCAACTCTCAAGAAAAAATAATCCTCTACCACCATTGTTTCTGCAGCTATTATTTTACTTTATTTTTAGCTGCTTTAGCAACTTCAGACTCCAGGTCTGTCTGCCTCATCTGTATAAATGCATCCAACTCAAAAGAATACTTTCATACAGTTATACAGCAACTTGGGGAAAGAGATCCAAAATGAAAGTGCCAGTAAACTTAGACATGGCCTAGCAAAATAAAAGAGGCAAAAAAAAATGCCTACACATTAAATGAGATGCTTTTTTTTTTAAAGAAAGATTTCTTTCCCACATTTACTTCCTACTGTAACAGCTACTTTTCTGTTCATTAAAATGAATGATAGTGCTCTTTGATACAATCATTAACAGCAAAGCTATAAGGCTTTTATACCCGTTACATTCACTTCTCACCCTCCAAATACTGATGGGTAACATTATAGATGTTAGGGGACATGACCAGCACAAATGGGAACACCACCACAAATGATCACCTTGTGCTTTCTGATACATTTGTTTCAGTGTACAGTCCCTTCATTTCACATTTTAGTAAGATGCTGATGCAGTGCAGAAGCGTGCAGAGCATCCTCTCTTTCACAAGGTCCATGCAGAAAACATCTAAAAAAAATTGTAAAGTTCTGAGATACAAATGATAACAAAAATCCAGGATGATCAAGTTTCACAATGTATAGTGTTCTGAACATGAGTCCATTTTCTTCTAAATTCTGAAAGAATAAAGTGGTGAGGAAAGTGAAAATCCACTGCTGCATTCTGTGATCTTCCCCATTTTGCTGGCCAGAAGCTTACTCTGGCATGTATGGACAGAGGTGATCCTCTATGGTACCAACCGTCCAGTGAGTGAGCTGCTCCTGGGGCAGGTACAGGCAGATGCTGCATAACTTGAAGATTGTAGCTTTGTTTTTTGGAGTCTAGAGTCAAAGAAAACCCAAAGAAAAGCTATTAAACACAAAAGTCAACTCAAGACTACTAAGTAGACCTCCAGCAGATCCAGCCCAATTATTGGCTTGCTGCTGGTTGTGGAGGAACAACATGGACATTTAAAAGTCATCTTTCATTGACATACACAGCTTGCACTCAAAATTAGCCTGTGACCTCTAATGCCTAATATATTTGCATTATTCTGTTCATTCTCTGCTTGAATCATTTCTGTAGTATCACCCAAATTAAGCCAATGTTTTAAATTTCTCCAAAACACTATCAAGTCTATTTTAGAACTTACTTAATTTTAATACATGATTAAATTACTTGTGAACACATCTGTGGCTCACAGCTAGCTTCTGCATGCATGAATCCTATTTATAGCCTAAGTTTCCTCTACTGCTTCTGAAATGCAAGCACGAATGCATGATCAATTCTTCTGCTTGAGTATTTTGTAGCAAGTTCACTGATGTTCCTAAGAAAAAGGATTTTATGATGAAAACACACTTGTTAAAAACAGGGATGAAATAAGCCTACCTGCAAGTGCTGTCTGTCAATGAAGAGAAACACTGACTGGTTAGGGTTGTTGACAACAATTCCAGTCTTGTCCTTTCGGCTCAGAACATGCAGAAACTGTTTTTCATAGTCACCGTGATGAAATTCAAACTTGGCCTGCATTATGTGAGAGGGGAATGAAGTATTTAAGGTAAAGCTCGTATTTAACCAATTCATTTCCTTCAATCTGGGGCTTTACAAGCACTTTTTCATCTTTCCTTCTCTCATGTCTGAGGAGTAGTTGGGGACCACAACACCACACTTCAGAGTCTTGGCACAATTTAAAGAATTCCCTGGTTTCATTCTGCCAAGATTGACATCAGTCATTGCAATAAAATATTAACAATTCAAAGGTACAATTTTAACTACATCTATAAAATTGGCTTTAGCTTGTTGTGCCAGAATATTCCTGTCCAACAAAACAGCACATTTCTTCCAGTAGCTTTACTGCAGAACTAGCACTGAAAATACATATAACATTGTTTAAATGGTGTGCATTTAAACAGCTAAAGCTGGTTACTGAAAAATAGTCTAACACATTTGAAATTTACTTCAGGGTAAAATTATAATCCAAAAATTCCATCCACCTCAGAACCTCTTTCATCTAACACAATACAGCAACTTGGGATATTCACAGAACTTGAAAGGCACAATCATGTTTAGACAAAGATTCAGCCACATCTAATCCACTTCTACAAATACTGACATGATGTAGGTAGCTATACATACATGCCATCTGGAAATGTCCTTCAGACACTTCCATTTTGGAAGTGCTAGCATATCACTGAATAAACACAAGAAGCAGAATTTGTCATTCAAAACCTTGACTGCTTTATAAACAAACCCAGGCAGTATACTAACATCCCCAGAAGTCACATACCTTATCAGCTCCGTGAGTAAGAAGAGATAGTATTTATCCTCCCCTACAGGTGCAAGTTACTTACTGAAGTTTAAAAAAAAAACAAACAACAAAACCACAACACACCACACACCCAAGTACCTGAACAGGCCTAAAGGGTTCATCAGATCCCTTCCACCGAGAAAACAGGAGACAGACTATCTTCTCAATATCGTTACGAGGCCAAAGAATGAAGTCCATCTCCTGGGTACAGCCGATCACATCCTGTAAGTAATAAAGTTCCACATTTAACACTCCCTCCATTAGTTAACGATACAGATAAGCAACTAGTCTGTACAGGCACCTGATTTAAAGGTAGTACTTATTACCACATTTGTGTAATCTTCCATTTGTACTGCTCAGAGCACAACTAAAGTATTCCTTTCCTTGCACTGAGTTTTAGTACAGACCATCTATTTTCCAATAATTATAAAGCAAAAGCACACAGCTTTACAGCAAGAGCTGCTGCAAGAATTAACACACGCCTACTAAAGCACAAGAATGACAAGAAGATCTAATTCCCAAGGCGTATCTGAATGAGACAGATGAAAGGTAAAGCTTGAACACCACATATTTAAACACAGAATACCTATGCTGTTGCCCTCCAAACTAGACCCCATAAATACATGCCCTCAGAACCCCTATGCAGTAGAAGAGTTGAGAAAATAAACCCAGCAGGATTAGCCTTAAGAGTCACAAAGAAAACCACTAAATTCAGAAGAACTTTACCCTGCGCATAGACTGGTAGCGGGGTGCATGAAGCTGTACTACATCCTTCTGCAGAAGCTCTAAGGAACTTTCCAAAGAATAGCTGGAATCCCGCACACCTTTCAGGATATTTTCTTCATAATTATTGGTCATGACTGGTATCACTTCAGACACTTCAAAAAGCGCTGACTTTTTCTTCTAGAAAAAAAAGCACAGACAGGTTACATTAAGATTACAATTCTTTCTAGGCAATTACAGATAAGCTTTATTTCAGAATGTGATTTTCTGTTAGCATTTATGTATAAAGTGCACATCGCCTGAGTTTGGACTTCGACACAAACGACACTGAAGTTTACATGCAGAATTCTATAAATTAAAGAAAATAAATCTAACAATTTGTTATTAAAAGAAACTGAACAGGTTTTTGCAGTCTCCAAAGATAGAGGTTTACATGCCAATCTCACAAGCATTAAAGCTGTATCTAAACATTAACAGAACTGCCCTTTTATCATGTAGAATACATTACTTGGGGCTGACAGCAAGCCCCCTGCAAGCTTTTCTTTACAAATCAAGTAACACTTCATCTCCACTTTGCAGTACTTTAAAGTTGGCCTTTTATGAAAAGTGAAGTCTTTCAATGTCACATTTGGTAACAGCAGGTGATCGAGATCTAATCTGCAGTTAGCTCCAAGTCATAACCTGCTCAAAGGACTGTTTTAATTGGCTAAATAACTCTTACACTCACTACAAAGATTTCAATCTCTCTCAAGCAAGGTCAGAACATTCTGGGCAACTTGTATGTAAAAAAAATTGCTTACATTTCTATGTCTTAACAGCTTTCTTATAGGTCATGAGAAGTCTTGACCTATTTCAGAACTAAGTGACAAAGCATAATTTATCAAATAAGCCTCCTCACACAGACAGAACACACTTAACAGGCAACTACTTGCTGACCTAGCTAGGCTGAGCTATACTCCTGCTTTAAGTAAACTGGTACTGGATGGATGTCTGCAGTTCACTGGGATATAAGCAAATTTAGGATTTAAAAGAGGTATTTGCAACACATTTCTACAAAGCAACCAGAAAGTAGCATGAATGCTCCAACTGAAACCATTAAAGTCATATCATCTAAGCAAATCTGATTGTTACCACTGTTTAAGCATTCGTATTTATTACTACAAGACAGTACCAAGAAATTACATCCCATTGTATCCACTTCTGTTTGCACTGAAATTGATGAATAAAGGCAAACTGAACTTCCCAATTTTAAAAGAAACTTTCCAGTTTATCAAGAGTGTTCATTTAAAAAGACGTAACTATTATAGCAAATGCAAAAAATCTATGCATTTGAGGGGGATTAAACAATTTCAGTGCTCATCTACACACATTTTCTGCATTATGTACTGTTGCCATTTGTTTCTATGTTCATTTCCTCATCATTTGTTCAGCCCATTCTCTTACTACAAGCACCTGCTTTTCTTCACCTTCTCTAGACAGCAGCTCTCCTACAACTCCAGGGGTGTAATTAGCTTTAAATATACAACCCGGCTCCCCAAGCTGTCCCAGATGCAGCCAAGCAACTCAAGACTTCCTCTTTCTGCTCCCTTTCCAAACAGCAGCAGCAGTTTCAACACTTCATTTTGCAACCCCTCCCTTCAACTGCCAGGTCTCCCCTTCTGCTTTAGCCAGATAAAGGCAGTAACTTCAGCAATCGCTCCAGACAGATCTCCCTTTTCAACTCAATTGCTCACGGACAGCAATTACACAACGCAGGCCTCAGGCTTAACAAATGACAGTATTAACTCCAAAAAATATTCAGCCAATACAGAAGTTACCAAGTAGTCATTTAACAAGGCGCTAGCACCCTCTGCATTACAAAACTACAACCACGGGAAAAGCCAAAATAACAAACACAGATGAAGTAAACATTACAGCGATTCGCAATTAAAAAGCTGTTAAAAAGACAATGGACTCTATGAAGAATAAACCATAAGATGCAATCGGACAGCAAGACTGTGCACAGCGCAGTTAACATGCATGGCAACAGACAACACAGGAAGAGAGGAACATTAAAACCAAGTTACCTTGTCTTTGAACACAAAGGCAATGTACATCTTGAAGTCAAACTGGTCAGCTAAAGATTCTTTTTTCTTTCTAAGCTGAGCACGAAGTCTGTTCAGAGCTTGTTTCTTCCGGGAGTTTGGGTCCCCCATTTTGTAATACAGGTGGTACTAAAGCCTTTGGAAACTGTCGCTAAACTATGGGCACCTTTTCGTAAGACTCGAGTACAACAGAAACAAGTCGTTTTATTCCTGCTAATACGACTGAACAGATAAAACGCTAATGTAACCCAAAAACCACACCTCAAGCAATATTTTTACGAGTATGTCATATTGGAGGGGTCAAGAAACAAACTAAGTAGCTGCCCAGCCATGGCTGGACAGTAAGTTTTACAATAAACCAAGAAAAAAAAAACAAAGAAAGAATTTAAGACAAAAATTTGAACAGTTTAGCCGCAGGAATAAATGGGTAGGAATGAAAAGAAAAACAAAACAAATCTTATCACAATTTATGTGTACAATAAAAAGCAACTGGCACAAGCCCAATCCATGGAGGGGGTACTTTTGCTCTGCTTACAAAAAAAAAAAAAAGAAGCTGAAATTACAAATTGCGTTTTACCCCAGCCAGATTCATGACTCTACTGATTATTATTCTCAGCTTTCCACTATTGCTATGTTGCCCGACTTTTTTTTTTTTTCTTTAGAATTATTACACTTGGTGGAGAGCAGAGAAAAGGGTGCAAAGGAGGAGTGCACATCCTGGGAGGTATGACATTTCTCTGCCGACAACAACAAAATCAACTACAGACAACACAGTGCTGGTTTGCAGGGGAGCAAAGAGAAAAAACAGCGGAGTCATTTCTAACTTCATCCTGCTCATCATCAGGCACATCACTGCCCTGAGGCTACTGCTGCCAAAGAGAAGAGGGATCATGATGGCCATAGACGAGGGGCGGGCAGGGGTTCAAGGGACAGTATTATCTCACCTAGAGACTAAAACCCGAATCGGTGCCCCGAAAGCCAGGCTCCTCACCAGCGGGAGAGCCCTACATCCCCCAACACCTCACACACTCCCTGGGCTGCTGATCCCCCGGGGATCCTTCTCTCTCTGCTGCTGCTGCTCTCCACAGCGAGCGCGGTTAGCCGAGGCTGTGCATGGCCAACGCTTTCCGCTCCCCCTCGGGCCTCTCTCTACAGAAGGCGGCAGAGGCTGCAGCGGGCGGGCTGTGCCCAGGGCAGCGGGACACCCACAGCAGCTCGGGGTCTCTCCTCTCACTTCATGGTCACGACTTGGGAAACATCAAGAGTTTTGCTCCTGCTTTTCCCGCAAAACAGGGGTGTCAAAATTTTTGCGAGGTTTTTTTTTTTTTTTAAAATATAAATTGCAAGTCTAAATTGCAATTTTAAACCTCTACAACACCCTCCCCCCAAAAGCAAGTCCCCAATTATCAGGTTATTTTCTTCCTCTCTCCAGACATTTTCCCCCCCAGGTGTTTGATTAGTTGGGGTAAAAAGTTTTTAAGTTAGCAAATTCGTCGGACCAGGTTAAGAAGAGGGGAAAAAGTATTCCCCCCTCCTCTCCCGACAAAAAGAAAGAAAAGAAGGAAAAAAAAAGGGGGAAAACAAAAATTAAAAGGGAACCCCTCCCAAAACTCTCCCCCCGACTTAAGCAAGAGACTGAGAGACTCAGACGAGAGACCCAGACGAGAGACCGAGACCGTGGCCCGCTCGCTACCCGCAGCCGGCGGGCGCAGGAGGAGCAGTGGAGGCGGCGGCGCTGCTAGCAGCACGGAGAGGAGCCATGTCAAGATAAAACCACGAAGCCGCGGAGCCCCCCCATCCCTGCCGCAGTGGACACGGTGACCGGGCCGCCCGCTCTGCCGCTGCTCAGCCCCGATCTGGTCCCCATAGTCTAGCTCAACGCCCCGGTGCCGGGGAGTGGGGAAATGGTGGCGAAGAGACGAAAAGGAGAAGGAGGAAGAGGCGACGGCGGTGGCAGCAGCGGAAGGAAGAGGACACGGCGGCGGGTCCCTGCGCTAGTGGCTCCTGCGGAGAGCGGCGGGCATAGAGATCCCGGAGCGGCGGCGGAGGACAGGGACGGCCGGGAGAAGGGTGAAAAGGCTGAGGAGAGCCTCTCTTCGCCCAGGAGGTCCCGGGACGTCCTCGAAGGTGGCGGCAGAAGCGAGGGGAAGCGCCTCGGTCTGCGCCTGTGCCTCAGCACGGGAGCGAGCGCGGAGACGAGCTGCGCGGTGCGGACCGACCCCTCAAAATGGCAGCGTCTGAGTCACACAGGCACCGCCCGGCCCGCACCGCGCAGCCGCGCTCTGCCGGCGCGCACCAAGCGCTCGGCTCTCCGGGGGAGGGAAGACACACACGGAATGTTGTGCTCCAGGCAACAAGGCTCAGCGGCAGCCTCGCCGGCCACAGACACCCTCTTTCGCGTTAGACGGCGAGGACAGTTCAACAGCGGCGGAGCAGCCTCGAGCCGCCACCGCACCAGGAATCCAGGTCGCGCTTCCCTGCTCCTTCCCCCCCTTCAGTGCCGCGCTTCGTGGCACCGCCCCCGTGCGCCACGTGACGCCGAGCGGGGCGTAGCTCGCGGGGGAAGGACCCGGAGGAAGTTGCCCAACGTTGTCCTGAGGCGGGAGGGGCTGGAGGGGGGTGGCCGGGGTGCTACCGCTCCGGGACAGCCCCTCCCCACCAACGCCCCTTCCCCAGAGTCAGTCACTGTCCCCGGTACAGGGTGGGAACGTTTAAGAGCCGTAAGAGTCGTGATGTTTTCGGCAAATAGAACTTTTAAATCTTGTAGTGGTGCATTTTGTTTGATTTAGTTCGTTGGGGTTTGTTTTCAGCGCATCGTGTGTGTGAACTGTAAATAAATAAAAATAATCCAACATTTACTAAAAAGATCTTAGAAAGTCTTAGAATCACAGAATGATAGAATCATTTAGGTTGGAAGAGACCTTTAAGATCATCCAGTCCAACCATTAAGCCAGTGCTGTCCAATCCATGTCCCTCAGCACCACATCTACAAGGCTTTAAATTCTTGCAGTCATGGTGACTCCACCACTGCCCTGGGCAGCCTGTTCCAGTGCTTGACAACACTTCTGGGGAAGAACTGGCACAACTTTAGGCTGTTGCCTCTTCTCCTGTTGCTCATTCCTTGGTTGAATAGACCAACTCCCACCTCACTACAGCCTCCTTTCAGGGAGTTGTAGTGAGCCAGAAGGTCTCCCCTGAGCCTCGTTTTCTCCAGGCTAAACCACCTCAGCACACAGCGTACACTGAACATTGTGTGCTCCTCCACGGAGGTCGCAGTGCTTCCCAAGAAGGCTGGCTAATTTTTGTAAGTTGCTATTCCAGAGATCCAAACCTAATCCTTGGAGAAAAGCCAGCATTTTTATTTCCATACTATGAGGAAAAGCTTATGCCTTCCTCCCTTCACCCTCCCTGCAATGGCAGGCAAGTGAGGACACAGTGTACTTCTACCTTGGCTCTCTACATAGGAAAGTCCAAGGTGAGTAGGAAGACTTGCCATCTTCAGCATTGAGCCCAGGCACGGGATGGCCCACCCCTGGTGTGTCCTCTCAGGCTCTCCAGGGAAAGCCTCACCATCCAGAATGAACCAGACTGGAGGCTGCTTCCAAAACGTTGGCCCTGTGCTGCACCAGAGTGAAGGGGATGATGACTTGCTGGTTTGTGCTACAGCGAGACACAGGTGGGTGAAGGCATCCCTCCCGCCTTCCCTCTGGAAGCTGGCGCCTGTGACTCACCAGAGCAATGATGATATTAAAAAGATTACAAGCAGAAGACAAGTGCAGGCACCGTCTATCTCATTTGAGAGTGTTTTAAAGCCCACACAGCATGGCGATGGCACTCTCTGATAAGCTCCAGTAGATTTCAGTCTTTTTTTTATCTCTGGTCTCTGCTTTTACTTGTCTCTGCTGGTTTCCCTCGTTCTCTCCTGACCTTCATATCAGCTATTTCCCCTTAGCACACCTTTCCCTTGAACGCCTTGTCAACTTCCCTCCTGCCTGTCTCGTGGGCAGCTGCTGTGTTGCAGCCCCATTGTTTTCACCCGGCGTTGGTCAGGCTCTCTGACTCAAACACCATCATGCTGTTCCTGTCACAGGCATTACCCAGAACACACTCCTGTTGTTTGAACAGGAAAAGAGCAGAAACAGATAATTTTTACCCACTTACAGACTGTTGCTCACTCCTAGTGGCCATGCTTATTGAAAATAACCCTTTATTTGGAGATAAAAAGCAGGCATCTAAATAGGAGTATTACATTAGCTCTGCGCTGCTGAGACTATTTCAAAGTGCCAACATTTTTTAACTATAATATCATCCTGGCCCTAACGAGAGCTGTGTTTAGATACCCGAGTTTTCAGCCAAAGCAGTTTTGTTTGCCATTCTGCCCGGTACGGCATTTTGTGCTGCAGTCTGAAATTCTGTTTTGTGCCCACTGCTATTTTAAGCCATGACTCACACTTGGCCTGTGACCCTCTTTGTGCCAGCACAGCTGATGCAAAGAAGGCCCCGCGCAGCAGCAGCGCCTGACGCAGGGATTGCCCCGGCACAGAAGGCCCTCTGAGGGAACTGGCGCCTTGCCTGCCGGCAGAGGAGAAAGGAAGGAGTTTTCTTCCATCCCAGTAACTCCAGCTGCCCTCTCAAGAGCTGGGATGTAGCTACAGTTACTGCACAAGGGACAGGGCAGCTGCCCAGCCCCAGGTTGAGGAATGAATCCAAAAAATCATTGTCACATGTAGTGCTGCCACAAGAACAGTTTTTCTTCTGGAGGACTTTCTAGAAGAGCTATGAGGTGAGGAATATATATACTTAGAGGAAATCATATATATATCCTTAGAGGAAACGGGAGATTGAGTGCAGAGTATTGCATGTTAAGCAGCCACCAGCTGCCTTCTGCAAACTCAGGCTGCTCAAATACTTTCACAACATTTGAGAAGAGGACGGGGAACTGAAATCACTCCAAGTTCCTTGTGTATAGATTGCTGCTCCTTCTTTTATAGACAACTACCTCCCTCACCAAACTCAGAGATTTTTTTCTTATTCTTTGGCTAGTAAAGATATCCTGACAAAGTTTACACAAATGAGTACATCAACCAACCAAAGTATGTTTATTATACATAAATGTGCAGATATATCTGCACTGTTAAAGCCGTGAGTCATAGCTGAGTCTTGTCCTACTTTTAGACAGTTGTGCTTCTTTTCCTCCCATGTGCACAGTGATGAAGCTCATATAGTAGAAAAGTGTCAGCATCTTAGTTAAAATCTAGGTTATTAACATCTCTTACTGAATGGAGAGTTAAAACTTAGAAAAATTAATATTTATATGCTATAGATATATAATTCTCTTGGCCAGATAACAGTATGTTATTGTGGTGCTTCTTACTAGTTATGCAATGTCATATCATTTATGAGAGGCTTGTGTGCATTTTGAAAGCTGGCGTGTGTTTTGCAACAGTAGCACTTGGCCCAATGACAGACAGCCTCTCTACAAATCCAGTTTAGAACGGTGTAAGCTTTATCATTAAAAAGAGAGAAATCTGCCTGGCATACAAATCAAACCCGACAAGTAGTTTGTGTCAGTATACGCAAAATACGTAATAGTTCTTTTTTTAGGCTTCAATCCCATTAAGCACAGCAGAAGTAGTGTTTCTTGTGCATATTAAATCCAGGGTGAGCACAACAGTCAGTAGAGTGGATCAGCTTGGGCTTGGTTAACATAGGGCAGACAGATCAGCAAGTGCCCTTTAGTCTTCCTCCCTCTCGAAGTGCGGGAGGCTTGGTGCATTACCGTGCAGCTGCAGCCCTGCAGTCCTTGAGGAATGGCATGCACACACATCCCAGGGACTTCGCTCTCTGCAGCAGGGGGTGACACTGCTCACCTGCCATCCTGGAGAAACACAATCATAGAATCATAGATTTGTCAGGGTTGGAAGGGGCCTTAAAGATCGTCTCGTTCCAACCCCCCTGCCATGGGCGGAGACATCTCCCACTAGAGCAGGTTGCTCAGAGCCCCATCCAGCCTGGGCTTAAAAACTTCCAAGAATCAGGCATCCCAGGCAACAACAGACTATGTGCAGGTAGGAAAGACTTTGTCACAAAATACATATATTCCTTGGGAGAGGAAGTGTTTGAGTAATGTAGTTTTGAGAAGTGCTGCTAATTTGGAACATCTGGTTGCTTGTCTGTTTTTTTCTTTTCTGCTCTGAAAAACTTGTTGTCTTCTATTCACCATTTTATTGATTCCTTTGGTGAAATTAAGCACTAGGGTTTTTTTCACATTGTGGTTGCATAGTGAGTTGTGATTTTTTTTTCTGTAGATTAAAAAGGATCGATAACTTTATAGAAACACCTTGTTGGTTTGTTGTTTCTTTGTTTCCCCAAATTTATGCCGTTTCAGAGTCTAACTCCTGTTTTCAAAATTAAATGTCTACTCATAAGTATGTGGGCAAGATTATACTCTAACATCTCTGCTCTTAATTTAATAATTAGTTACTTAAAACTTCACAATTTCCAGTTAGTAATTAGTTTTTAAGAGATTGTAGCAAATTGATATATATGTTATAGACATAGTTAGGAAGTGATGAGATGGATTCTGTTATCTTTCTGTTTGTACTCTCCATGCATACTTTACTGGCTCTGTATGTTAGAAGTAGTACCAGCCCTGAAGCTCTTTGCTTCAAAAGCAGAACTATGATTAATTCAGTGCCAAATGTTTATGCATCAGACAAAAACAAATTAGTGTTCTTTCTAAATTCAAACCAGACAAATTAGGTGGCAATTAAAACTCACATACTTCACAATGTATTGTGATTCACTTTTTTCTGCCTTTAGAGAAAACAGTAGTTTCTAAGACATAACAGGAATGTTCTTGTGTAGAGAAATTGCAATGTTTAATGCATAAAACATTCCTTACATCATACCGTGGACAACTATATATCCACTGCACAGCTATTGCTACAGGATTAAGCTTCATTCATCACTTCCCTATGTCCTGTCTTCTACTTGTAATGATGTGGTCACAAAATGGGCCACACATTCTTGGGCATGTGAGGTACTAATCCTAAACTTTGGCTGAACTGTACCTCCTGTCATACTGGGTTTGTTCCATTTCAATAATTATGTGTGTGTGTATGTACATATACATACACATACTTAAATACATTGATTATGTGTGTTCTCATTTTCTGCTTGTCCAGTTTGTGCTTTCCTGACTCCTTTAGGAGGCTGAGTATGTGCAGTTACGATGTCAAAAGCAGCTAATGGTTCTCAGTGCCATTGCTGCAACAACAGCTTCCCCAAACACTGACACCAAATCAGTTGCCTCTTTGATAGTTACAATTTCTTTAACAGCTCGTGCATTTATTTTGTATAACAAATGCACGTCCTGCCTCTAAAAATGTGCATTTGTTTCGACAATGTCCGAAATGTACATTTAACACAAGGATCCCTGTCTGCACTTTGCACATAAACATGCAATTCAAGTTCCATCGGGCAGTGGGGTTTTTTGGTATCTGAAAGATTGTCGCTGTGCTGTTCCATCTTTAACTAATGTTCTCAGTGATGTGCAAATGCATTTGTCTTTATTAGACTGGTTTGATCTATCAAAACCAAAGACAGGTGTGTTCCAGTGTAGGTTTTGTGTTTGCTCAGCAGGTCCCTGCAAGAATAAGTAAAATTTGAAACAACTTGTTTTATTTGTTCAGTCCATAAATAATATTCTAAACACTTGTAGTCAGAAGCAGCTTTAGATTAATAATTTGTAGTCTTTATAGAGAATGTTTAATTTTTAAATCTTAAAGCACTATATAAATGGTTGGGTTTTTTTCAAGGTAAATCCTTTGCTGAGCAGGTTAGGACCTAATTGTTTTAAGACATCTCTTAGTGACTCACACAGGACTTAACTAGGGAAGAATTCAGAAGGTGAGATGTAGATTTTGCTTTTAACCTCTCACTCTCCGAAGCACTAAGAATCACTATTCGCGGGACAATATTGTATTCTAATACATGAAAATGGCAGACTCTCTGGGGAGATTTAATTAATAGCAGTGGCCATCATTGAAAACCAGCTTGCATTATGAACTATACCTGTGCTGTGCATGTAATCCTTTCCTTGGACAGAGTTTCATTAGCATGCAGCCTTCCGTGCTGATTAACCCAGGAGGAAGAAGACAAATCATTTAACTTCTTGTCGGTAACATACGAAACACTCTTCCATGAGACTTAACAGCCCGTCCACAAGACGCTGAGGGAGGGGAAGCGTTAGGCAACGTGATGCCGCGCTGCCACCTAGTGTCACCCGGAGCACTGCCGGAGCCGATTCATCCCTTAAATAAAGGGCCATTTCATTGGGCGGAAGGGCGAAGAGAAGAGCAGCAAGGGGCCCCGAGAATCACAGTTCCTATTTATGGCTTCAGAGATCCCAGCCTCGGCGCTTCCGTCCCTGAACGCTTTTGCAAGGCTCGCACCATTCCAGTGTTGCAGAGGCACAACGCTGCACTGGCTCCCTTGACCCTCCACAGTAGTTCTGTGAATCTAAACCAGTTACAGTAGTTGCTTCCGTTAATTACTAATAAATAGGAAAGCATTCATGATATTTACATAATAACATAATTTACAAAATAAAAAATGACAATGTAATTTACCTGCCCTTAATGCAGCAGGTAGAAACAATGAGTCCTTAAGCAGCCCAGAGCTCGATAATTAGCTGTTGATTACAGTAAAGGCATTGACAAAAGGCGCAGTGTGAAGAAATACCTTTCTGCCAGTACTTGGTTCAGACAACAAATGCAAACTCTCCCTGTGTAGTTCTTAGGAAGTTTCCACACACATGCATCTCAGCAAGACTGGACCCCAGAGCTCTCTGAGACCAGGTAGTGCTTTTCTACCTATTACCATGTTCCCAGGCACATGAAGTCCTCTGAGAAGCTTTTCTTCAGTTGTCATTTGCTATAAAAACTGATAACATTTATCAATAGCAGTGGAGTATAAAAGCTCTAAAAAGTACACATTGTCTGCTGCCATGAATAATCTAACAAATTGGCTGAGCTCTATGGGAAACCTCGGCGTGTTTGCTTAGGCTCATTTGAAGTGCAAATAGTCAGAAGTATTTGTGACAGACTTATTTTTTATGAAGCAAACAAGCTGAAATGCATTACACTGTACTTCATCTGAAGAAGGATATATTCTGCTAGCACTAGGTTGACAAATTTTTGCATGTAAGAATGCCATAACTCCTATTTAAATTTAACCTTCAGCCACAAAAAATGGGAATTATTACAATA
This sequence comes from Actenoides hombroni, assembly GCA_024336885.1. Lineage (NCBI taxonomy): Eukaryota > Metazoa > Chordata > Aves > Coraciiformes > Alcedinidae > Actenoides > Actenoides hombroni. The sequence goes on from WUAM01000161.1 coordinate 1,252,925, forward strand.
AAGTAACCCGAAACCTTTTTGTGACATTTTTATATAATTGTACTGGTGCCCCACAGTTAAGACTATGAATAAGCTTCTAATAATAAGCTCTCCGTTTTCTTTCAGACACAGTGAAGGGATTCTTTACAAACCTTTCAAACTGAAGAAAGTGAACTGAAGGAAAACTGAGACAGAGTGGTTCATAACAGGACGTGTTCTTCAGATGGATAAATCGAAGGAGTGGCACTGTCCAGATCATAAACCTCCAGCAAGGAACAAATTAAAAGGAAAAACAAACAGAATGGTCACACCAGAACCATCTTCCATTACCTTGGCCCTTTCCAATTATCAGCTTTTCCGAAAGTGGTTATTCCACTTCTGAACTGTAAATCTACTTGGAAACTTGTTATGAATTAAAACTGCGTTTTGAAAAAGGTAATTTTTGAGAGTTTCACTTGGAAACATTAGTATTACAACAATCGCATCACGGCCATAAAATACACACATTGTCTTTTATGTGTATAATTTAAGTGACTTGTATAATGTATTTTATATTGTATATTTGTATTGCTGTATAACAATACCTAAATGATGAAAAATAGGAATGTTTTGATACTGTGTTTATGTACACATTATCTGTGTCCAGATCTTTCTGAAAGGAGATTTAATGCTGGTAAGACATATAGGTTAATTTACCAGAGTTTAGCATATCTGCTAGCATTTTGGAATATGGAAATGTCAGATTTACTTCTAAAATCAGCAAGAATTTAATTAACTTGAGAGTATGAACTTTTTTTTTTGTAGTACTGTAAAAGAACAATAATAATTTAGATATTTCTGCTCATTTTATTTTCATCTTCTTGATAGAAGACAAAGCTTACTGAGGTGAGAGCTTGCTGATGACACTGTTATTCAAGATAATAGGAACAGAGCTGACTCAAAAATCGCAGAAGGGCATTATGGCATTGAGTAACTGGTGAATATGGCAGTGTATGAAGTTCAGTGTAGACATATGTAAGGGAACATACCTAGACAAAAAAAAAATGTTAATTTTACATACTGAATAACAGCCTTTGGACTACACCATCGTTCAAGAATAAGATCTCAGAGTTAGGACAGACATTTCCACAAGAACATCAGCCCAATGTTCAGCAGTGGTTAAAAAAGCAAATAAAATGTCTTACAGTTCACAAAAGAGAGTGATGGAAGAGCTTTCATGTAAGGGGATGGCTGAGTAGACCTGGGAGAGAGAACTGGAGGAGAATCTGTGTGACAGTGGCCTAGATGAGGACCAATTGTTTGGTGTCTCTTCTAGTATAAGGACTGGGGACATCAAATGAAGCTGTAGGAATTGTGTTCAAAAGAGAAGAAAAAAGGAAAGAGTTCTTCAGACAATGGCTATTTGAGCTCTAGAAGTACTTGCCAAAGGATATTGTGGACAATGAAAGCTGAAATGGGTCAATGGGAGACTGAACAAGTTTATGCAAGAGAGATCAGCTTTATTTCCTTATCCTTGTTTAAAGATTTCCTAATTCACCATTTTTTATGTTCTGCATTTCTTTCTTTCATCAGTCCATGACATTTCCCTTAAGACATTCTCATAAGTGCCTGTTGTGGTTTAACCCCAACCAGCAGCTAAGCACCAGGCAGCCACTCACTCACTCCCCCCCACCCCACTGGGATGGGGAGGAAAATCAGAAAAAAAAACCAACTCATGGGTTGAGATCAGAACAATCTAATAACTAAAATTAAACATAATATAACAACAACAATAATAATAAATATATCAAAAAGAGAGAGAAATAAAGCCCAGGAAAAGACAAGTGATGCACAATACAATTGCTCACCACCTGCTGCTGATGCCTCAGCAGTGATCTGCCCCTCTTGGCCAGCTCCCCCCCAGTTTATATACTGGACATGATGTTCTATGGTATGGAATATCCCTTTAGCTAGTTCTAGCTTGGGTCAGTTATCCATGCCCCATCCCAGCTCCTTGTGCACCTGCTCGCTGGCAGAGTATGGGAAACTGAAAAAATCCTTAACTTGGGATAAGCAGTACCTAGCAACAACTAAAACATCAGTGTGTTATCAACATTATTCCCACACTAAATCCAAAACACTACTCTGTACCAGCTACTAGGAAGAAACGAACTGTGACCTAGCTGAAGCCAAGAAAGTGCCATACACTTTATTTCCAAACAGAAGACTGACAGAGAGACATGCTAAATATTTATTCTCTCTTTAATTACCCTAATTTCTAATAGCTCCATCATGTTGCCTGGAAAAAAATGCTGCTCTAAGCTAGATATTAGACCTTGATTGCAAGGAATGTGTCCTTAACTCTAAAAATGTTTGCATGTGTCCTTAACTCTAAAAATGTTTGCTCACAAGTCACCAGAAGATGCTGTTAGCATAAAAAAAAAAAGACAAATGTGCAAGTTATTTGCAAGAACATAATTGTAAAGTGGCCTCTGGCAAACTTACCAGTGTACCTTATGCATAATTAATGGAGAGTTGTAGTCTATTTCATGTGTAAAATTATTGTGGCCTAACCATGTCAATTTTCTTCCCTGGTTTTGCAGATTGTACTGTATTTAGATAGGAGCGATGACAATGAAGTGGATATCTGATTAAATTTGGCTTGGTACAATGTCTTTAAAAAATACAACAAATAGTGGAAGTGAGAAAGCTGTCAGAGAGACTTTGTACCTAATTTCAAGCTACAGAGGAAAATTCTGAATATAGAACCAGTAGCCTTCCTACCAACACTGTAGTAGCCAAGATGAGCACCAGTGCTTGTGTGTCTCACTTCCTGCAGCTTCAGCTCAGGTGACTCCAGCCTGGAGACAGATTGCACCAGCCAAGTGTGTGCCCGACCACCCCAAAAAGGCACAGACAGGGCCAGGATGATGTGTAGTTCACAGCTGTCTCATATCCCAGTGCTTTGAAATTTTTCTTTTACTTTCCTCAAATTCTATTTAATATCTTTATCGATGATCAGGACGAGGGGATAAAGTGCACCCTCACTACGTTTGCAGATGACACCAAGTTGGGCGGGAGTGTTGATTTGCTTGAGGGTAGGGAGGCTCTACAGAGGGATCTGGACAGGCTGGATCAATGGGCCAAGGCCAATGGTATTAGCTTCAACAAGGCCAAGTGCTGGGTCCTGCACTTGAGCCACAACTCCAGGCTTGGAGAAGAGAGGCTGGAAAGCTGCCTGATGGAAATGACCTGGGAGTCTTGTCAACAGCTGGCTGAATATGAGCCAGTGTATGCCCAGGTGGCCAAGAGGGCCACCATTATCCTGGCTTGTATCAGGAATAGCGTGGCCAGCAGGACCAGGGAAGGCATTGTCCACCTCTGTACTCAGCACTGGTGAGGCCACACCTCGAATATTGGATTCAGCTGTGGGCCCCTCACTACAAGGCCACTGAGGAGCTGGAGCGTGTCTAAAAAAAAATGGGCAATGAAGCTGGTGAAGGGTCTGGAGAACAAGTCTTGCGAGGACAGGCTGATGGAACTGGGCTTGTTTAGCCTGGAGAAAAGGAGGCTCAGGGGAGACTTTATTGCTCTCTACAACTCCCCTGAAAGGAGATTGTAAAGACGTGGGGGTCAGTCTCTTCCAAATAACAAGTGATAGGATGAGGACATGGCCTTGGGCTGTGCCAGGGGAGGTTTAGATTGGACATTAGGAAAAAATGCCTCACGCAAAGTGTTGTCAAGCACTGGAACAGGCTGCCCAGGGCAGTGGTGGCATCACCATCCCTGGAGACATTTAAAGCTGTGTAGGTGTGGTGCTTAGGGACATGGTTTAGTGGCGTGATCTGGCAGTGATGGGTTGATGGTTGGGCCGGATGATCTTAAAGGTCTCTTCCAACCAAAACAATTCTATGATCCGATTCTATTCT
>WUAM01000161.1:1256942-1289089 GCA_024336885.1 Actenoides hombroni
GGCTCCGCCATCAGGGTTAGTGCAGCGCGGGCTGCGATTGGCTCGGAGAGCTGCCACCGGGTCACGTGCCGCGCCCCCGCCCTCCGCGCTCCTCAAAGCCGCCCGCCCGGCGGGAGAAGGCGGCTGGCTGGGTGCGCGCGCGCTGCTGGGGCCTGTGCAGGAGCGGCCGGTGGTGGTGATCCCGACCGGACGGCGGCGTGAGCGGGGCGCGTAGGGCACGGGCAGGGGGGAGCGCCCGGGGTCGCGCCCTGTCTCGCTTGGGGGCGAGGGGGAGTCGCGGGCTCTCACGGCCGCGTTTGGGTCTTGGCGGGCTCCTGCTTCGCTTCCCCATTGGCCGCGCCGGGGAGCGGGGTGGGGCGCTGCGGGCTCGGCTGGCGGGGGCGGGCGCCCCCCGCCTCGCCCCAATTTCCCTCTCGCCATCTTGGATGTGCGCCTGGGACAGACCCCCAGCACCATCCCGGAGGGGAAGGCTTAACGGGGCTGCGATCCCCGGTGGCGTCGGTGGGGGGCTGACGTGGTAGTGCCGGTGCCAGCGGCACACGGTGTCTTCCCGGGCGCTCCGGTTCCGTAGCTCGTACCCCGGCGGGAGCTTCAAGAAGAGCTCCAAGGGCTCTGGCTGGAAGAACCCGCTGACCACGCGGGTCACGACTGAGGTTTTTAATGCTGTCCTAAACGCTTATAAGCTGAAAACTGTAATACTCTGTCACTAGTGGCCCTGAACTTCAGTTGCAGCAGGATGCTACTAAGTTTTTTACTTTTTTTTTTTTTTTTTCAGTGATCCTATGAATTCCAAAATGAAACAGAAACCGAACGCAGAAAAATCATCAGGCTCTTTGCAGGTATAGGCTTTAAAGTCTTGAAGAGAATATCGGGGTAGATACGACATGAAAAGTAGATGAACTTTCCTCAGGAGTGTATTAAACGTGGAATTAGCTTTGTTCGGAGCCTTGTGCTCAGTTCCCTGGGAAATGGTCCTTCTGCCTGACACAAATTCTGTATCCACAAAAGGATCTTTTGCAATCTGCTTCCACCTGGCTTATGTCCTGTTGGCTTGAGTAACCTCCTGGCAGGCAGCGTAGTGTGGCTTGGGAACACTCTGTCCTGCCTGAGCATATGTGCTTAGGACTCAGTTTTTCTTATTGCTCAGCAAGTCCTTTTTACTTTGACACTGAGTTTGCTGTCTTTCCATGTGGTTTTTATTATTTACCTTTTGTGTGAATTATTTTTTTTGTTGTTTTGGTTTTGGAGGTACTGGCTGCCTGCCCTAATTTGGTTACTGAGTCAGTCTGGTTGTGGAGGGGTTGTAGAATAGGTTATGTCCCTTTCATGGAGATGAACTTACAAAGAGTTGTCTGCCTTGAGTATGTGTTAACTGATGTGTTCATGCAGGCTGTTCTGTTTCTAAACAGTTGCCTTGGGAAGTGGTGGAAATGCTTAAAGGATTTAGGTTTTTAAGAATAGACTGATAAGCTTCTGAAGTTCGTACCTGTGCTAGTCTGTAACAAGATTCTTTTGCTTATCCCACAATAAATCACATATTATATGATATTTGAACAAAAAAGTAATTTAACACTTACATTTTTAACAATTAATTATTATTTAATAAAAAAATGTAGGCTCGAATTGGAACTGTACAAATACCATGTAAAATAGAGGCTAGTAGCCTGCTATCGTAAGGGATAGAGCGATTATAATGAGAATTTCTGGTATTAATGAAGATTGCCAAGCAATAACTGAGTTGTACACATGGTAATCTTGTGACTCCAGGGTATAAATTCCTCAGTGCGGCTTTTTGCACTTTAAATGGGTTAACTCAAGTATTGGTTAATAATTTCTTGGCAGAGTCTACTTAACTCTAAACCTTCTATTGAAGGTCTGGCCCACAGCGTGACTCTTGTTCCCACAGCAGTTAGTGTTTGTCCTTTAGTTCACCAGTAGGATAATTGGTGGCAGAAACTACCGTGGGAAAAGGCAGACTCGTGTCCTACCAGGTACGGTGTGACTCGGTAACTTTCTCACGCTGGCGTGGCATTGTGTGCTGGTGATCCTTGCTTGGTTGTCTGCCATTGTTTGCTATCCCATGGTGGCCATGTAACCAGCCCAGGCAGAAAGCTTTAATGCAGGAAATGGGGCTTTATGCATGACAGGAAAGGTGATAAACATACTGTTTATACAAAACAATAGTCTGTCTGGATCGAAGGCTGGGAAGCTTTCGCGGATAATCGAGGCAACACCTCTATTTAAATGATCTCCACTTGAGAGTGTGTTTGCAGCTTCCAAAACCAGGTACTGCCTGAAGTGATGTGTGTCACTTTTACCACAGAAACTCGTAATTGCAGTCGCTGTTGTCTCTGTCGGGAAAGGCCAATCCTGCTGTCCTCAAATACAACTTTGAGAGCTACAGCTGAAGTTTTCACATGTAAAGTTTTCATGCGTTTTCATGCATTGTAACTGGTCTTGAAATAGAATGTTTCTGCTAGAATACCTCTATGAAGGGTAAGGACTCTCTTTAAGAGGCAGGGATTGAGTGTAGCTTCATGTAGCAGAGATGGCTTTTAATCCCAAGTAAATAGATCCCCTTCTTTACACAACCCTTGACATAAAGTATCATATTTTTGTCTTGAAAAGATGAACCATGAGTTATTTTAATGGGAGTGTGGCAAATCCCTGATTTTCAGTCCATGCAGAGAAGAATGGCAGTTGTCTGAAGCCATGTTTGTCTTTTTAGAAGTACCTCACAGACAACACATGCAGTGCTGCCCCGAGACGAACTCTTAAAATGATTCAGCCTTCAGCAACAGGTTGCCTGGTTGGCAGACGTAATGAGGTATGAATTAACAGAACCTGGAAGTGTGATGTTATTGCTACTCAATAGTGAAATGCTTTTGAGCTTTTAATTGAAAACTAATAGGTTTGAAAAGGCATGATCTGCTAACTAGTGTGACACAACAAGCTTATTAAAACGTAGCAATTTATGAGTACTTTGGGAAAATGCTTGATATGTTTTCTTTCATTAAACCAATGGGTATCAAAAATGTCTGAACTAGAATTAGAACATGAAGAAAGCAGGGCTTATAAAGGTTTATTTATAGTCATGAGTGAGCAGGCTTAAAGTTTGTATTTATAAAAAAGCCGAAATGTTGCTCTGAAGTTAAACCTGCCTGTGTTTTTACGCAGAAGAAATCTTCAGTCAAAAGGAAACTCTTGAATAACAAGCTCACTTCAAAGACTTGTAAAGCTGTGGTGTCTGTGGACAAGGAGCAAGAAAATGAGAATGTGAATGATGGTGTTCAAGCTGTAGATCTCATGATAAAAGGTATGTGGCAATTCCTAAAGTGTTTTCTTGCACTTAAAATGCTGTGCTCCCATTGGAATATTAACTTGAAACACGGCTCCTTTGTCACTTAGATAAGGGCTTTCTGGTGTTCTGTACTGCCTAGCAGGAATTGATAGTACAGCTATCTAATAATGTTTAAGAATGTGTTTATGGTTACCAGTAGCTGAGAAATTCTTGTGTACAGTAGTATTAAGAATTCCTGTAGTTTGTTACTTTGGCTTAGTTATGAGCTTCCAAGTGACCCATAATTGTGATGAAATGAAAGTTGACTTGAATGCCTGTTTTGGCATAATGTGCTGCAATGTGCAGTTTCTTGGAACCATTAAGCCCAGTATGGACAGTGACTTGGGAATAAGGCTTTTTGTCTTCCACAAAGTGCTAAGACTGACACTTGCAAATGTGACCACCTTGCAAAGGCTGCTGCTGTGCTTGAGGTGGCTTCTTGAAGACTCTGCCTGCATGGCATGTGTAGGATCTCTGTTTTCTGTAAGCTTATATGTGTCTAGTTGTAAATTTACAACTAATGTCTGGGAAGACACTATATGGAGGGAGTTCTTATCACAATTTATAGAACACTTGTATGCAAGTAGACTATCTTAAGGTGATCTCAAGAATTCAGTCTTAGCACAGACTTACTGTAGCTTCTTACTTCAGGAAGTCCTTCATCTCAATATTGGAAAGAAATGGCTGAAGAAAGGAGGAAGGCTCTGTATGAAGTGCTTCAAGAAAATGAAAAGGTAGCTAGTGAAAGATTACTAACTTCTTTACCACTACATATTGTCCTCCCACTTTAACATTTTGTTGTTTGATCTCAGCTGCACAAAGAAATCGAACAGAAAGATGGTGAAATTGCCCGCCTAAAAGAAGAAAATGAAGAGCTGATGTCCCTTGCTGAACATGTGCAGTATATGACCAGCATGATTGAGGTACTGAAAGGAATTTCCAGTTAATGTGGTAGAATGAAAAAGTGAGAAACCAGCAAAGAAATTAATGAATCATTAGTTCTGTGGTGTGCTCACACAACTCTTCATTTTAAATTACTGTCTGAGCTGTTTCCTGTGAGATTGCTCTAATCCAGAGGTGTAAAGCCTCTTCCAAAGGATGAGTTTTTCCACCTTTAGAACCCACAGGAGTAATGAGAATACTAAGTTATGTTCTGAGAAGGTGACAAGGGAAGGAAGGGTTTATGTCTGCTTCTGAGGTGGCTTAAATTCAAGTCCTTAAGTTGTGTGAGGCTGCTGGCTAAATGAAGTGTTTGTACTGGCTGTGTGCTCTGAGGAACTCACCTTGAAATGGGGACGTGCAAAGTGGAGCAGTGAAAGGGAGAAGTGAATGCCTACACTCTTTAAATGAAGGTTTCTCTGAGGAATTACCAGTTCTGTGGCCCAGAAAGGGCTAATGCACAAAGTCTGTAGGGTTCTTAACCTTGTACATTTGAACACAGCTTTCCCTGAGCATTGGGGACGGGTCACTGTCACTGATTGCGTGACTCCTCTGCCAGGACCAGATGGTCAATAGCAGCCTCTGAAGCTGTGATAAATACATAGCCATGGAACCTTGATACTAAAATTATCAGATAAGTCTGTTTTGTAGGGATTGAGCTCTCAACTGTGATATGAAGCTGGGTGCCTGGCAAATATTTTGATTCTCTGATTAGGCTGGGGAGGTGGAAACAAACTGGAAGATTATTGCAAGCAACTTGATCAAGTTAATTATCAGTTAATGCAATTATTTAGGTCAGTCTTGAAAGACTCCATTAATCTGCTACACTTGAATTATTTTTCTATTCAGGGAGTGCTACTCCTTAGTGATAAACCCACAGGCAGAAATTAAATGACTTAAGGACTTGAAGAACTAATGTAGTTGGAAACTTCTCTGTAGTTCCTCAAAAGTTAAGTTTGCTTATTAGTTGTAAGCTGCTCACTCCCGAGGCTTCAATGAGCTTTTTAAGTGATACCTCAAACAACCAGAAGCCTCAAAAGCAGCCTCTTAACAGTCCTGTTTTTCTTCCTTAGATCAGGTTATCTGAGGAACTTTCATTTTGATCAAGGACTAGAAACTGCTGGATCTTCTAGTTCATCTAGACTTCATGTAGTTTCATTATCTCTGATGGAAGATTATGAACTTAATCTGTTGTAGTAGTTTTTCCTAAGCTTAAACCTATATATAGGACTATTGTAATACTTAACTTGGGAAGCTGTTTCCTGTATTTTAGGTTGCCCAAGATAAAACTTATCCTACTGAAGAACCTAAGGAAGACTAACTTGATGTGATCTGTGAGTTAGAGGTAGCAATTTGAGTTGAGCTCAAGTGTCTTAAGATCTTTGTGACTGAGGAATGTTTTAATTATAACAACAGTCTCTGAAGATAATGAGTTTGCTTAATTGAATATGCACAGTCTTATTTCACTGGCTATTAAATAGAAGCATTAAGTTCACTGTCTTCTTTCTTTCTAGAGGCTAACTGGGCAAGCACCTGACAGCCTTGAGACACTGAAGAGTCTGCCTCTAGACGAATCCAAACAGGAAAGCGAAGAACTCAACTGTGGAGATGATGCAGACAACACTCCTTCAGAAGGGCTGTCACAAGTATCATGTGATTTAAGGGAGAGTGTATCAGACCTTGCTTCAAAGGAAGCAAATCATCTGCAGCTGGAATGACAACCTTATGTATGGGGCTTTTAATTGCAGTCTTCCTCTTGAAAGGATATACTGAAACTTCTCAGGTATAGAAACTCTTGTGGAAGCATTACATATGTTGGTTTTTAACTGGGATTACATAGCAGTGGCAGTATCTGGGTACTCCAGGCTGCACTTAGTTGCTTGTATAAAATGCAAATACTGTGTATTTCATACTGTTGTGTAAATATCTTATCGGGTGGTCTGACATGATGCATGAAAATTGATAAATAAATCTTTGCCTTACCAAAACAGCCTCTTATTTGAGTGGAGAGTGGCAAGTTCTAGGCTTGTAAGTCAACTGGGACTACTATAGATGGAAGTTTTCAAGTTCTTCTAGGAAGTGCCTGAGCAGTTGTTTGGTTTTCGTTCAATTTGCAGAATTCTGGAGAACAGTGGGTTTGGGGGATAGGGAAAGCAAAACAGAACTTGTGTGCTGTTGGTGAAGCTTCAGAAAGTCAAGAATGGGTAGCAAGTCAAGGTCTAAAGTTGAGTTAGAGTTATGATTTTAATTTTTTTAAATTGCCTCTGTCTTAAGGAAGCCTTTTCCAAGACGTGTAGATGAGAGCTTAAGTGGAAAGTATTAGTCCCTTTTAGAAATACATTTATTGGCTTATAAAGAAAAAGTAGAGTGTTCTTGTTCCCAGTAGCAGCTGTGCTGAAAATTAGGTGGAGACAAAGCAGCCTACATGTCAGCTGTTCTGAAAGGAAACTGCATCTGTTTTCAAAGTACTGCTCTGGTATTTAAAAAGAGATGAAGCACCTCCTTACCAAGTTAGTAATGTTCTGGAGGGTTTACAGGAATAAAAAGCACTCAAACTTTGAGAACCTTATCTGGAATTCATGGTTGGGGGTGGGAAGGGGACATGTGCTGAGGTAGAAGGGCAGAGTTCAGTTGAAAATGAGTTTTTCAGTGCTGAGTAAACTCAGCAGTTTTGTAAGTAACAAGGTCTTCCAAGGGTAGGCTTTAGAAGATGGTGACCATCACAGTATCTTTCAAAGAACATAAAGTTGAGTAGCTTTCAGGAGGCAGAGATAATCAGGGATTCTCTTTAGGGATAGGAATAGAACAATATTCTCATCTTTTTAAATAGTGTCTGCCTCTTGCTGATGCTCTGGGGTGGGTGTGAGGGCCTGCACACACACAGGGAAGCAACCAGAGAAGGAGCACTGAGAGGGCACAGTCCTCCCCTTGCTTCTGAAATAGCACCTGAGTTTAAAACTGGCTTTTTAAACACGTGCTTTGGCTCACCTCAGAGATACAGTTAAGAGCAGTCGTTTTCACTGTAGCTTCATCCCTTCTCTGCCTTTTTCCTGCTTTTGTGGTTTGTGTGTTTGTTTCAAATGCTAAAATAGGTTGCCACTTGCCTCCCCTTGGTCAGCAGAAAGAGGAAAATGTAGGAGTTGTGCATATTAAAACAGGAGCCAGTATTGCACCATTTCTCCTGCTTCACAAGAAGCTGCAGTTCTCTGTCTGCCCTCAGGCAGCTGTCCTTGCTACATGTATTGTTCACTTGCTGTAATTTAGATGCTTTTGTAAGATCTTACAGCATATTTTGTGTTTCATTACTTTAAGAAATCTAGCACTTCATATAATTTAGCTAAACTGAGATTGTTGTGAGGTCTTATCCTGGTGACCAGCCTTGAAAAGACAAATACTCCCTCCAAACCTTTTCCCTTAATATGATTAAACCACTCCCTAATGGTTTGCCCCAAAATCCAGCTGCGAGTAGCTCCTATAATACGGGGAGCTGACTTGCATGATGTTTGAAGGTTGTATGAGCCTCACAGGGGAGAGGCTGCTGATAGAGTGACTATACATACAGATTGATGTGCTTAGTACTTAAAAAATAATCTTTATTATAACTTAAATGTGATAGGAAATATGGTGAGTACAAATGCCACAAAACTAAAAGCAAAAAAAAAAAAATAATAAAAAAAAATAGTTGAAGTCAGTACAAAAGGATGCCTTGGAAGAATTCAGCTGATGGAACAAGCGTGGTATAAAAACCATAATGTGGTTATTTCACCTTCTGCAAGAAGAGTCTATATCCCTCAGTAAACAAGAAAGCATTTTGAACTGTACAAAATGTACTTTTTCAATTAACGGAAGAATATATTTATAAATATACAGTTATGTACATTGTTGTAACATTCACAGTAAAAATCCCAAAACAAAACAACCCCTGCCTGCCAATCTCTTTGGCGCACAAGGCTTCCTTTTGATGTGATTTGTTTGCAATCTTTTCTACGTAGTCTATGCAAATTTGGATACTTTAATTGACATCTAAATAGCTTTTCATGCATAATGAACACAGTACAGGAACACTCTTCTGTTAAATTCTAGTCACCTCCTCTGTTAACTTAAGGCTCGTAATCAACCACTTGAAGCACTCCTGTCTTTCATCCTTGCAGGGTGGGTGTGTGTGGGAATGCATTCACTTCACCCTCTGGTTATTGCTGCCTCTGAGGTCCACCTCAGTTTGTTCTCGTTCTTTATATGAAATCACTCTACAGAAGCTATGATCCACTAATTAGAGCGTATGAAATCCAATTCTGCCTCCAACTTACAGGACCAAATGGCTTTGGGGACTTGTGCAATTAGCTGCATTCACTCCTTGGAATTTACCTTTTCATTTAGTTTTCAGAAACCTACGTGATTGTTTGATGCCCTCACAAATCTCTGGATTAATGATGGCTCATTGCTGGAGGGCAAGAGAAAGGAAATAAAAGACCAGCAGAGGCATTTAGAATGAGTCACCAAAGTGACACCTCCCAGGGTTTTACATCATGCTGTTTCTGGAGGCAAAGCTCGAAGAAACTTGCTCTATATTTCATTACTGAGACAAAACTGAGAAAGCCCAGTGGTTTTCCCTGTTGCTGGGGACACTGCATGGCAGCAGACACTTAGCTTGGAGTTGAAGAGACAGCTTCTTTGCAGTCCTGCTCAGGTGGCCTCCTGCTTGGTCTTGTTAGAGTATCGCATGTCTCAAGCTTTCACAACAACTTCAAGGAAGTAGATGTAATACTCATTAGAATATATGAAGATGCCAAATTCTAAAAACTCACAGAAGTTTGTTGAGGCTGAGTAACTGCTATTACATTATTTGCTAGCAATCAGTCAAGAAAGCGTTGTTCCTCAGCATCCAACTGTTCCATCATGAGCTGCAAAGAGAAGCCAATAGGAACCCTTCAGCTGGATTGCAGGTTTTGCTTTTCAAGTCTGTAAATTGCTACATTTTGGGACACCCATATAATTCTCCAATCTTCCTTCTCCCCACACTGAAGTGCAGCTCCATCCTACTTTACTGCCTGTTAAACGTAGGCAGGTTCTTTTCCACCTAAAAAGCTGTAGCAGCTTCAGTTCCACGACGGCTTCCAACTTTAACAAACTCCCGGGGAAATTTGTCCAGCTGTTCATATGCCAGTCTCCCGTCTTCACCTGAATGCAAAATGTTAAAGCATAATAATGTATTACCTCATTGTCCTACAGCATCTGAAATACTGGATTCTCTGCTGTTAGAAAGTACTGATCTGCCAGAAACATATTCCTCTTTAAAAATTATCCTGTTGAAGGCAACATCAGACATTACGTGGAAAAACTAAGCATGTTCTGAATGTTCAAATTATTTTTTATTATTTTCTCATGTTATTTGCTGGTTTTATCTAGATCAAAACAGAAGCAGATGTAGCTTGTGTCATTAGATGAACAGTATCTGCACACTGGTCTTCCTAAATGATGTCACGGGCTGTAGCTGTGATATGCTGGAGGCAGATGATGTTCATCCACTTCTACTTTGGACAGTATAAAGTCTACCCCCTTCTTCTTGGCACTTTAATGAAGCAAGTCTAGCCACATCTTATATACCACTGAAAAGGAGGAAGCAGTATATTTGCTAAATTTAACTATTTTTGTGTCTCAAACCTGTTTCTCTTAGGTACTGTCATCTATATGCACCTGCAGATAGCACTGAGCCTAATGTGTTGAACGGGCCATTAGGAACCAAAATAATCTCTCTAACTGTCTAGAAGAATGACATCACAATATCCCAGCATTTTCAAAAGTGTCCCTGGGGTAGTTGTTTTAAAACCTGAGTAAGAACATGTCCAACAGCAGAGTGAATTCCTGCTGGTGAATGAAAGAGTGTATTTGAACAATTTGCATAACTAAAATCAGGGACACACACACCCCCATGGAGTAGAAATTCACAACTAGACTAAGGGCCAGAAAAATACAGTTCTTCTGTGCCACGGAAGTACTGGTGCCCTGAAACTGTGCAGCCACCCTTGCAGCCACACACGCTACGCAGCTCCACTGCAGGTTACTGAACAGGGTAGCTACTGTCCCAAGGACAAATGAGGGTCAATGGAAGGTGCCTGAGGTACTGTGTGAAGCAGGACTTGCAGGCTAGGGCCTGTCTGAGTAAGCATATAAAGCCAATTTAGATTAAACGAACACTTGTCAGTGCTAATGGCACTTGAAAGTGTGACTATAGTACTACAGGGGTGACAGGAGGGGGTCCCCAAGAGGAGGGTGTATGAGATGCAGCCTGTCCTGTCTCCTCAAGGTTGCTTGGTTTTCAAATGAATTATATATTATTTTTGTTTATCAACTTCTCCTTTGCTATTTTTCCTTTTCCACTCTCCCCTCCAGACTCACCCCATTCAATGTCTCTCTATTTGGCTCATTTTCATGAATGAATTTTTAGAAGATGTATTTTCTAACCTGTTTTGAGTCTCTAGGTAAAGTTTTGCTTCAATTCAGAGTCTCCTGTTTCTGTAACTGGGGTATCTTACATGCTGCTCTGGTAAGAACCAAAGTGCTGTACTGCTGTAAAACAGGCAACTCACCAAGTGAGAGCAGGGTTTCGGATGCCACTTTTCTGATCTCTTCGTTGTCAGACTGACAGAGTGTGACCAGCATTTTAATGCTCTCAGTAGCCTGGGAAGTGCAAAAAGAAGCACGTTAGCACTGCATACTACAGTGTGGTTTTATTTCACAACCTTGCGTGGAAATAGTGACCATCCTACACATTGCCTTCCTACTGCAATGGAAGGACCTTGGTGGAGACACAAGAAATGGGGTTTTCCTGAGGGGGAGCATCTAGAAGGTGTATTTTCTGCTGCCAGGGTGGTTCCTTTCTAAATTTCCTACCCCATGTGCCACACCCCTAAATCTGTCTGACCGGCTGTGTCAGTCAGTATTGGTATGAGCCCTGTAGATCTGAGGAACACGGGCCTGAGCTACGATGCCCGGAAGGGTGACTTAGCTACTATGACTACTAAATCTCACCACACTGAAGACAGAGTGGTCTCTTGTGCTTGACTAAGGGCAAGTCTGTGCTTGGTGCATACTGGTGACTGCAGCTTGAATGCTTGTGAGCAGTGGGGCCACAGCAATGCAGAGCTTGCTGTGATCTGCAAAAATCTCTCAGAGATTCACAGTGGGACCTTGTGCAGCCGACGTGGTTTGATGTGGATGAGACTGTCACTGGGCTACCTCACCCACCATCACCTATCCATTGTTGCATTCTCATCTCTGGAATAATATCTTCCAGAAAGGCTTCATCTTTTCCTTTGGAGATCCCAAATGATGATCTGTCCCCTCAGTAGATTTTCTTCCCCAGCAATTGCCATTCTCACTATCCACAATGCATCAGAGCCACACTGCCCAAATTAAATGTGTCTAGCTCCAGTTTCCACCACTGGCTCCTAGTCTGCATTTCCCTGAGAGATGAAAAACCTCACTGGGCCTTGCATGCAGCAAAGGTGTAATGGGGCCTCACTGTTGCCTTGTAGGCATGCCTGCTAGCATGTCATTTAAGGGAAAAAAGGTTTTTTTGTATTTAAACAATATCGGGTTATGGATTACGGGATCAGGTCTGGCTGGGATGAAGTTACATTTTAGAGCTGTCTTCTCCAGGGGACAGTTTTGAGAGAGAAATAGTCAGTCCATGGTGGGCCTATGTCACAGAACACATTTTTTGCCCCAGTGTCCCATACCAGTCAGGCTTGGGTGACTGCTGTTTCCCAAGGCCCTGTATAGACAAAACAAAAGTGCATTTTTCCTTCCTGTCATAAGAGGGAGCACCGAAATGGTACTAGATGCTAACTGAAGCTGTAGTAATCAGATGTACCAGTTATTTCTCACAAAATGAGTTGTGATCTATCTCTCCCTTTTTCTTCCACCACTGCAACCCACATGCATTACAGCTAATTTTATCCTGGGAAAGGAAGGGGTTTCTTTCCCTCTCACTCAGCGATCTGTGGATGAATATACTTTTTTTCTCTGTGATGTGGAAGCAAGTCTCCTGAACTCAATATGTGAGAGAGGAAAAGATGATGTGCAAAAGATAAAGTTTGTCATCACCGCAGAGCCTGGCTGTTTTTGCAACTAAGCTTCTAAACCGTTCCCAGACAGCATGGTATCTGTAAAAGGATTCAGTGCAGCAATGCAAACTGAAACACTACTGCTGCTATTGCAATTTCTATTTTGTTGCTTGTACCTATCAGATCTCATTTCTTTAAAGTAAAGCCAAGTGCCACAGCAAATTCCTCGTCTCTTACCTTGAGGTATCTTAGAGCCAAGCAAGCTGCTTTCTGCAGCTGGAGGTTGGGCTGGGTTAGTGCTTCACAGTAATAAATCAAGGCCTGAAAACAGATAAAGAAGAGTGGGGATGAAAACATCTGTGCCTGCGTGGAGCAGAAGGGTGGAGCACGGTGGCATTGCTATGCTGCTGAAGGGAAGAGGGTTCCAGTCCACTTCCCTGACAGAGAGATGGGATGGAGAGGCACAGCCCCTGCTGTGGGTAGAGTGGTGGGATAATGCTCTGCAAGCAGATCCAGGCCAGACCACTAGTTATAGCCTAGTATTCTCAGGCCATCTTTTGGTGAGGAACAATGCATGTTACAGTGGGAAGCACAATCTTGCACCCTCGAGGGCCTTACTGCGTTAAATCACCACAGAGCTTTAAATGAGTCTATATAGCTCAAGAGCTGACCCTTGAGATGATCTCTCAAATGTAGGGATAGTAATGAACAGGCTGGGAAGGACCCCAGGGGGACTGCAAATAACTATTACAAGTTTAGCATGAGCAGCTAGACCTGCTTACTGCTCGGCCCTATAAATTAGTAGCTACTGTTGAGCAAACAAAACTAGCGTGAGCCGCAAAGCTCAGTGGCAGTCAGCTGCACAATGAACTCATCTGCAGCATAGGGCTGCATAATGCCCTCGTACAGGGCACTTTGTAGTCCTTCCTGCAGGCAGTGAACCAGGTATGAGCTACGCATGTTTGTTCAGGAGAAGGTTGTATTTTCCCTGAGATGCTGCCTCCTGGATGGAGAAGGAGGGTATGAGATACCAAGGGGCTGAAACAGTGGAAGATGAAGTGGGAGGGCAAATGAAGAGGGGACTGGATAGGCACAGAAAAGCAGCTAAGAGTGAGCTCTTTTTTCTCCTCCCTCTGCCTTCCTTCCGTCCCTCTTCCTCCCATCCCTCTTCCTCTTCCAACTGCCTTTTCTATCGCTCTCTCCTGGCAGGGAACAAGAAGGGTAGTAGGGAAAGGTCTACCATGAAAGGGTAGAGGCTAACCCCTAATTTCTTCTTATTCCTCTTCTCCCTTCTCTTTAATTCCCGTGTTTAATCTGGACCTGCTTGTTGCCTTCAGTATCTGTGATAGACTCAGATCTCACAGCTGAGCTGTGTTTGCCCAAGGCTGTCCATCCCCTCCAGCAATGGCGAGAATCCCATAGATCCCAGCCTCCTTTGAGAAAAAAATAAACATCTCAGCCTGACATCTTAGCGTGTTGGTGATGCTGGGGACTGCTGCCTTGAGGCCTTGGACTCAAGCCAAGTCTGAGACAGGCCAGCAGAAATACTGAGGTGTGGAAGACAGCTGGAGAGCACAGCACTTGGTAAGTACTGGCAGAGTTTAGGTTAGCAGCAGTTTAGTGTAACACCAGGTAGAAGCAGACTGCCCCAATGGCAGAAACAGGCTTGCATGTTTGCAGGAAGAATTAAGGCAGGAAAACCCTCTGAATCTGTTTAAATGGAACTTGGAGTAATTATTTTATACACATACATGCTTGAGACACATAGGCAGAAAAAATGTTGTGATGATCCAGGTCTCTTACGTGATAGGTGATTTTCTGCCACTTACCTTCTCTCTGAAGTGCCTGTTTCCTGTGGTAGCTGTCAGAAGTGATGCCACCGTCTCACTGACTTCATTTTTATTTTCATTAAGCAGTAAAGCCAAAGCTCTCAAAACTTCTTGCTGTGGTGGAAGGTTATTGGAGTTTATTTTGGCCACATTTTGCTGCAGTTTTCCATCTTTCACTGACTGCAGCATCTGAACCACAGAGGCTAGAAATGCAAGAGAAAGGTCTTGTTACTTATTTTATCCTCTTGGTACTTCAGATTGCTCCTTTCCTTGTTAGCAATCCTCAATTTTTAGTATACACACAAAAAAAACCCATGAAAAATCACCACCTGAGCAATTGCTATGGATCCATATTGCAGTGTGTCTTCATGGGAAGATGTCTGGGTTTTAAGTTGGGGCAGTTTCTCAGGTGTTCTTCCAAAGGAGGAGATAAGCAGATGGGATAGGTGGCACATGGTTGCACTTACGCCTACCCAGAGTTAAGGGCCTATTTGTCAAATCTTTACTTTCTGTTAGAAGATGTAAATCCTCCCTATAACAAGTGAAACCCAATATTGTAAAGTGTATTGCCTTCCAGGTCTTCTTTGTGAGAGCTTTTCCTAGCCAGGCCAATGTCTGCCACTAGGAACCAGGGCACATGTGCTTCAGAGGCGGGCTGAAATGCCTTTTCCCTTCCAGGCTTTTGGGAAAAGCTCCCCAGTATGCCCAGATAAAAATGAAACTAAGCAAGGTACCTCAAATTCCCTCTCAAATAGAGGAGAAAACTTGGCTTGCCAGGGATTGCAGTCTAGCAGACTCTGGACCATCTGCTTCTCTCTTTAGCTCTTGGTGGCAGAGCCTGCCAAACACTGAGGTGCTGTGATCTCTTAGCTCCTGAAAAGAGCTCAGCACTTCAGAAGGTCTCTGCATAAAGGATGGTGAAAGACTGGAATCTCATCCAAGCTGCATGCAGAGAAAACTACCCAGACCTTGGGCCCAGCCCACCACCATCACTCATTTCCTAAAAACTAACTCTTTCAACATAGTTTTTTTCATTTGAATATGGAAATAGAAATGACTGAGCATGTATCTGCATCATCTCCTTTCCATTGATTGATATGTTCAGGTGCATTCAGACTCAGTATCCAAGACACTTCTTTGTCTCCCTTCCCCCTCCTTTTGTAAAGTCAGCCTGAGGGCTGCACTGTTTTGTGCTGAGACCAGCGAGACACCAATGTACGCCCCTGCTAGCCACCAGACTTTACGCATCCTACCTTCTTTTGCAAGCTGCAGCAAATAGCTTCCAAGGTCATTAACGCTGTGGCTGGCAAAATAGTTGTAATACTGAAAGACGGTAATGATCTCGGAGGACATGCTGGAGTAGAGGACAGGCTCCGTCCGGTCCAGGATCTGAGACACCAGGATTCTGAAGACTGCAGGCAGACACGGACAAAGGGACACGTTAGTGAGAGCAAAAGCTGTGGGCAAAATGCCACAGGCCACTTCAAAGCCAGTAAAGGGAGAACCATATTTGCAAAGCCAGGTACTTCCCAAAGTTTCTAACCTCAACTGTGGTTAGGGTAGAAGCTAGACAGACCTTCTCCCTGTCTAACTCTCACCACCAGAGGATATCTTTGTGAGGATGAACCTCTGCCAGTTTCTGGAGGGCTCATGCAGCTTCCTGTTTGATCAATTCAGCCCAAAGGCTATCCAGAATTGTTAAACACATATCCATGTGCACTGCCAGTTGCATCTCCACGATGCCACTGAAGTAGGGGAGATAGCCACAGAGGCAGGATTTGGCTTTGCTTGCTTTTCTGTTCCTGTGTGAGCCTGTGGCATGCAGAAGGCCAGTCTGAGGCACTGTCTGCGAGAGCTGTAGCATGAGGCAGGAAGGAAAACACTGCCCTGGGCAGGCATCTGCAGCTCAGGTGTCTACACCTGAGCCAGTCACCCAGCAACCCCGTTCTGGCCAAGGGAGATGTAGTACATCTCACTTCAAATAGGAACCTGCATTCAGATACTCACCTGGATGTGTATTAATTCCATCTCCGTGACGTGCAATGGAGCACGGACATTATACAGACTCATACTTCACTGAATCGCTTACAAACCTGTACCGTGGACTAGTCTTACTTTCTGATTAGCTCATAAACCTTAAACCAATATTTTATTTCCTACTAACCTCACCTTTTCCTCCTCTTCTGATCTGATTATTTTGAGCCAAACCTGTTTTAAGAATTGTAGCCTTAGCTTTCAAATGAGATCTTGGAGCCATGGCCAAACAGGCCTCCAAGGGGTTGGAAAACAAAGCAATGGAAGTTGAGTAGAGCCCAGTACACAACTGGTCTCCATTTTGATGACCAACACAATGTTTTTGCAGCAGTTTGTACCTGTTTCTGCAAGTCCTGGACACTCCTCATTCACAGTGGTAGCAAAATTGATCTCCAGCTGCTTCATCATCTTGTCTGCAGATGTGTGATAGACTCCTGAAGGGCCAGTACACTTCATCCAGAATGCCAGCAGTGACAGCTTCTTGTGGAACTCTGGAATTGCTGGTGGAGAAGACAAAATGAATGATGAAACAAAACCATACTGGAAGCATCAACTTTCAGAAGAGAAAAGATGGTACTGTCTGGCAGTACTACTGTTTGGTGGGTTGCCATGTACCATTACCTTTACAGAGCACGATCATGTGGTCACCCCAAGTTTGCAACATGATTTTTCCATTTCCCATGGTAGGACATGCAAAAATTTGCTCCCGATCCAGTTCTGAGCATTGATGTCTCATCCTTTTAAATACCCCAAAATACCAGGGGAAGACTGCAAGTGGTCTGCACAAGACTGGTTCCTGTCCTAACAACGCTCTGTGGTCCTGAGAAAGTCACTCAATTTTCCCCTCAGTTTTCTGATAAACAAAGTAAATACACCATGTTGTATTTACTTATTCTGCCAGAGTGCTCATGAGAGTAACTACGTGTTTGTCAAACTCTTTCAAGACATTAGATGCAATACCAAGAATAATAACTAATTCTCCACAGAGATGGGTAAAAATACAGTGGATAAAATGTTCGAGGACTTGTATTATACCTCTGATAGCATAAGGCAGATCCTGCCTTTCCTCAGGAGGGAGAGGTGGAGGAAGAATTTGACTCTTCAGAGGTGGCCCCATTCCCACCCCACATCAGCAATGACCTCTGTGCATCTTCTACACATCAAGCAGGACAAGGATAAGTCCCTTCTCCTCTCAGCTCTTTATTTCTGGATACTAGCACTGAAGAGGGAATAAAGTCCCTGTCCAACTCTAGTGCCTGCTATATCTGCTGGCAACTGTGAGTTGGCCCTTACTACGGTGGCATCTCCTGCAGTGATGGTGAGCTCTGCACATTTCACACTATTTCAGCAGGCACATGTGCCCAAACAAACCCTTTTCAGAAGGAAACCCCCTAACTTGTCTCTTACCATCAGTAAGGGAGGTGATATTTCCTAAGTTCTCAGTGCTGATCTCCGCGATATTCTCCATCACGAGGATCTGCCTGGACAGCTTATCCAGGAGGTCTCTTGCCACAAACGGTGTTTTACTGGAGAACACAATTTGCTGGTGAAGACAAATGGGAAGAAAGGAAAGGGAGTTGTTGATCAAACAAACAAATTAAAACTCAGAAGAAAACAAAAAACTCCGAATCACTTAGCACCTGAAGTGCAAATTCACTGCCTGGAACCACTGGATCTCCTTAACTTCAAGTTTTTTGTCTCTGTGATATTTTATGGTCCTGGTTGATAAGCACTGTTGCTTGTATCTTCAACATCTACATCCAGATCAAGACACTTCAGTTTCCAAGCAGCCATTTGCTTAAGTAATTTCTGATTTACACACTCTGCAAAGCTAAAGGACTCCATCATCATAAGCCTTAAAGCCAGAAAAGAATATCAGTCTGACTTTCACATAACATAGGCTGTGGACTTTCAGGACATCCCTGCCCAGAGGCACACCACAGGTCTCTCTTCCTCCACTCCATTTCAGCTCTGATCAACTACCCAGCTGCCTTTATTGATTTGGTGCTCTCTCCTTGCTAATACTCCCTTGCCGCTGACATCTGCATTTTCTTCAGCAGCCCATGTACATACTGCTCATATCAAATCTCCTCCATGCATGGACATAGTTTGAGCTCACCTCCCCCAGCTGTATATTTACTGTGTACTCTTGTATTTAAACCAAAACCCTCACTTTTTTTCTCATACTTGTAAGTCACCAGAGTGTCCATCTCAGTACTAAGGGTTCTGGAATCGGGCTTGCTCTGTGTTGCCTTTGGGAAAATAAAGCTAGTTGTATCTAAGATGCAAGAGTCAAATAACTGTGAGGGGGGAAGCTGCAGTATGTTTCGATCTGTCAGGAGAACCCTGATGCCCTCACTTGCTGGAGTAGGTTGCTGGAGGTTTAAAATCACATTTGCTGTGCTTAGGCTCTGAAAAAAACCCTCTAAAAGGTTGTGCTAGTTAATTGTGAGCACAAACAGGCCATTCTGAGGTCCTGGGGGGGGCTGTCATGCACTGCCTTCACTATGTGTGTTGCAACCTCTCCACCTCACACGAGAAATAAGTTTCTGCTCTTGAACATGGCAGCCTTGCCTGGGGCTCAGGAAACAGTGGGGCCACAGGCTCCTGTTCTACCTCTGAAGACATGGGCTGTCTTAACCAAGGGCCGATCTCATTGAGGACCTTCTAGCAAAACCAGTTTGTAACCCAGAGCTGGGGCTGCCCCTGCCATCTGCTGTGCTGCCCGTCAGTCCTGCTGGGTGACACCTGCAAAGTGCCCCATTGTTTGCACGTCAGGTCTGCTCTGAGACTGGCCTGGATGGAAATGATAGAGGTTTTTCTGACAGGGGGTGAAGGGTGTCCCCTTCCTAACCAAGCGTGGCAACTGTCCCAGCCCTGTGCTCCCACTGCCTCCCAGGAGCACCACTGACCTTGCTGGCCAGCTCGTGCCACCCTGTTGTGGGCACACAGGTGCCCGCAGAAAAAAATCGTAAAATATATGAGCTGGGCCCAGTACCTGAATGAGCTGCGTGCAATACTGCAAGTGCTTAACTATGCTTATGTCGAGGCTGTCGTTCCCTGTGGTAAGGGGCAGAGGGCTGCCGGCCACGCTGGTGCCCACGCCCGTGTCTTCGGTGAGAGCTTCGCTCAGGTGGCCTCTGGCTTCTGGGTGCTCCGTCCTGTAACTGGGGAGGCACGAGGGAAGTCAGTGCAGGGCTGATCACTGCCGCAGCACACACACACACACACACACACACACACACACACACACACATACACACACGCACGCTCACTGAGGGTGATGAGCAACGAGCACAGCAGAAGAGCTGAAAGCAGCCAGAAACCTCACGATGAACACATCATATCGCAAAGGAGCAGCGCTGCCCTGGCCGGGCGCAGAAGGGCTGTTCCACTGAGGGGACAGCTCTCTGTCCCCTGACCGGTTTGCCTTGAGCGATGCAAAGCCCTCCAGAGCAAGCCTTTCCAAACCACAGTTCCTGTTGCTTGGTGGTGACACTTTTCTCCCATCTGTTGGTGAATCATCCCCCTAGTCGCTCTGGATTAAGCACCACTACAATTTGTGCCATCTCAAACACCGAGCTGCTAAGAACAGCTCCGCGCTTTCTGAGACCTCCTGCTGCCAAATTTCATGCTGATCAGAGAAGGAAAGGAAAACCACTGCTGGAATAAGAGACATGATGTTTTCATGTGCTGTTTTAGGCACAATGTATACAGCTTACTTTGCCAACTGTTTCTGTAAGAGCATAAAGCCAGTCTCACTGTGTTTTAAATCATTATTTCCAACATGGTTGTGTTGTACAAACGGTCCTCCCCGTGTTTGAGCACAAAGCCTGAGGTCAGGCCCCAGGTGGCAAGTGGATTTGGCTGCAAGTTCAAAAGTTTCAACACTTGCAATCTTTACACTGAGTCACACAGTTACACATCTAAAAATGGAAGTGGGAATCTTCACTGCCTGGGGATGAGCCAGAGAGGAAAAAAAAAAGGAATTTTAACTTTAATTTAAAAGATTTTTGTTGCTTTCTAAGTTAGCTTATAAATAACTTAATTGTTTCCTGCTTAAATTACATTTATGGTAACACGTCTGGTTAAAGCCAGATCCATAACTCAACAGAATTCAGAGTCCCAGTTTAGCAAGCAAATTTCAAAATTCTTCTTCCCACCATGGAAAAAGGATATGCAGTGAGAGGATGGGAACTGCATGGTGGTTGCTTGTTTGCACTCAAAATTGTTTACACAGATTACAATAAGCTGTGAGAAGTATAGCTCTCTTAGCTCCCTGGTTGGAAAGCATGGGGTGTGAGGGAACCATGTTCTTTTCTTTTTATTCCAGCTCTAGAGCCGCTGATGTGCCTGCTGGGCATCACCTCAGCTCCAAGGATGCAAACGTGCTCTTAGGATCTAATGATTGAAACACAGCACCTCAAGGTCACGACAACGGCAGCCCACGGCACAAAACACCACAGCTTTTTTTTTTTTTTTTTTTTCTCCTCAGAAAGACCAGAAGTGATGGAAGAAGAACAGGTAACACGCAGGGCCATGAACAGAGTACCAGTCATCACTCTTACATTCCAAAGGAAACCTACACCATGCTGCTTAAATCTGGCCCTGTGTTATTGTTACTGACAAGCTTAATCCACTGCAAAGACTCATTCGGCTAGAGAGAAAAGACAAAGGGAGGGGGGGGGAAAAAACCACAGAGGAATTAGTAATTACATCCAAGGAAAGCCAGGTCCAAACCAATGTCAAGGAAGAGCCTCTGCCAGTATTGATGTCAGCTTAATTTAATTTACCCTTCTCCTTTGGAGGACAGATTGTGTATATTTGAACAGGGAAGAAAAATTATCCTGGAAGCTAAAGATTTTGTATGCAGCAGACACGGGGAACCCTCTGACCCTAGCAACTCATCAAGGATCAGTCAGTCTTCCTTGAAAAATGTGTGCACCGGGATCCCCTGTTAGCGACAAAGAGCTGGGGTGTCAGGTTGGCGTAAGCACAGCTGGTAGTTACTGCAAACTTACCTATTCTTCTCAACCTCAGTATCTGAAAATACTGAGTCTGCACCTCCTCCACCATTACAAACCTCCACACCACCACCATCCTCATCATCAAAGTCAGAGGTGTTCAGGAAATCAAAGCTTTCTAAAGCACTTTCAACTGTTAGACTTAAACTGGAGGACCTGCTTCGGCTTACTGCTGGCTTGCACTGCAAAGGCAGAACGAACCAATGAAAACCCCAGATATTAGCTACTACTGAAAGAAAAGAAAAAAGAGGATAAAGCTTTAAACTTTCAAATTCTCAAGTTTATTTTTAAAACTTCTTTTTATTGGGTGTTTCATTTCAAAACTTCATATTCATAGCATATACAATCAAAGCCTGAGAACTGGCAAAACGCTTCCATTCCTCCTCTCCTCCCCATCCTACCCCCTCTCTTCCCCAAGGGAGAATCCTCAAATGCAAAATTATATGTGTTTATAGAAATGAGAAGTACATCTCGAATCCGAGTAATGCAGCTTTTGGTATCCTCCGAGAGACAGCAATTAACATACTGGAAGCTGAAAGGGGAAGGCACGTTCTGTAATTGCTGTTCTAGCTACAGAAGCCAATTTATACATATCCGGTGGCACTATCGGATATATTCTGGATGTAACTCAAACAGACCTTAGCCAGGAATTAATTCAGTCCCATTTATTTATGGGATGAGAGGACTTTTGTGGCCTTTGACACCACATGGCTAATAATGAAAAGCCTATCAGCCATCAGATTCCCAGGTGCCAGGTATTGTAACTCAGAAATTAGCAGTGCTAGAGAGAGGCAGAAGTCATCCCATCTCACTGCTGGGAAGAAATGTGATGGAAACCTTGCTGTTGCTGTAGAAAATATCAAAGGCCCTGATCCCATGTGGTGATTCATCCAGACAGAATGCCCACAGAGTTTCTTCCAGGATCTCCTTGAAGGATCAGATGTAACTTGAGGGATGACCTCTGCTGGTTTGTGCAATGACTTCAACACCTTTATTTGATCATAAACAGCTGGAAGCCACTGGTGCCATTACACAAGTAGCATCTTCCAGTCCCAGGCAGGAATCAGGACTTTGTCTCAGCTTGTAGAAAGAAATGCATTGGCCTCCGAGTTCAGACTGGGCACCGGCTCCTCTAGAGCTGAGGAGCCTTGGAGTTCTGCTTCCAATCTGTTTGCACACAACAGTAATGCCATAAAGGTCACATGTTAGCACTTAACGATGCTTGACCACTTAAACTGACCGTACAGTCATTAGCTGATCAAACACACTTCCCAACACATCTGTGGCACGGGTGGGTGCTGTGTCCCACCTCCGCTGCAGCACCGATGGTTTTAGCTCCTGCTTCTTTCACAGGGATGGTAGTGCAGCTTCTTCAGGCAAAAGCAAACGGCAACATGCGGGCTTCTTCTCTTCTCTGCCCATCTAATATGGCCAAGAGAAATTTCTTCAGCCACAACTGGATTCCAGCTCGACGTTTTTGTGTGGGGAGCCCAGCGTGGTGGCTGACGGTGCTGAGTGTTGGTCTGCAAGCTGAACAACAGGCGACACACAGACATGAGCAGGTCTGGAAGAGGCATCCATCTCAAGTGTGCAGGAATCCTGCCTGCATGCATCCATCCTCTCTCTCCCACCCACCTCTTGCCTGTCCCTTTGTAACTTCTGATAAAAGGAGTGTAAACGAGTAGTCTCCACTGTCCCTCTGCTGTTTTGATAGCTGACCTCTTTGCAGAGCAGCCACGAAATTAAAAAATAATAGTAATGGTAGCTTTGCTTGCTTGAACCTCCTTGGGAAATAGTGCAAGGAACTGGGGCTGCAGGATGTCAAAAAAACACTTAACTTGGGAAAGTATCGTGCAGCTGCAAACACCACTGGAAACAAGGATGTTAACAAAGTTTCCTCCTAAAAAGATAACACTGAAGGATAAATGCTTCCCTCCTTCCTCCTCAGCCATCTTTTTGAATGCTGAGACTTAAATGACTGGCAGACCAACTTGCATATGAATATGAAGTATTTGAAATGATTATTTCCCATACAATACTCTTTGCACAGTAATGCATCATGAATTATTATTCATGGGGGGAGATACGAGTCACAGTGATTAGCAGTAAATGCATTAATAACACACATGCAAAACCCTTTTCTTTCTTCTAATTTTCTACATTTTCTGTCCATCCTGGTGTAATGACAGGATGCCTCTCATTTTAAAAATGGATGGGGGAAAAAGGAAAAGGCTTGGAAGAAGCCTAGGAGATATGGGAATGGCAACCTTCAGTGGGACTTGTGCTTCATCATCCCTTTGGCAATTTAGAAAATTCAGCCACTATGGGTACAAGGCCTGATCCTCAGCTGGTGTAGCTTTGCATAGCTCCATAGAGTTCAGGGCTAGTGTGCTAAAGTACACCCACTGAGGATGTCACCTGTAGATTTCAAAGGCAGAAGGGTGGCTATAATCTGATCTGCAGAATGGCACAAACAACGGGTTCATGTGTGGTTTCTTCAAAGAAGAGCATAATTTAATTACCCCTCTGCCACTGAACCTTTTTCTCTTTCCCCCAGGCTTCAAGTAGATTAAAAGATCCATTGCTTGAGGATACAAGGCTACAGTAAACACACTGCCAACAGAAGTTTAAAAATGCAACACTGTGAAAGGATGCTCCAAGCAGGAGCAACTATATTGCTACTGAGGAATTTTTACTGGTCTCCAAAACCCCGATTTTGACGTTTGCGAGGAAGGGGAGAAGAGTCTACCTGCTCAGATTTTCTTTAGGGTAGTATGTTCCAATAACATACTCACTTTTAGGATGTCATCTAGATGCATCACTTCTTGGTCCAGATCCTGAAACTCTTTATACTGCTCTTTATGTGGCTCAAGAGCTAAGAGAAGCCCTTGCAAGGCTTCTTCAATGCTTCCATCGAGGTAAGACTTATATCCTTCTGATTCACCACTGATCGATCCCTCACATGGCAGCCTCTCTGGGGTCATAGGTGCCTCTGCTGATGTGAGCCTTTTTACTAGCTGCTTTGTGATATTGCCCTCATAGGTATCCAGCTCCACAGGCTTGAGCTCTGAACCTTCATCCGTATCCTGCAGGAGAGACACGGGGACGCTTGTTTCTATAAAGACGTGATTGCTTCCAGCATCAGGGGTTTTCTGGCAAACTTCAGGAGCTGCCCTGGGGTTGGTCTTGTTCTCAACCACTGCTCCCTCTCCCTGGGACGGCAGGTCCTTCGGCTCAGCAACAGAGTCTCTGCGGGAGTCACTGCTGCTACAGTCCAGGCTTGAGCTCTTGGAGGACTTGGGAGCTCGGTGCTGGGTGGGGGTCGCAGTGATGTCAGGACTGGAGCTGACATGAGCAGAAGAGGACTCTGCTGCGCTGGCAGGGGGCACGTGATCTTCATAAGGCAGGTCGCCAAAAGTGAAAGAAAGAGGCCGCTTCTCGGTGGTCACCGTTCCATTTTCAAAGACGTCATCTGGCAAATTTGACTGTAAAGGTAATAGAAAAAAGTTTTATATGCAGCACTGGAAAGAGTTAAAAAAACCAGTATGTGCCCAGGAAAGAAAAACTCGAGGAAAAATATTAAAGAACCATTCAAGACTTAAGGGATGAGAAAAATACCTCAAATCCAACTTCTGCTTTCAACTGGCACAGCTCCCACAGCTCCTGATTTCAGCAGGAAAACTGCTGGAAAACTTGGGCTCAGTATCTCTCTGGTGAGCAGAGAGCTCTGGGAAGCGAGTCCCAGAACAGAGACTCGAATTCCACTCATCCTACCAGATTCCCTCAGACAGCACTTCCAGTGCACATGCTCCTGGCATGTCTCTTTTTAATGGGGTTGCACTACGCCACCTTGTCTGCATTTTCCTACCCTTTGTAGATTTCAGTTGTATTTATTTTCCGTATTTATTTCTACTTCTAAAGTAGAAATAAATTCCTGAAAAAGTAGAAGAAACTCCTGAAATTTAATAGAGTTTGCTTCAGAAGTTTTTCCAGTTTCACGGCATTTTAATGGTGATGTTACTACGCTAAATTATGTTCTGCATGTGGTAGGGGTATCTCTAGTAACTGTTGAACGTGCGTTACACAGGAGTCCTGTTCAACATGAGTCTCTGCGGAAGTGAAACAGATGCATTGTGTGGTGGTGTACTGACTGGGACAATTGATCATTTAGGAAGCAAACCCACCATTTACAGACCCCAAAATGATCACAGCATATACATACGTTCATCTCTCTGACTGACCTATGGGGAAAAATCGCTACAGGAGTCCCAGCCTGCCTAGCTGACCTACAAATCTTGCTTTGTTACGTGGCCAACTCATGGAGACGCACAGCGCAGGTGAAAGGCAACTACTATTTTGCTGACAATTTGCTGGAAAGAACTATAGGCATTCACTTGTTGATAAGGTTAAAGTGTCCAAAAATTGCATCTTTCTTCCCCAGCGCTATTAGCAGCATTTTTTCCCTAAACATAATCATGCTCAAAAGGTTCCTTTCTTCTTTCCCTTGACACGGGCATGCTTTTAGCATCTGAAAGTCATGTCACCGAGCAAATGTGTAACATCAATCAGTGTAGCAGGTGATTTTTAAGAATACCATATTGCCTTGCATTTGTGCCCTGCTCTCCGCCCACAGAGAGTTGGCTTCTGATCATTATCCCTGTAGAAACCAAGAGGAATTTTTATTTAATGCGAGCAGCATGGGCTCACAGTCGTATTCTCCCCTCTAATCAGTCAGCAAAATGAGTGAGTTGCAACAGAGAGCAACACATGAAGCATGCGTGGGAATGGAGATGTCACACGGGGACTGAAAAAATCCTTTGACAAACGAAAACCAGGACTCACATATAGCTCTAGCCCTGCTTTTGGGCTTAGCCTGAGCGATGGCAGGTCACTAAAAGAGCGACTGCGACGAAGCTTGTCAAAGAAAGTGTCTTGCAGAGCATCTAAGATTGTCAACTTTGGCCTGTCGTGCAGGGGATGCAGCCATTTCTTCAGCAGTTAAAGCAAAGAGGGTGTGAGGAAGGGCAAGTTAAATTAGTGCTTTGTAGCAGAGTACTAAATCACAGGCATGGGATGCAGCACTTGTAAAATTCCTATCAGTAGAGATGGCCTACTCAGCTTACACACAGTCGTGATTAAGCATTCAGAATTTGATTCATGCAAAATGTAGGAGCACCCTGTGAGTATCTTCAGTACAGAGGCAGATATTATCATGGGATACATTAAAAATACTAGTGCTAAAATGGTTGTTTAACTACAGTTACAAAATGAACACACATTTTATAAAGATTATTCCGGTATTATAGCAGTCAGGCAAGAAGAATGGATATGCAATAATTGGCCACATAGTTTCAAAGATGCCAGGATCATAGACACCTTCTTTTAGGATTAGCAGCTAGGAATGCACAAGCTTTATAAGTATTTGTAAGGGTAACCTGCTGGAACCAGGGAAAAAAAGCTTAGAAGTGTAAAGCAATGAAGCGTTTGCAGCGTTTGAACTGCTCTAGGGCTTCTCATTACATAAACATGAACCTGAATAGAGCTTACAAAGAATGAGTGGTCCTTGAAGGTTGGTGTTTCAGGAGTGCCTTGGCTGTACATGGACATTCTCCTCTGAAGAGCAGATGCCTTGCTCACATTTCCAGTGGACGGGGTCAAGTCTTCAACATCAAAGGGGCTACGGACACACAAGCAAGAAAAAAAATAGTTTTTAGGCTGAACAAGAAGAAATTTCAGGTCCATGGAAAGGACTTTTGAAATGGAGGTTTATTAGCACATCAAAACCCAGAGGTTACAAGTTCTTTAAAAGAAGTGTTTAACAGAAAACGTTAATTAGACAGGAGGCTCAGAAGTGTGGGCTTTGGTTCTGATGAAAGTGTTCTCTCAGAAATCATTTATGTAGCGTAGTCTGATGTTATTCTTCTCACATGAAAAGTATTCTCAGATTTGAGCTGCCAAGTGTCACACATACTAATGAGAAAGGTGCTCTCCTATTAATAAAGCTGCTGCATTATAAAGGAAACCAGTGGCTGTGATTGGTGGCTTCATGTTTATTGCATTACAAGAAACATCACATATAGCTGTAAAAGCATCAGTGCCATTAGAAATGGCAGTTACCAATTTTATTAAAGTGCCGTTAGAACTGGATTTGAATCCCAACACCATCAGCTTACCTGTGCTGACCAAAGCAGAGTAGAGAATTAGAGAATCATGTGGGTTGGAAAAGACACTTAAGATCATAGAGTTCAACTGTAAACACAACACTGCCAAGTCCACCACTAACCCATGTCCCTAAGCACCACATCTACAACAGACAATGCTAGATTTCCCACCACCTTCATGATGTATGAAGGTCTTAAAAGTCAGCTTTTGAAGATGGCCAACTTCTGAACTTGGGTATAGTAGCCTAAATCCAGAGCAACCCGACTGAACTTTACACTAATATTTAAAAAAAAAAATATGTAAGGACTCAGTTATGCCCCTCTCTTGAGCTTGTGGAAGAAGTACACACTTCAGGCAATTCTATGATCTCTCATCACTATCCGTTGCACATGCCTTGCGATGTCAGTACTCACCACGCCTACTGTAACAGCTCAACCTGGGCACGGCTATGAACCTTGGCACAGCCCCATTCGCCACAGGCAACACTGGGAACCTGTGGCTGACCATGAACTACTTCTCACCTCTGAAACTTCGGCCACAATTCCTTCCCCATCTGCCTCAGCAGAGAGCAAAATGGAGAGAAGAGACCCCATGGATAGACCATTTCTCTTTGGTTGAATTTTTACAGTTGCTTGACCGACCAACCCACAGACCAGCTCTACTTACTACCAGGTGATTTCCAGGTTCAGCTTTATCGTGCCAAGGTCATTAATGTCTACTGCAACCACCTGAGGCCGAGCTGCAAACAGGTCTTTCGTCTCACAAGTAACACTGCCCACAAGGATGTGCGTAGCGAGTCCTTTAACTTCTGTGACCTGCAAGAGACAAAACCAGCATATCTAGGACCACGCAAGGCATTGCACTCCTTAATTATAAGGCAATGGTTTTGATTTTTCTGGTCTGGACAGATTCCTAAAAGACTTCTAAAATACGACTATGTTTGTTGCATCTTCCTAAGTCAGGGGAAAATTCAGATTTATTATTTTTTTTAATAAAGTCAGAGTTGCAAATGATCATGCTTCTATGTTTTATGCTTTTATGGGTGTCAGAAAAACCATACTGGCTCAGACCAAGGGGCTCTCCAGTCTTGTATTTGGTCTTTTGCAGTGACCATAACCAGAACCCAACGGAAGAGTAAGAACAAGTACAGCATGTTGGATGTTTTCCCATCTAATATTCTCTCAGCAGTTGACAATTTTCATGATAGGACATCTCCTGCTGTAGCTTGCCTACTTAATAATTCCCAAGGGAGCCCTCTTCTACATATTCATCTTCTGTAACTCCTGAAGCCATGTAATTGTTTGAGTCTATGATGGCCTATGGCAAGAACTTACACAGATCTACTGGTGAGGAATCACCTCCACATACATTTTTATAGTTAGAGTAGAGCACTATTCATATTTACAGATCTAACTGCCTGAAAATTCAGAGGGACAGTTACAAACAAACTTCTGTCTATTTGCTTGTAAGTCAGTTCAAAGTCAGTTCACCTTATGTGAAGGTCTTTGGAGAGTCCAAAAAGGGGTGGGAATATACACATTAACCTTAATAGTACTGGGACTCTTGTTGGTAGCTCTCGTGTACTGTGAGAAAGGGTTCTCTCCTAACCTTCCACCTTAAACCTGTGTTGCTAGACTGTGGACAGTGACTCACCTTATGTCACAACTTGACTTCCTATGAAAACCTGCTGTCTCACACAACTGGCATTATCTTGTTGGTGGTTTTGTCATCACCTGCAGTTATTTCATAAAGTTTTTGCAGCATCTAAGTGGGACATTTCCCACGAGACTTTGGCACCACTCCTCTGTTTAAGCTGCCTACCCAGGGACACCCGGAATAATTATTAGCAGCAATTTCTAGACAGGGGTCAGGGACTGGGTATAGCCAGGTTGGAGGTTTGTTGGAAGGAAAGCACATCGGCTTTCATCCAGGAGAAAAATGTGTGGGGAGGCACAGAGGCAAAGAGGGGATGGAACAGTGGTGGAAAGACACTGGTTTGGGAAGAAAAGGCCCTGCTGACTGCTTGGAGTTGCAAAGGTTGTTCTTTTCCTGGGGGGTGGGGCACAGAGTCAGAGGGCAACAGAAGCTGCAGGCAGTAAGAAATTTTGGGAACTGCTGTGCTCTTGGAAGCTCCCAAAAAGTTGGGAGTGATTTTTCTATGGGCCCCTATTCTCAGCGTGAGCAGACACCTCACAGCCCTGCCACCTCATGCTGTAGTGCTGCTGTTGTGTGCAGGGTTGTGGGACTGGATCTCAGGACTGTTCCAGCTGATGCCCAACTGGTCCTGCGTGTGTTTAAATGAGACCTATATACTTCTCCAGACCAGCAGATGCTGCTCTCTTATCTGAGAGGTATTAGCAAATTCATCAGTAGTGGGAGTTTTGGGTTTGGGGTTTTTCACTCTTGTTGTTTTTCTGAATGCTGTTAGCAAACAGGTTTCCAGTGCTCCTTTGCTTTGGTGCAAATAATGCGAGTTGCTGGACCGTGATGTAAGGCAAGGGTCGCGTTAGTGTGGCTATGACATCAGCCTGGGGAGAAGTAGGACAACCTCTCCCACAGGATTCCCAAACTGATGAGTCCTGTAGCATCTACACTGGACAATACTCCAGCACTCCACTCTAGGAGGTGTGTTGGAAATACTAATGATGGCTCCTTTCCAAAGAGGCGAGCGATCCGCTGCTGCGGTTTTGCTGAAGGTGAGTGAGAAGGCAGCCTCTCATCTCTTGCTTTGCGTGCAAGCAAAGCAGCCAGCACACGTACCTTAATGGAGATCAGGCCAACAATGAGAGGGAGGAAAACCATTTCTTCTCCATCCCAGCTCTGCTTGCCATTCACTTCTATTTTGCCTTTCAGTTTCCAGCGCTGGCGACCGTAACGCATGAAAATCTGAAAAAGAAAAATCCTCTTATTTTCTTCAGAAATCTGCTTTCATGACGTACAAATATCAGAAACAGAAGTGGGGAAAAGATCTGAAAAAAGCTGGACGAGTTAGTGGTGTAGGTGCTGCCCTTCTCCTTCCCCTCGAGCCAGAAGAAGACGGTCTATCCGGCAGGATCTCTGCCTCTCAGCTCTCCTAGTTGCTCCTTTCCATAATGCACCTTTTGCCCCAGCTTTCACCTTCATGTAACTAGATGACTTGTAACAAAGAAGCTGGAAGAGTTTTAACTGTATTTACAGGGAAAGCAGAGGCAGGGGGGGAGATGTAGTAAGGCAGAATGAAAGTTCCCATGGCCTTTCCCAACATCTACAGCTTGCTGGATCTGCTGCCCCCTCAGGCAGGGGTGAGGGTAGGTGAGCTTTTGGCCATCCGCCATCAGAGTCCTTCCCCGCTGGAAGACTGGCTGGCTGGCGATGGAAATGAATGAGACCTGTGGTGAAGTAACACAATTTGAAGTGGCAAGAGCAGCAAGCCCGTTTCGGGCTGCAGGGCTGGCTGGGAGAGACCTGCACCGACTAATTGGCCCCACAGAGGAAGCACACGCTGCTTGCAGGCGTGGGAGCGGCAGGAGATGTGTCCCAGGGAACCAGAGCAGCAACAAATGAATCGGTGACTAAGACAGCTGGGAAGTACAAGGTGGGTGGATCTGTTATCAAGCCACAGTAAACTTCTTGCAGGGTTAGCTCCATTCTGGATAGAGCTGGATGGAGGCTTTTATTTTAATCCATATCTAATTAACCTGCTCTTGATGTTCCTCACTGGAACACTGCAGTGACCGGATATTGTGACACAGCCTCACAGCAGGTAACATCTGGGTCTCAAGAAATGGTTATTCTGTGTCTTTCTGCTGCTCTGCTTTATGATGAAGTAAAGTCTCAACAGTCAGTAAAGGATGCTTGCAAGGACTTCTTCCATTTGCTCTGCAGGCGTGGGATGGGGCATATGCTTTTTTTTTCCATAAATGTTTGTCACAAATATATTTTTTTTAAGTAAAATAAACCAAACCCAAACAAAAAAGCTTGTAGTTCTCTAAATAGCCATCATCCAGCACTCTGAATATAATTTTCATACCTTCTGACAGACGTCCTGACCCAGGCAGACATAACGAGAACCACAAGGTTTTTCAGCACATAAACAGGAAAAATAATAGCCGTTTCTCAGGGTGCAGATATGAAAAGGTTTCATTCAGCATGATGTAAAAAGCAGCAGAAATCTGCCTGCCTTTTGATTCCTTCGCTATTAAATACACCATAAACCAACGCAGACATACCTCATACTGATCTCCTGGGCAGAGGCGAGCGAAGCCAGCCAGACCTGGGAAGAAAAGACACAGAGGGGTTGTGGGAGGGCCCGGGCTGCTGGGCACACCGGTGCCCAGTGAAGCGTGGTGGGGTGCAGTGGGGTCCTGCGGTGCCTGGTAGCGGGGTGTGGTGGAGCACAGTGGGGTGCAGTGGTGCCCAACAGCGGGGTGCAGCAGGGTGCCTGCCAGCAGGGTGCTGTGGGGTGCAGGGAGGTGCCCGACAGCGGGGTGCCGCGGGGTGCAGGGGGGTACCCGGGGCGCGGTGGTGCTTGTCAGTGAGAGGCAGCGAGGGACAGCAGGGTAGCCGGGGTGCGGCGGTGCCCGGCAGGGTGCCCGGCAGGGTGCCGGGATGAGGCGGTGCCCGGGGGGTGCCCGGATGAGGCGGTGCCCGGGCGATGCCCGGGGGGTGCCCGGCAGGGTGCCGGGGCCGGCGCTGCCGCGCTCGGACGGGAGGGGGCGGCCGCCCCCCGCAGCCCGCTCGGTCGCTCCGCCAACCCCGGGGGGAAGGGCTTGTA
>WUAM01000161.1:1289652-1391735 GCA_024336885.1 Actenoides hombroni
ACCAAGACTAACCCCGGCCCCACCCCCTTCTTACTTTTCCTCCTCGTTTTGTTTTTTTTTTTGTTTTTGTTTTTGTATAAAATTCATCGGGTTGTGGTTGCTTGCATAGGAAAGACGTGCGCTTTCCAGCTCTTTCTCACAAACGCTCAAAGTTTTCTTTTAGATAATAATTACAGAAAAAGAAGAAACTGCTTCCTGACGTCCTCTGGCTTCAGAAACTCCGCTTAATGCCCTTACTATGGTGAGGTGTAGGCGAGCTGTTGATTACCATGTAGTGCTTGCTGCCTAACACTACCCCGAGGGAGCTGTACGTTGTAACCCATGCTCCTTTCTAGTACATCTTCATAGGAACACAAGAAGGGCTCCTTCTATTTGGCATTTCCATAACATTATCATTCCTATACCATCCGAGTGTCTTTTAATAGTAACCGCCTCAGAAAACATGACTGACATCTGTAATACAAGAGTTATCCCATCTTTCCCCAGAGAGGGAGAACTTAGTGCAGCAAAGCACTTGCTTGATTTTTTTATTTTAATTTTTTTTTTACTTTAAGACATAACGATGCTATTTCTATATTAGCACTGTGTATATGAAATTAATTTCCTGAGGGTCCGTACTGAAATCCCAAGGAAGTTAGCATCCCTCTCCTGGCATTGCAACCTGCTCTTCTACAGGAGTCAACTTGATTTTCATTAACTTAACCATGTCCCTCAACAGAGGGACCTCTGCTTTCTCACAGATCTCCTCAGAAAGTAGCTATTGTGCTTGGTTTGGTATAAAAATTTACCCAGTTTTGCTTGGGTAAGCCTAAAACTATGCCTTTAGTGTTGCAATGCCCACAGAAACCATCTTGAGGACACATACAAAGCCTGTGGCAGAGAAAGGAAGGAAAAGAAACTTGCCCTGGTCTTTGGGCTGCATTTGTCCTAAAATGCCATGACTGAACATACATGAGTATGGTAAAAATCAAGGCAACTATAATAAGCTCTAGCATTGGCTTTATTTACCAGGCTGAATTAGTCCTACTAGTTGGACTGTAGGAGCAACTAGATCCCTGCATGCAGTGCCTGTGTCTCCTGATCCTCCTCTTTCATTTCTTCGACCAAATACCAGTTTTCTTTGCTCATCTTACTGCGTAGCAGAACAGAGAGGCCCTTGCTAAGCACTCATATTACCAATTCCTTTCTAATTTATTTACTGTTTATAAATAATTTAAGCTTACTAGCACTCTGCTGCTGCTTTTCTCTCCCTGGGAATGCTTTTATAAGTGAATTTGATCTCTGCTGGGACATCACTGAAAGTATCTGAGCAAAATAAAAGGTCTTTGCTCAGTGGATGGGATGGGTAGGGGAACATCTTAAAACTCCACATGGACGTTGTCCAGAGTTGAGGTCTGTGAGCGTTGCCTGGCCTAAGGCTGGTCAAATCTCTTCAGCCTGATGAAGAGGGGGATATATGCTGACTTGATTACAGGGGATAAGTACTTTCATAGGAAACAACTTTCTGGTAACTGAATGGTTCTTGGGGATTGAACGCATGGCAGGAGCCAATGGCTCTATCCTGTGATTTCAAATGTCACGCCTTTGTAAAAGCACTGGGCTTGTAATGCAAGTGGGATGGGAGATTGGTCCAAGCGTGTGAGTGTGATTAGAATGCAAGGTCATTATGTGGCTATGGTAAGGTGGCAGGGCCCCCTGAAGTTCATGCAGCATGTACAGCTCCACTCGTGAGAGGGATGCTGGACACGTGGACTGTGGTTGCTGATGCTGGACTCCATGTTGCAGAGCCCCTAGTGAGCCAGGCCAGCTCTCCCTCTGTGAAACAGCTGGACATGTCACCTCCTGCTGCCCTGGCACTTCCAACAGCTATAGGGGTACTTCCCTACACATCATAACAGGACACACAAAATCCATACAGGAACTTCTAAATTTCCACCCTGGATTTCCCTCTTTAATATCAACATCTGAGTAATCCTAAGTAGTAATCTAAGCCTGCTGGCAAGTTTATTATCTTTCCTTTGAAAAATGATTAGGCTTTAAAAAAAAAAATCAGTCACAAAAACACAGTGTGGGTCCCCTGCTTCCTGACAGCACTGTGTAGGTTGGCTTCCTTTCAGTGTGACAGAGGGCACAAAATAAAAATAACTTTCACTGGAATGACTAGGAACAGATAAGCTTTGGGGAGAGGAATGCTTTGATTTTAAATTAGATCCTAAAGTTAGCTGGATATGCTGCAGTATAACATAAGGGGGAGGCTTGCTGCATGATCTGCAGGCTTTTGGGCTAGAGCTGTTGTGAGCGTTAGCAATAGCCATGGCCGGGTTGTCCCGTTGCATTCGTATTCCTAGGGAAAATGATCTAGATAGAGAAGGTAGTTGTCCTAATTAGAGAGCATTTAAACAATACAGCATTTCCCTTCACTGTTTTCTAGTTTGGGCTTCTGTATGTTATGAGGACTGTGTTCAGAAGTAGCTTGTTTGTGGTTTGTGTGCTGCTCCTGCACGTGAGCACAGCACCTGCCTTCTCAAGGGCCCTCGAGCTTTACTGGAGGATTTGGGCATACAAAAGAGAAGAGGCGAGACCCTTTCAGCACAACTATTTGTGATGCCTGACACCTTTTGCAACATGTCCTGCTGTCAGGAACTGTACACTGCATTTACAGCAGGTGAGGAAACACTGAGGAACCTGGTCTGATGCAATTTCCTTTCTGCACTGTGTGGCCTCGTGGTTCCTTCAGCATGGCCCCACTGCAGTTCTGCTGTGGTTTTTTTTGCAGAGAAATATCTGGCCCGGTCTTTGTGTGTCCATCTTGTAACTTTTCATCTATGCACCTTTGACTGCCTTTC
The DNA here is from genome assembly GCA_024336885.1 of Actenoides hombroni. Taxonomy (NCBI): domain Eukaryota; kingdom Metazoa; phylum Chordata; class Aves; order Coraciiformes; family Alcedinidae; genus Actenoides; species Actenoides hombroni. Next base: position 1,292,499 of record WUAM01000161.1, read on the forward strand.
CAGTACTGGAGACTGGGGGCTTTAAAACCTGAGGTTTGCTGCTGTGGGATGGAGCTAGGAGAACTCTAACAGCTTCTGCACTTGTGTTCTCTAAAATGGGAGCACGGAGTAACTATTTTAACTTAATCTAGGCTAGATAATGTCTTACGCAGTGCAACCACAGGACACAACTAGCACAACTGTGACAAGACAGGCAGAGTCAAAACCCTGTAGATTTGTGAGCTCCAAAAGCTCCACCAGCCATACCGTGGATTTTTTAAATGGCAAGGTTTCAAGTGAAGAACTACAAGTGCATGAATATTTAGATACTGATTTTGTTTTATAGAACTACTTTCATGCCAGTGATTGAAGATACAAATAAGGTATCCCCCCCACCCCCCAATCTCTTCTCGAAGATGTTGAGTCTTAAAGGGATAATAGCATGAGCACTATCTGATGATTCACTGAGGCTTCAGGTAAAACTGATTCCATTGTATTCAAACCCACAAAGACCCCTGTCATAAAGACAAGGAGTAAAACAGAATGGTGAATGCCATCATGGAATTATCTAGGTGTTTAAATAGTAAACTACCCCCAGGTCTTTAGGGGTTTTTTTGTTCAAAAATAGTAGTCAGAATCAGCAAAACTAAGGGACTTGGAAACAGCTGGTGTCAAATTAAGAAAGAATTTTGAACTTCAGCTCCATGGGCATTCACATAATTTCCCAGTCATCTTCTTAAAGGATTATGGAAATAGAGGCAAAAGGTACAGCAGCCTTCAAAATTGAATTGCTTTGGCTCTTGGGAGGAGCATTTGAGAGAGGTAATTAGCCTCAAAAACAAGAAGCAGCATCTCAGAAAGTCTCTCTGTAGGCTCTGAGATCTTTCCACTGAGCAGGGGTTTAAGTTGGGGGTTTGAAGGCTCAACAACAGGGGTGGTGGGGGAAAAACCACACCTATGATAAATACACCCCACACTGGCACGTCTTGGTGCCCTCATTAACATGCACAGCAACAGCTATTGTTCAGGAGAAAGAAGGGAAAGGTGAAAAGGCAATTACCTTTCATCTTGATGCAAAACTCCCCCAGTAGGTTTTCCAGCTCCGCTTCTATGGTGCACATGTTCTGTGTTGGAAAAGGGAACAGTGAGGTCAGACAAACTCTCTTTCTGCTACTTTTTTTTCTTTTTCTTTTTCTTTTTCTTTTTTTTTTCCACATTTATTTGGAAGGAAAGATTCTGTTATGCAGATGAAAGATATTTTGCAACAAAATCAATCTGCCAGAGCCATCCTCACTGTTTAGCTACGTCTGGGCCTAAAAACAGCAGCTGAGCTATGCCTGCTCACACCAGAGCTGAATGTAACCCCCTGATCTTCTTCTGTTGCACTCTAATCCTCCTGTTGGCAGAGAGCAGTTGTGGCCCTTGAAGCGTAACCTGGTCACTGTCCCAGTCCTTTCCAGCCAGGACATGTGCCAGCAGCAGCTCCATGCCAAAGTGGCTCCCAGCATGATTTAATCTCTCATGAAATGTGGAGTACGTTAAAAAAAAAAAAAGACTGTGGGAGATGGGTACTAGACCCTCTCTGGTTCTTCCTTCAGATCTGGGAAGGTTGTTGCAGCTTGTGTGCTGGGATGTTTGCAATGCCATTAGACCTGACACCCCAAAATCTGCAGGAAGGACATAGTTAGAATATACACAGTTTCAGGGCAGATTTATGCTTTTCTCTTGTGCAGGAGTTCCTGGGTGTAACCCTGCTTTCACAGAACATAAGCATTCTTATTTCAAGGAACTCTTTGGGCCCCTGTAACCTGTCTTTGTAAGTCATCGGGTATTCACCTGAAGACAAACAAACAAATAACAATTCTTCTTTCCCAAGTTTGATTTTATTTTATCTGGATGAAAGTCTCCCTGAAATCAGTGGCAAAGTTGCCATGGCTTTCAAACAGTGTGAGAGTGAAAGACTAAATGGATGAGGATGTACCTCCGTGTACTCCTTGTAACTCCTGTTGATTTCGGTTAAACTCTCTCGAGCTGCTTTGCTGGCAGGAGACATTGCAAAGGCTTGCTTCATTTTGCTGGCACCATCACAAAGACGTCTCTGGATACAATAGGCTTCATAAAGCTCATCCACCTAGTAGGACCAAAGAAGGTGAAATGAGAAAAACCAGAAACCTCAACAAAATAAGCCCAACAAACAATGAAGCTGTTTGCATTACAAGGAAACTCAGCCAAACTGTTAGATCCAACGGAGGGGCTGAGCGAATGAAGCTGTGATACTGTTACAGTCTATGCAAAAGAAAGATAAAAATAACTTCCACTGTAAAAATCTCATTACAGCAACACTAGATGCTGCCAGCAATTCACCTGCTTGCCTTTAACCATTGCTATTCCCTTTTTCCCCTTGTCGGGTTACATACTATCTATCATAATGGTAGGACAGGCATGCAGCAAGCTTCTCAAATAAATTGTTGTGGAAGAGCTCTTTCAAAGGCAACTGCAACATCCACACTACCAAAGGGGACTGGACTCCTTAAATGGCACATTTAACGGGGCCAGCGATGTCTTTCTTATTGCTAAGATCAGCCATGGATTGAGACTGTTGCAACATTTGACTAATAGGCAGCAATGGAAGCAGGGAGTGATGTTTTGAATTCTTGCTGCCCATCCTCCACAAACTGGGAGTCATAGTCAGAATAAGCACAAGGAAAGGGCATAGAAACAGCTGATGTCAAATTAAGAAAGTATTTTGAACTTCAGCCCCCCAGGCATTCACGTAATTTCCTAGTCATCATCTCATCTTAAACTGCTTTGGCATGACTTAGGCACCCAATGTCTCATAAGCACTCTGGCAGTTTGGCAAAACAGTCACATGCTGTTTAGTCTCACCTGGATCTAACTTCAGAGTGCAATGGATTTAGACATCTCATGCTTTGGTTTCCCTTTTCCCTCTTATCCCTGCACTGAATGTATACAATTACTCCATCTGAGCTGTTCAGTGGGAGTCTACAACGGTATAGCTGGTGTATATTTATCTGTATAGATATATATACACACACCAGCTATATATAGAATCATAGAATGGTGGGGGTTGGAAGGGACCTCTGGAGATCATTGAGTCCAACCCCCCTGCCAGAGCAGGATCACTGAGGGCAGGCCACACAGGAACAGATACAGGCAGGTCTTGAAAGTCTCCAGAGAAGGAGACTCCACAACCTCTCTGGGCAGTCTGGGCCAGGCTCTGTCACTCTCACAGTGAAGAAGTTTTTCCTGTGTTTCACCTTGCTACCACTACCTCTTGACCTATCACAGGGCACAACTAAAAAGAGACTGGCCCCTTCTACTTGACACCCATCCTTCAAATATTGGTAAACATTAATAAGATCCCCTCTCAGTCTTCTCTTTTCCAGGCTAAACAGCCCCACGGCTTTCAGCCTTTCCTCAGCAGAGAGATGTTCCAGTCCCTTCATCATCTTTGCAACTCTCCATTTGACTCTTTCTAGTATTTCCCTGTCCCTCTTGAACTGGGGAGACCAGAACTGACCACAATACTCCAGATATAAATATATATCACTATATCATTACATCAACTTAATCTGCCAGATACAGGTGACATACGTTTTCTAATCTGACTTTTATCAGGGTGAGGAGAAGGAAAGTAATAGAAGGAGCTCTCTCTTCCTTTGGCTTCTAATGTCTCTGCTAAAATGGGATGATACTTGTTTTTTACCTGGAATACTGTTTTTTCCTTTGTTATCTCTGGCATCAAGTGATCACCCTGTGCCCCATGGTTCTTGTTGCTCAGCAGTAGATTTTCGCAGCAGAATTTCTCTCTATGAAAGCATCAGCACCTTGGCTTCCTCAGTCTACAACTGTGTGTTGCTGTATTAGAGATGAACCTGATGTGACAATCCAGGCATGTTCCAAATCCTATTTTCCAAGCCTGCTTAACCTCTAATAAAAAGTGCTGCTGCTTGTTTGTTTGGAACGGGACTGGTCTTCCTGACAGCTTCAAACCCTTAGATCGACTTTTACAAGGCCAACTTGGATTCCCAAAGGCCATAGCCCCTGACTCAAGGGATCTCTAACCAAAACAGGGACTGCTTTACAAAGTGGAAGAGTTCAGCAAAGAGAAATGGAGGCACAGGAAGCATTTTGCCATTTCAAAGTTACCAAAAAAGCTTTTTGGAGTCATAGCTGCTCCTATTTCTCTCGCGAGTCAGCAAGCTAAGGACAGCTACTATAAATAGCTGCCACTTGGCATTTACTTCTGCCACGAGGGTGGAGCGTTAACCTGGGGCCGATGTCCTGCCCTTGCCCATGCGAGTGTGGCCAGGGCACACTCATCTGCCCCCCTACACACGTGGGGTCTGCTGCTGTGCATCCCGTTTTTCTCACTCTGATTCCTGCAGGGAGCGACGGTGGATAGACAGCAGAAGGCATCGCTGCTGCCCTGATTTGGCACAGCTGAAAAACACCTTCTCTGTCATTAGAAACAAAGATGTTGCTTTACCTGCCCAAGCCTGTGAGCTTTAACACAGCACAGCTCTGTTCTTTTAGTCTCTGTTGCTGTGGGTTACAGAAAGTGAACTAATGTACTCGGCAAGCTTGAGTAATATTGACCAGCATTACCTCTTGTGTTTGGTGCTTTTCATTCCTATTATAATCCCAGAAAGCATTAGCTCTGAGCAGGCTGGAGTGGGAAGGACTTGAATGGAAATGTTCTTTAGGCACTAATTTTGCCATTCATGTTGCCAGCAAGAGAGAAGGTGGTTTGGGGAACAAAATTTCAGTCTATTGCTTTATGAGTTGTTGGGTTTGTTTTTTTCAGCTCCAAGAGTAGGAGAAGACTAAAATTAAAAGGTTTGGATGGGCTGTCATCATTGGAGCACTTCAAGCTGTGTGAACGCTTTTCAAATGACTCTCAAAAGACATTTCATCCATCAAAAATAATTCATTCTTTTGTCAGGCTCAGAAAAGCAACTAATCGCTAGCAGATATGTTTATAACTAAGAGAATACATGCCATGGATTTTGTCCAGCTCTAAAATGTATTAGTATAAATCATAAGTACCTCTACTGAATATTCCCACCAATGTGATCAAGTGGATGTGGGCCCCAAACCACACAGCAGAAGCGTTAGCAGTGAGCTCCAGGAATAGATGCCAATCTAGCTGCTGTGTACGGTAGAGACAACTGCTGAGTTAAATTACTTTCAGATGAAATTCCCTTTCTACCTATAGTTTAATGGTAAGCATGTAATGAGAGAGATTTTTCCCAGCAAGTGCCTGACCCCATGTTCTCTCTGTATCTAAAAGCAGATGGGAGTGTCTCAGGGCACGGCTGGACCTCAGGGGCTACAAACCACGTGGAAACCCATTCTTTGGCTCCAGCCAACAGTAAAAATACAGAATTTGGGAGAGGCTTCATCAAGGCAGCCTCCCCAGAGCGGAAGGGTAGCAGGAGGCCAAGGAATTTGTTTTCCTAATAACATAGGAGCAGATGCAGAGGAAAGATGATAGGAGCGCTCATTACCTTGCTAATGTGGAACTCCAGCCTTCTCATGTATCTTTCAACCGCTTTGATTTGCTGAAGGAAAGGAAGAGGCAGAGGGTGAGGCACATTTAAATAAATCAGTACGACACCACCACTCTAGCTCTGCTAGTCCCCATGACTCTGAGAAACTCCTCCTTAAAGCACACAGGGTTTTGTTGCCCGTAAATCTAGAATCTGCTGTCCCACCTTACTGCCGTTAATCAGCTACTGAAAATAGAGCCTACTGTATCCAATGTATTTTAAACAACAACAAAAAAACCAACAAAAAAAAACCAAAAAACAAACCAACCAAACAAAACCAAAACAATAAAAAAATTTTTTCTTTGAGGGGATTTCCCTAGTTTTTTTAATCCTTAAAAAAAGTGAATACAAATCAGAGCTTTTTTTTAGCCGAAAATACAGCATTTTCAGTACTTTGAAAACCTATATGAAAATTGATTGTGTTTTGCATTTCAAAATCTATTCTCTTCCTCAGCAAACTGGTTTTGACAGCAAAACCAAGCTTGGCATTTTGACTAAAAAATAAAAATTAAAAAGAAAATAAAGAGGACTTGTTTAAGAAATGATTTTGAGAACTTTCCTTTTGTTTCACCTAGATTTTCCTGCAGAGAAAAATATTTTGAATTTTTCAATTTTTCCTTCCCCAGAAGTGGCAGGAGCAGGCATGACCCAGGTTCATCTGGCTCCCACAGCCACCCCTGGCATGCCCCTGCCAGCCTCCCCCCCTCCTGGAGCTTGCAGGGCGAAGCTGAACGTGGCAATGGATTTAACTGCTGGCAGCTGACAGAAATAGGAGGTCTTGCTCCTCCGCCCCCCTCCTCCCCTGGCAGGGGTCTGCCTCCTTCCCTGTGCCTGCCCCAGAGCCAAACTTGACAGACATTGGGAAAGGGCTGATGGGGTAAGTCTGACGCTGGGTTAGTGAGCAGAGCTGGCTGGCGGAGGTGCCTCGCAAGTACCAGAGCCCTTGGGAAGAGGAGGGGAGTGGGACTTCTTCCTTGTCAAATGCAAATTGTCAGGTAACTTCTCCCTCAGTGGTGTTGGCCTGGGTAGTAGATCTGGCTGAGAGAGGCTTCCCATGCCAGCTACATACACCAAATGGATATTAACATTTCCTTGCAAAACCAGTATCAAAGCGAGTAACGTACCTTATCTAAATCATACAGGACTCCCTGCAACAGAAAACACGAAACTGTGATTAATTCTGCAACATAACAGCACCACAACAAAGTACTGTTTGTCAGTCAGGAGAAATCACAAACAAGACCAGGGCTGGAAGGGAAGAATCATAGGTTTGGGTTGAAAGGGATCTTAAAGATCATCTCGTTCCAACCCCCCCTGCCACAGGCAGGGACACCTCCCACTAGAGCAGGTTGCTCAGAGCCCCATCCAACCTGGCCTTGAACACTTTCAGGGTGGAGCATCCACAACCTCTCTGGATGACACATTGCAGTGCCCCATCATCTTCACAGTGAAGAATTTCTTCCTTAATCCAATATAAATCTACCATCTTTTGGTTTAAAACCATTACCCCGTGTTTTATCACTAAACTCCCTGATGAAGAATCCATCCCCACCTTTCTTGTAGGCCCCCTTTAAGCACTGGAAGGCCGCTATACAGTGTCTTCTCCAGGCTGAAAAATCCCAACTCTCTCAGCCTGTCTCTACAGGAGAGGTTCTCCAGACCTCTGATCATCTTTGTGGCCCTTCTCTGGATCTGGTCCAACAGGTCCAGAAGAAAAGCAACGATGCAAATTCTCTATGTCCCACTCTCACCCCCCTAGCTGCTCCAGCACCTCAAGAAAGTTACTGCGCATCCACACGATGAAGAAGCGTGACACGTACCAGGCGCGAGTTTCTTTTCATGTCTTTCAACTGAGTAGTCAACTTATCCAGCTCTGTCTGGTGAACTTCCAGATACTCACTGTAAACACAAACCAGAGAAGGGATGCGTGAGCTCTGCAGCACACACCGAGCTGGCTGCTGACCATCCTAAAAGAAAGTCTGCCCAACAAATGTCTTTCCTCACTGGATGCGTTTTCAGACAAAAAACTCATTTACATTGATCTGTCCTAAAAGCAGCTCCCTGCTGCCTTTCTGGGAATAAACAGGAGCCACTCATTTAGCTGTGTATAAGAGCTCGGTGTTCTCCTTACCCTGAACAACCAGTTTCAAGTAAACTAATCTGCTGCTTAGTTTATGGGCTGGTGCCTTCCAGTCGCTGCTCTTCTATCTGGCTGGTCAAAGCCCCGTTATCGTCTGGGACGTTATCTTAAAGGTGATACAAGACCCTGATAGGACTCTAGGAAATTCAGAGGAAAAAAAAAGGTTGAAATCCCAGCTTTTGGAAGCTTTCCTAGCAATTGGAGTGAAAATGGGATTCTACCCTGTTTTCCATACAAGTATTTCAGATCCTAAGTGTTATGATGCAGGCTGCAAGGGGTAGATTTTCCTCTCCTGTGATTAAGGATCCCAGCTCCTGCGATACGTTTCTTTAGGCTCTAAAATGTCACAGAAAGCTTCAATCAAGAAACAGGATAAAGGCTCTTACTCCAGGCCATTCTTCAGGGCTCGGTAGACCTCTTCCATCCTTTTAGGCTGGGGCTCTTTGGGCGTGGTGCTGTTCTTATGGCCCAAATTATGCATTTTCTTCACCTTTGCTTGGGGCTTCTTGAGTGCAGAGGAATTTTCAATAAAGGAGTTACACCTGCAAAATGCACATTAAAGAGGAGGAAACCCCTATAAATCGTAATGATCTCAAAGAAGTATAACTTGAAGAAATCTTCTGATATTATCTCTGCCAGCAGAAATGAATCTGCTTCCGTGCCTGACACTTAAAGCACTGCATTTGTTTACAGGTTAAGAGGTATGCACAGTCTGGGCCACGCACTATCAGCTTTTGATGTGCCAGTTGCCTTGCTGAGACACAAATGCAGGTCTGGAAACAACAGGCTGAGTCTGAGGCTCCTCAGATGTTTCTGTGTCTCATACCATGCCTGTCCTGCGTCACACTGCTCAGCCACAGCCATAAAAGGGCTGAGATACATCCAGGTGCTAAAAACAAAGAAGAGGTCAGATAATGTCAGGCATAAAGCCTGAGGACTCCTAAAGAAGATTGGGGCTCAGTTAAGACCATGTCAAGGACAGCATCATGCTGCTGGTCTTCAGCATGAACCACAGGCAGCTCTGTATGGCAAAGGGAGGTCAGTTTTGCTGCATATAAATTGCTTCTGTGGTGACTGCTGGGGGTGGGTCAGCATCTAACAAGCATCACTGACTTGAGCTGATGATGGGAGGCTACCCTTTGCCTGCTGTTCCACCTCAATTGCTAACTGGTGGTCTGGCACTCAGCGACTTTACAGAAGTTAAAATTGGAAAGTTAACAACTTGGAGGCATTAGGAGCTGAATGATTTGGTAAATGCTTGACTCAAAGCCCTAAATCCAGTCTAGCTAAAGGGTGGTGCAAGGAAAGGCTCCACAACCAAGCTCTACCCTGCTTCCAGGGTAGAATGAAGAGAGCCCTGCAAGGGAAGTGGAGTTGTTCTGAATTCATAACAGCACGGCAACAAGAAAACTGTATTTTGTGTAGCAACAGTCCTAAACTGAGGGTGGTGGGAAGTGTATCATGTTCCTGCACATTTCACATGTTGAAAAGATTGCTGCATAAGTTAGCAAATTAAAATGAATCTCCAAAATTCTCTCACAGCTTTGAGGCATGTGAGGAAGCCTTGCATTAAGGGAGCAGAGGCAAACAGGCACTTGGAATAAGGCAGAGGGTAACAGCTTAATTATACAAACAATATAGACAGAGATGTTAGCCTAGAAGACTTCCTTCTGCAATCAGAGAGAAGGCAGTCCTCTCTTGACTCCTTTCCACCTTCACCCTCCCTTAGGGCCTGAATTGCAAGTTCCCCTCAGAGAGCAGAGTACTCACCTGGAACGTCTCTCCTGGAGCCCGCTGAAGCCAGCGAAGGACTGGCTTCTAATAATCCCATTAGGACCTCCTGGAGAGAATGAATGTGATCCTATTGACATGATTTCAGGGAGCCTGGAAGATATTCCTGAAAAACAATGGAAAGCAGGTTAGCCACAGTGGAGGGTGAGAGGCAGGCTGGGAGGCCAGGACGACCTGGTGTCCATCAGACACGGTAAGGGGCAACTGAACCCCACCAGGGGCCACGAGCCAGGGCACAAATCTGTTTGCACTGCCAAATTGTCCCGCCTCAAAAATGAAATGATCCTATTTTCACTTCTGACTTATGGCCCAGTGTCTACCAAAAACATGCCAGAGACACAAAGAGGGTCTGGATGGGACTAGAAACCAGGTGCTTCACCGTGCTAATCCCAGTGCCATCTGTGATTACTGGCCTGCCTGGCATGCTCCTCCCCAGCCCTGCCACCCCCTCCTGCTACATCTGGGTGTCCTGGAGATGATCTGGGGAGTTTGCAGAGCTCTTAGGAGGCACTCACTATAACTGTGAAGTGCTATTACATATAATAAATTTTTTTTTAAAAGAAAGTTCATTCAGCATGAATCAAGTCTTCCCTTTGATCCTTGTTTGTTTTCTCCATGGCTGTTCCCGCTTGGCTGCTGAGAAGGAAGACCGGGAAGCTGTATGTGCAGCCACAGCAGGCTGTGAGGAGAGGGGGATGCTCTCCACCAAGACAAGAGACAAGTAAACAAGCTTCAGGCACCATGTGCTGCATTTCATGTGTTCAGGGGGGCTCAGCACTCCAGAAGGATGCACTGGCTCCGTGTGCGCTCATTTCCAATGACCAGCTTGGCACCTGCACCAAACTGAAGTGTTTTTAATCTGCCCGTACAGAAACGGCGAATGAGTGTTGCGGTTCACAACAGCTCCATCAGCTTGTTGCTTCCACAAGAGGAGAGGAGCACGTCTCCCCCTTCCTTGCCTTCTTGCTCCACTGTTTTCTGAGTCCCAAGCCTGGTGCTTGCAGCCCTTGGCAGACAATGAAGCAGGCTTCCATGCTGCCTTGGTTTTGTGCTTCTCTGGTGAGATTAACGGCCTCACCGAGCTATCTGAGCAGTGTAATGGCCAGCTGAGGCCAGGCAGCAGAGCAAGGAATGGGAGGTGAATGGGGATGCTGGAGAAGAGAGCACTAGTCCTCAGGTGCTGTCAGAGACCAGCTCCCCTGTCCTGCAGGACCCACCCTCTCACCACCTCCTTCCTTCCTGGGGTGCCAGCACGGCCACTAACGCCATTGCACTGTGAAATGGACTGAGAAACTAGGCCAGCTTAAAAATAACCTGACAAAAAAAAAGAAAAAGAAAAAGGGATTTTTCTTTTTTTTTTTCCATTTATTTTAAAAGCTGTACCCAGCACATCCCATGCCCCCAGTTCATTTCAGTGCAGCAGCTGGGCCAAGGGGTGTGTTTGGTGCTGAGGCAGGATGGCATGGCAAGGGCTGCAGCTGCCTGCAGGCAGCAGAGCTGATGCTCTGTGAAACCGTGACCTACAGACCAAGGGAGTGACAGTGAGTTTAAACCATCCTCTCATCCCCGTAGACAAGGAATGAGCACAAGCATCCAAAAAGGCAGCTGCTCGTGAAGGCCAGAGTTTTACGGCGTAAACCTTCGCAACCAGATGTATTTATTAAAGATAAGCACCAGAGCTACGTGGGGCCTGGACAGCAAACACTCACTGGAGAAAGCCAATATACGGGGAAACGTGTGTCGTCCAGTTATGTTTAATATGTAGCGTAAGCTGGCCAAATACTCTGGGTACTGTTTCTTTGTGGAGAGAACCACATTGCCCGAGGAGCTGCTTTGTCAGGAGTATTTCCAAGCTCTGCCAGAAATACTTCTTCTAGTCCCAGCATTGCCAGTGCTACTAGTAATGTGAAGTTTTCCCTATTGCACAGCCAAAACACCATACATCTTTTTGTTTCAGAAGCAAGGGCTGTCCCCTGTGACTGGACAGCCACCAGAGATACCACCTGGGCTTCAGTTAAGGTCAGTTTTCGCCTCAACTGTGGCCAACAGATAACTGTGCTCCACCACTCATGTCCCCCACCAAGCCCAGGAACAGCTCAGGGCTGAGATAGTTTGACCACAAGCAACCCTTGTGATAGAGAAGTTGTTCTTGGTCAGACCAGGGCCATGAGCACCCATGCTGGTCAGAAAACCATGGCCAGGACAGATGGGGGAAGGCGAGAGAGTGGGGGCAGGACAGGCTCGGGAGCAGCTGCTCCTCGCAGGCTTCAACCAGGAGCTTCAGCTAACTAGCACAGGGATAAACATGTTCCAGCCACAGCTGGAAACACTTGAGTCTTCGGTCAATGAGAGCCCAAATTTGGCCCTACACTCACCCCTAGCTCTGTAACTCTCAGCACACCTCTGCAGGCCTGAGCTCTGCTCAGGCTTGCTGACACCCAGCCCTTGGGAGAAGCCACTTTTCAGCTTCCAAGGTCAAACCTCACATCCCTGTAGATGCTACAGTGTCTAGCTGCCCCAGCTGACATCTAACAGTTCAAACCCTGCCAAGGACCAGGTCCTGAGAGACCAAGCCTAAACCACCGGATCACAGTACTCTGAGGGTCTGCACAGCATCTTCCCTTTGGTTTTTGCAAATAACCTTAAGACAGTTGGGCTCTGTGCTGGATGCTCCCATTTGCATGCACGGATTTGCATCAAAAGCTGGCTCCAGAACGCAAAGGAGCAGAAAATCCCTTGAAAGCGTTCAGCATTTGCATCGTTTGACAGGATGATTAACACACCCCCTGTCAGCGGCTGGAGACCTATGAGGGTAGAAGCTAAACAGCACTGACAGTCAGAGGAGATTTCACTGCATAAATGTCAGCCATTCCTCAAAAAAATAAGAAGAATAAAACCAAACTCAATGCGTGGGTGCTAATCATGACCACATCGGCTATAAAAACGTTATTACATCCAATTCAAAACTGTTGTCAAAATACTAACGTCTTCCACACAATGAGTATCTTCTGGATTAATGGGAATGCATGATGAATGGGTTTCGCTCTGAACAAAAGCTTTGTGTCCCTGTGTAATCGTGTGCAGACACGCTTTAAGTGGTTGGGTTTTCTTTTCTGAAAATTTTAAAAATGAATAATTTTATAGAAGAAACTGACTTATTTCTGTTCTTTATTTTGCTCAAGTGCTCAGATGGCTTTGCAATGCTGTAGTAGCTAAGACTTTCCTAAAGATACCAGAAGGAAGCGTGGAAGAAGTGCAATTGAAATGCAAATTGAAGACCTGCCTGGAGCTACTTTTGCTTTGCTTTTTGCATAAAATGGTCAGAACTCAGAGCCCAGATAGGCCTGTGCTCTCTCTGTATATATTATATATAATCTTGGTGGTTCAATTTATTTTTAATTTCTGTACAGAAGAAAAAAAAAGTGATAAAAGAAGGTAAGAGAACCAGACCTGATGAAATCTCCCAGTTCAGTTACTTTCCAGTTGGTCAAGTTCGAGGCTGACTCTATTGTACAAACACAATCAGTTCCTCAGGTTTAAACTTGTATTACTGACATCTCAGATACTTCTAACAGACCTCACAAAATCGCACCAACTGCAACTAGCAGCAGCAGCCCCTTAGCCCAGATTCACATAGACAGTGGCTGCACAGGGGCACCTTGTCAATGGATTATTTACAACACCTACAGCTAGCAAATACACTTCGAGTGACGAGTATTTGTCACACTGTTGTCTGCATTTAGTAGTTCTGTGATATAATACTACTGTCTTCTAGATACAATATACATTTTTCTCTCCATACAAAGCATGCTGCACATCTAAAATGGTATTAAATGCTTTTGAGATGTGAGAAATCCACCTCAGCAGTGGATGCAATGAGTACGTGTACATTTTTTTAATCTATTATAGAGTTAAGGAACCACTGATGTTTCATTTTAAAAATGAAACACCAGTCTGCTTACTGCTAATAAAAGCATGTGCTGTGTAGGCGCACAATTAATATAATTAGTGCTGCCCGTGCTAAGTGCATCACAGTTGAATGATGAGCCCATCAGTGAGTTGAGGGATAAGGTGAAATCCTATCAGTACTCTTCCTCCTCTGCCCTATTCACTGACAGCTTGCAGCAGGGAATGGCAGATAATTGATGATGTCTCTGTCCCTGAGGAAATAAAAGTCCCCTCTCCCAGCTCTCCTTTCAGTCTGGAAACAAGGAAACAGCTGAGCCTGAGCTAATGAGAGGGGAAGGGACCATCGAGCCCACCACTTCCCCAGGGCTGCCCTCTCTTCACTATCACCCTCAGCATGGACCTCCACCTCCCATAATGCCAAAATATTTGATAAACAGTGTGGACTTCAAGCTAAGAGGGGAAATTCAGTCAGAAACACATTTGCTAAATCTAGTTGACCTTTCACACAGTTCCTTTTTGTTTGCTTTTTCCCCATGACTGATCTGGAGAAGATATTTTTTTGTTCACCACTGGAGGAGAAGTTGGTTTTGCTACACATGTGCTAGCCACCATGTAAAGCTGCAATAAACACACCAGGGGTGATGCCGATTCCTCCTGTTCTCTCCTTGTAGCAGCTTCAGTTGTGGTGCTGGGTGTAGGGTTTCCTCTGGGGTGTTAGGGAGCTGCCTGCAGCTGAGGGTTCATGCAATAGAGCCTCTGAGGACACTCTGGGATTACCTATAATCCCTGATTAAATTGAATGTGGGGTAGGACTCAGTGACTCAAAGGAACCTTGATAATCCCTCATTCCTGTATTATTTTTTTTGTGTGACACATGTTTCAAAGTCCATTCTGGACCTAAGGAGCTACAATCCCTACAGTGAGATGGTTTCTATGTTGTTTCTTCTGCTGGTCCATGCTCTGCAGGCTGTCCCTTAAAAATTGGTGATGATTATTTAGATTAGGGTAAAATGAGAAACTCCACTAAACTGATGCGAGTGGATGGCTACAGAAGTCAACTGATTCAGTTTGCATGCTAGGAACATTTCAACAACCTGGGGTATGTCTAACAAATGAACTAGTATCTTTTTGGATAATGAAATAAAAGATTATGTTCCGCTCTCATCTATGACAAGGTCTATGTTCTGCTTATCAAACTAGCTGGCCAGCTCACAAAAGTAAAAACTTTTAACTGCAATAAGATCACATTTAGGAACATCTCTCCAAAAGAATAAAGCTAATAAGGGAAGAAACTGATTATACCCTAGAAGTCATGTCCTCCTCCCAGGCAGCCAATTCTTTTTGCTTTGCAGTTAAACTCATAAAGAGCACAATTCAATTCTAAATTTATTCAGGCTCAGTTCAATGCTAAGCTCATTCAGCACACCTTCAGCTGGTGTAGCTTGCTTTTGTAGCCTAAAGTCCAGTCATTTTTAATATTTTTTTCCAGCTTTTTCCTTCTGACTTAATTGAATCACCCTGGCAATATGAGGCCAGCATGGCCAGTAGCCCAAATAATCACCTGGAATTTATAGTTTCCCTGTTCCCTAGACTCCTAGAAAGTAGAAACGTATGCATCTTGGATGAGAATGGTAGACATTCTTGTGGATGGTTTTTTTAGTACAAAAATTTGACAATAATATATGGGTGACAGCACTCAGGAGCATTATAAAAACTTTCAGGAGAAATTAAATTCTTGCACAAGAGTTTTTACACTTTTAAGACAAAAACTCTTAGGCATTAGTGCACAGACTCATAATTCCTGTATGTGTCAAGAACATTTCTGTGGGATGGGATCTCCTAGAAGCACCTGTAGAAGGGTGTCTTCTGTTGGTCATGGATTACAACTTCCACGGCACATTTGATGCTCCCCTTGATTGGGTTGCTCCTTTCTTACTTAGAGTAGCATTTGCCAGACTTGTACAGACATGTGAGCTCCATCTGAAGAACTATTCTTGGTTGCCAGAACAAAATCATGTGCATTTGTTCCATCAAAGTCCAAGGCTATGTGATATTCCTAAATAGCAGCATATGGCTATACTGACAAGCTCACTTCCCAGTGAAAGGCCAGCAGATCCGTGAGCTTCAGATATTAATTTCAGCGCACAGAACAAGAGCCACACGGGCTATTACTAGCATGGCTGCAGGGAGCAGTGTTGCACAGAGGAGCTATAGCCAAGACGGCTTCCTCTCCTTCAAATTGGAGATGTGGAAGCACCAGGGTCATGCTTCGGTGGGCACCAAAGCCACTGATAGCCTTCTATTCCCTGCCCACCCCAGCACAAGAAGGCAAACTTCTGTCCCATCTCTTGCAGCAACAAGAATCTTAGTTTAACCCGCAGCAGCTCATCCTGCCCTCAGTGACAGCCTGAGATGGGTCTCTTCCCCCACCATGGATATCCAAGCCTCCCCACCCGCTATTCTCCCTGAACACTTGCGCTCACTTTTCATTGAGGGCTTTATCTGCGTCAGTAACGCCTGCAGTGATTCTTTCTTTTACGAGTTGCGTTTCAATACCTCTAGTTTGGGTGGATTCAGTTTTTACAATGCACAAAGAAGTGTTTATGTAACTCATGCATCTTTTATAGCTCTACTTAAGCCCATAGCTGGGAGCTTTAGTTTGTCATGCAGAAATCCCTGTGAGTGAGCACAAGGCACCAGTACCTGTTTCTAATAAGTGAAGATGTTAGCTTTGAGAATTTCGGTACCAAATTTTAGCTTTTGTTTCAGACAATATTTTTCCAAAACTTGCTACTAATAGCAAGACTTGTAGTACTTTATGGTCTCATTTCTCTAAGAACATTTTTTTATGTGGTATGCATGGACATTTTCAACTCAAATGCTACAGTATTTGCTAGCTCATCACTAGACACCCTGAGCAGAAACACAAATTCTCTACCATCTGGAATAGCTCATGCTGTTTGTTCTGCTCCTCCTACCCAAAATGGATGAAGTACATAAACCAAAAAGCAACAGTAATAGCAAGAAAACGGCAAACAATCCAGGTCAGTAGCAAAATGGTGAAGAATACATAGCTATAAATGTATGGGACCTGATACCTGATGCTCCTGCTGCAATACAGCTCCATAAATTCAGTAAGCATCGGCCGTCTTTCACACCAGTCTAAGTGACAAAGTCAGTGTGGGAACTTTTACCTTCATTTTTTCCATTTTGCTGTGAAACATGCCTTTGGCTCAAACTCTCATCACCTCACTAACACAGAAATAATGACTGGCAGTGGCTCTGGTAAAAGCAACATCCCTTCTGTCTTGTAACACAATGAGCTTTCCTCCTGCCCTGTTTGTAGGCAGTCTCTCACGAGAGCTCTTGGTACATGTCAGAGATGTGTTTTCCCTCACTGGGGAACCACAAACTGCCTTTTCCTCTGCTTAACCCCTCCTCAAAGGAGCACCTACAGCACCAGTCCTCACCCTTGGTATAGCACATGCCAAAAACATAAGGAGAAGGAAATGCAGATGAGATATTTCACTGTAATAAACCCAAGGAAAATAAAACTTGATCCTAAATGGCTCCAAGTGCATGACAGATGGGTTTGTGGTAGCTGACCTCCTTTTTCTCAGTTCCAGCATTCGTTTTGCACTGGCAGCTGGAGCAAGTGTGCGCACAAGCCCACGCGGTGCCCTCCCTCATGCTGCTCCCTTACAGAGCTGGAAATACAGAGCCATCATATTCAGCTGACATTAGTGTAGATAAGCAAAATGTGATCCATAACAGTACCTATGAGCGTGGCTGAGAGATCAGAGCCCCACCGTCTAATTAGATTTGACATTCATTCATTTCAAACCCAGCCTCGTATGCAGAATTATCTTTGATTAAAAGTCCACTCCAATTCTACTCATCATTGATCATTCTTGATGTCAATTAAAGATTTAATTAAGAACAAAGGCCCCCTGCTGTTCGAATGCCAGCAAATAATCTGAAGAAAAAGCATTTCTGAAAATCAGCTGAGAATGATCTTTGAGTGACTTAAACCCACTCTGCACCAAATCCTCAACAGCTGCTCGGCCCAAGCGACCTGCACACCAAAGAATCAGGCTGTCATTTCAGCAGGGTGATGCAGTAGCAGAGGTGAAAGGCTTTGTGCTGCCCTCTTATCTATCCCTATATCGGGAGATAAAGTACAAGGAGCGATCCCGTGAGGAGCAGTAAGACCAGCAGGATGCAAACCAGCTGTGGGAATTACTCTGTCTAGCAGCAGCCTGGCCACTTCCCTACGTCTTTCGGCATATACCGCCAAACACTGCCCGGCTGGCCACACGCCTTGGGGGGAATTTCAATTTCTCAGCTCAGATCACAGAAAGTGATCAACCTGCTCTGCACTTCTGCAAGCAATAGCAGGAGGGGAGGCCTAGGAAACCACGAGTGGCACTGCTGATCTTCCTTGTCCCTTACCGAGCAACAAGACCACGAGGAAGATCTGAGAACAAGTAGGGTAAGTCAGCCCTCAGGTCAATAGATGCAACTCCGGTGGGAGTCTTTTGGCAAAATCCATGCTGACTCTGAGCAGTGACCTAAATTTGTATGTCAAGTCTAAGCAGCAGAGTGGCTTCACTTCCTCAGACTGCGTAAGCAAGTAAGAACATAAAAACCTTCTCGCTGGCAGGAGAGAGAAGCAATGACCCAGTAGCATTTAATAGAAAAATCATCCTTAAGAGTGCTGCTTTCTTTTAGTACTTTCCACCAGTGTTTCTGCTGTTTACAAGCTTCGTTTACTGCAGACAGCAGCAGCAGCATGGGCAAGGTCAGCCAGCCAAGGCTACCACCTCTCTGCATCTGCAGGAAAGTAAACGCGTTGAGGAAACACGCCTAGGATGGTTTAGGCAACCAGTGGGCTGCTCTAGAGATTATTTGTTTTGCTGCAGCCAAGACAGACAAACTGTATCTGTACTCGGTATCCACTCCAGGTATGCTCTAATATAAGCAGGAGTGAGCTACATTAAACAACTAAGACGAGCTTTTCATCCCTGAAAGGAAAGTTAAACATCATTGTTGTCAAACCCTTTCAGCCGCTAATGAGATAGAAATGCTTTGCTGCTCCTCTTCAAATACATGGGATTAGGGTGATTTAAAACGCCTCAGATGTTTATAAGATTGTTCTATTTCAAGAGGTGTCTTAATGGCACATCCCTGACTAAAATACTGTTGAAGATACATCGCTGCATGTTTTAGGACAGAAGATGTCTAAAGCTTCTTCTTGTCCCAGATACGAGCATTGCAGTAACTGATTTATTTAATCTTTTCAACACCTCACAAGCATGGCCATTTCAAGAGCACTGCCATAAAAGTCCCGCTGCTTCATTTATATTTGGCTATAGCATGTGTCTGAAGCTCTCTTCTTGTGCATCAAGTAGTTGGAACGCTGACCAGGCACAACCAAGAGAAGCTGTGTGCTCTGATCTAACTCTCTCGTCTCTTGGCTTCAGTTCATTTAAATTCAAAACTTGAATCTTGTGCTAGAGAAGATCTTACAGATGTGACTTTTAGGACTTTTATTTATATTTATGGCAGAGGTTATTATTCTTCTGGTTAAAGTATTTTAATCTTTAAAAACTCTCAAGGGTATAGGAGACAACAGGCCATATCTAATACCACCAAACAGCCTAAACTTCCCTCAAACCACCACCACCACCTTCTCTAGCCAGGATTATTAAAGTAGCTGTAAAAGGCAGCTGAAAGAAATCTGATGCGGGATAAAGGGGAAGGGCAGTTTGTGCTAGGTAGAGAGTCATAGAATGGCTAGGGCTGGATGGGACCTCTGAAGGTCATCTAATCCAGCCACCCCGCAGTAAGCAGGGATACCCTCAACTAGACCAGGCTACTCAAAGCCTTGTCCAACCTCACCTTGAATATCTCCAGGAATGGGGCCTCAACCACCCCCCTGGGGAGCCTATTCCCCTGTTCTACCAAATCTCTCTTGGAAAAGCTTGTGTTAATGACACTGATAATGGAGACAAGACCTGACGATCAACAGGGCATCTGAGCAAAACCAGGAAGGTGGTTACTATGTGCAGACTGCCAGAAGGCACAGGTATCCCAGCTCCCTGCCCCACACTGCTGTTTTACACCAAGCAGCAGCAGCCCACTGGCACAAAAATGCAGGACAGTTTTATAGACACACAAGTGTTTACAGAAACTGCTTGAAAAAATATTGAGAATTTTACGGAGAACAACTCTCCTTGCTGCTACTTTCTGAAACCACATTTCATTTCAGTAGCTATGAAGTTGAGCTGGCAAAGTGCTCTCACAGCCCCGAAAGCCAACCGTATCCTGGGCTGCAACAAAAGAAGCATGGCCAACAGGGTGAGGGAGGCGATTCTGCCCCTCTACTCTGCTCTGGTGAGATCCCACCTGGATCTGTGTCCAGCTCTGGAGTCCTCGGCACAGGAAAGACATGGACCTGTTGGAGCAGGTCCAGAGCGAGCCACAAAAAAGAACAGGGTGCTGGAATTTCCTACAAAGAAAGGCTGAGAGAGTTGGGGTTAAGTCTGAAAAAGAGAAGGCTCCAGGAAGACCCTACTGCAGCCTTTCAGTACTGAAAGATGGGGTCAAACCTTTTAGAAAGGCCTGTTATGGCAGAGGGTAATGGTTTTAAACTAAAAAGGCGTAGATTTAGACTAGACAAAAAGAAAGCATTTTTTACAATGAGGGTAGTGAAACAGTGGATCATGTTGCCGAAAGAGGTGGTAGGAGCCCCATCCCCAGAAACATTCTGGGTCAGGTTGGCCAGGGAGCTGAGCAACCTGCTCTAGTTGCATATGTCCCTGCTTACTACAGGAGGACTGGACTAGATGACCTTTAAAGGTCCCTTCCAACCCAAACTACTCTGTAATTCTATGATTCTAGGTTTCTCAATATGGAAAAGCTGTTCCCTCCTGAATCTGCAAGGGTTTCCTGCTCCTTAGGGCAAAGGAGGTTACACTGAGAAATCACTGGCACAGATTTGGCTTGGGCCTGGTATCTCTCACACACAGCTACTGGGCATAGTTCAGGAAGCTTCATGGGCCAAGGACCATTCCCAGAGCAGTCTTCATGCGCTTCCCTCTTTTGGAGAGCAGGAGAGCTTAATGTCAGGGCTACAGGCTGGTTTGTGCCAGTTCCATTAGTGCCTGAGAACAACCCCAAATGCTGGTAGTTTACTGTCACAGACAGAGCCAATACAAACCTGATGAAGCCCTGAAATACACAGTAAGTAGATCTAGTCAGGCTAAATTGGTAAATTTAATCTCTAGTGAACATTAAAAAAAGAAATCTCGAGTATTATACGTCATACACTCCAGCCACGCTATAGGATTAGTTACCATTGGAGTCTTTTAGACACAGAGACATTATGGATAAACTGAGCATGGACTGAACAGATCTGACAGCGTTTATTGTCGCTCAACTACAAGGCAATTATCTTGCATAACTTTTCATTGCACAAATTAAGGCAGCACGTATCTCAGCACAGCCCTGCTTTTCCACAGTCTGACATTTAAAGGAAAAACCCACCGGGGCCATCTCAGACTAATGGCAAGCTTACAATAACGACCCGGTAGCTTGTCCTCCACTGCCCTCCTATTCTTTCCTCCTCTGTTGAGATTTCTGCATTTTCCAATTCATATCATAGTAACGGACCATCATGCTGGGTATGGGAGAAGGAGGATATAATGGCTTTATAGGATGACAGAAAACTATCTTGTCCTTTTGCCAATGGAAGTGATTGTCTTCCTCACCTGGTGGCAGCACACCATGCCCACAAGGAATACAGTGGCTGGAAAAATCATGCACACAGCGTTTGGTTTCTGCTCACACAGGAGCTGTTACGCTGGATCCACCTGGAGCTGTTCCATGCCACCTTCTCTACCCGTAAGAAGGAAGATTATTTTCTTTTTAAGGGTAGAGCCAGGGAAGCATGGGGAGAAAGCAGCCCCTTGCTGGAAAACTGCAGATGAAAAGCCATCTAACCTTCAGGGAGCTTCTGCTTTCAGCGTAGGGCATGGAAATCAAATATATTGCAAGCGCTCCCAGTGCAGCACCTGCGCACATGGGAACGAGGCTTTGTGGTCCAGCTGCCATCTGGAGAGATGACGGCAACGTCTCCCTCAGATTTCAAAGAAATCAAAACCTTAGTACGTGCAGGCAGAATTTTAAGCTGATTATTCTCTGGCCTCAGCTGAAGCCTTAGCATTTTTAATATGGCTTTGGTTTGGTTTTGCGTAGCACAGACGACTGAGCGAGGCATTTCCAGCTCTTGGCTTCATTAATCTGAACATCTAATAAACTGACCATTCATCTCTGTTTACTTTAGCGGTTGTCTATTCTTATTTGTAAGATTTAGCATATATCCAAGTAGATGTGTCCTGCAAATGTTACACTGCATTCGGGAAAAAGCCTCATGGTTCAGAGAGCACCTCACAGCCAATTGCTTCTTATCCCACAATCAACTCAGTGTGAAAACCCAAGTCCTTCTTTGAACTAACAAAATGGTGTTTTGCGGATGTGCTGAACAGGACAAGGAAAGAGCAGGCAGTCGTGCAGGACTTGACACATTATACACTTAATTGAACGGTGTCATTTTTTCAACAGCATCATCATCCACAGACGTGCCTGTATGGTTGGGGATGTGCATAGGGAGAGCTGTTGCTACCACAATCCAGCGATGCTTGCAGGGATGAGTGGAGGGAAATGTGTCTCCATACCTGGGGAGGCTCCTTGGCCAAAGACTACATGCAGGGATGCTATTGCACAAAGCTATAACATATGCACCTACTTCTGTACCACAATTACAGTTTTAAAACCAAACACTTCTAAATTAAATACCAATAGAGGATGTCAAGATGCTTAATTATGGAAAAGACCCTTTCCCTCATACTATGTGATTAGAAAACACCCATCAGACTTCAAATACAGAGCTATATCAACCACCCTACCTGCCTGTCAGAGGCAGTACCACTGACCAGTGCCACCACCTCAGCCCCTAGCACAAGCCCCACTCCCCAAGACTTCTGAGGCATCTTCAAGGAGTGCGTTCACTACAAACCATATTTTTCTGCTCTCTTTTTCCTCAGTCTTCTAGCAGATCCAAGATACATTCAACAAAGAAGAAAGACGCTTCACTAAGGGACAAATCAATCTGGTTTGGCTGCTCAGACAGTGAGATGGTAATTTGGAGAAAAACAAAGGAATCTGTGGTGCTCAACCCTGCCCTATCTGTTGAAACAAAAACTCTCCTGCTGATATTTGCAGGTGCTTATTTGCCTGTCTCCTACAGATTCCACTGTGAGTTCCTTCCTTTGGTCAGATCAAATAAAGGTTTAAATAGTAATAGACAGGGTCAGTGTAGTCTGAGCTTTTGTAGAGGTGAAGGCACAAGCTAAAACCAGAACCTCAGTGATGACTAGACAGATTTTCTCTGCTGCAGCTGCTTTTTGGGAGTTGATGGATGGCTTGAAGCTTTCCTGTTGATGTTTTCAGAACAAAATCAAGTTTGACAAATCTCTGGGTGTTGCAGCTAAATGTTTTGGCTTTTTTTGAATTAAAAAACCAAATAAATGGTTTCCTGCATAAGGGATTATTTGAAACATATCTGGTATCACTGAAAAGTTACCAGCAGGCTGCCTGACCTGGGAAGCTCTCGCTGCCGCAGCTAATCGGGCTGTTTGAGGGCCAGGAGAGAGGGCAGGCTGTGAGCAGTGGGACAGCAGTAATGAGGTGGCTGGGTCTGCCAGCCAAGGTCAGCTTACTGGAGGCATCAGAGACTGGAGAGCTTCTGATGCTTTAAAAGGGTTGGAAGATAAAATGTATTATTGTGACTACTTCATGTGTTGCGCTGGTTCCAGGGAACTGTCAGCTTCAATTTGTTCCTCCCATTGAAAAGAAGAAAGATGCTCACATACTTCTCTGCTAATCTGTCATTTCTTTTGTGCTGGTTGGTGAGTAAAAATTACAGGATACCCTTGTGACATAAAGACACAGAAGAAAAACATAACTTTAGGAAAAAAAACCAATAGTTTCTGCGTCACACTTAGAGGACTCACTTCTTATTGAGGCCACCGGCTGCTGAGCCTGGATGCAAAGACCAAGGCAAGGTCTGTGCTTGTTGTTCTCAAATACCAATTCAAGAGCACTCAAGGAACCTACTCTTCTTGTGAGGCTGCATGTACTGGCACCTGCTTTTTGATCATGGCTGGGATACAGCTAGTTCCTGGAACCTTGCTGCTGCTCCCTCACTAATTTGGACATGGTGGGGGACTGGGGGATCCTCTTTCTACCCTACAGTA
This sequence comes from Actenoides hombroni, assembly GCA_024336885.1. Taxonomy (NCBI): domain Eukaryota; kingdom Metazoa; phylum Chordata; class Aves; order Coraciiformes; family Alcedinidae; genus Actenoides; species Actenoides hombroni. Next base: position 1,316,210 of record WUAM01000161.1, read on the forward strand.
CCAGACCCAGCAGCAAAGATCCGTCAAAGCTAGAGCTGGAGAGACAAAAATGGGAAGATTGTATCCAAGTACCCTGGATGCAGACTTGTAGCAACAGGCCAAAGGGTAATGGTTTTACACTAAGAGAGGGTAGATTTAGAATAGATATAAGGAAGAAAGTTTTTACGAGGGTGGTGAAACACTGGAGCAGGTTGACCAGAGAGGTGGCAGAAGCCCCATCCCTGGAAACATTCAAGGTCAGGTGGGACCTGATCTAGTTAAAGATGTCCCTGCTCATTGCAGGGAGGTTGGAGTACATGACCTTTAAATGGTCCCTTCCAACCCAAACCATTCTCTGCTTCTATGAAAATTGAGATAAAACTACTGCTCACTTGCAGTAAAACAAGACCTCAAGGTGCTCTGGGAAGCAGACAGCCAGTGCTTGCTCAGAGGAGGATGCTCGACCAGATTTTGGCATGGCAGCTGTCTCTAGGTTGCCAAATGGAGGTAAAACCAGCTCATGGAGAGGATTACTTGGTGCCTGCTGCTTTCTTTCCCCTTGAAATACCTGCTTGGAGGAGGAGCCAGAGGATCAGCTTTGTACAACAGGAACGGACAAGTGTGAGCCAGCCCTAAGCCAGCCACACAGCCCACCTGGCTGCAGGTAAGCGAGGGCAAGAGCAAAGTTTTCATCAAGGAGCAGAAATAAAGCTGCTGAGCAGCTGTGGCCAGGAAAATACACTGTTTCTGCTTTGATTTGGGGTATGCAGGGAAGGATGGTCATGGGGCTCAAAGTCAGCTGGCTGCCCAGCCTTAGCTAAGCCATTCCTGACATTAGGCAGAGAGATAGAATATGATCCGGTTTATTGCATCCAGGGTTGGCTCCCACTGCTGTCCTCCTTCCAGCCCTCCTCTCACGGGGAGCTGGCAAAGCCCATTCTGCCATTCCTCCTCCAGCCACTCGGCTCCTCTGCACACAGACTGCCCTCCTGCATTGCTCTGGTAAAACTAAATTGTCTGAAGGACAGCAAGGGAAACAAAGATGCTGGCGACTTTGCCACAGGGAGGAAATTAAATTCTTGTTTACACTGTTGAACATCCAAAGTGGAGCCACCTCGGTTTGTGAAGCCCCCCGCAGCAAAATTGCTTCTGCTGTCAAAAGACTTTAAATTTGATTTTAAATTCACAGTTGGCCCAGTTCTTTATCTCTGCCGTCTAAAAGGGCAAGCACATCTTGGAGTCAGTGACACAATCTGTGTGAAACTGGCAGGGGAAAAAAAATAGTCAGTGTATGCTCTTGGTGATTAATTTTGAAAATCTCTTACTGAGAAGCTTCTTTAACAGCCTCCCTGCCAGAAGAGTAGCGAGCAGTGGAAGCTGAGTGAACAAAACAGTGACCTCCAAGCTGCTGCTAAGTGGGAAGATAACCAGGTTTCTTCCCATTTTGCTAATGAAGTCATCCAGGAACCACACTGCTTGGAAGTGTTGCGACAGGCCCCTACCTGATACAAATTCATGTCCTGGGCCTCACTAACAAGCCCGTGCCAGAAGCGTGTGTTCAGTGATTGCTCTCCTCACCTCCTTCCCTGCCTGCTTTCAGCTGGTGCTGTGTGCTGGTTGAACAGCCACAGACACAAGCCGTCTATCTCCCCCCTGCTTGCAGCTTAGCTTGACTGATGAAAACTACCCCAGCAAGTGGAAAGCTTGTCATTGCCACATGTAGAGCATGAGGGGGGGGAAAAAAAAAGAAGTCAGAGCAGCCACCCCTTTTTTGGAAAAAGCCAGTGCTGCCTTTAGTCCCCACTCCTACTTCTTCCCAGCAGGGAAGCAAAGCAGCTTCCCCCTCCAACTGGCCAGCATGCTTTGTCTGAAGTTACCTTTCTGCCTGCTCAGGTTTAAATATATCAAGCAGCAATCCATCCAAAAGGTAATCCTGTGTGGTGCGTGAACGCGCTGCTGGGATTTTGGATGCCACGCTTTGTACTGCTCTTTGCTCTGGGTACAGGTGAATAAAATGGTCATATGCCTTGAGACCACAAGGAGGTAAAGGGCCTTCTCACTTAGGGATGCCCCTTCATAAACCACAGCCTTCTCCCTTTACATATTCCCCAGTGTTTAAGAAGTATTAATTCCACTACAGATATACTTCTAAGATGTAACTACGGTCATACCAGAGAGGAGTAGGGAGACACAGAAAAGCTAATTGCTCTGTTCCTTAGGCAGTATCCTGGAAATAAATTAATCCTGTTGCTTCTTACAGAGAAAAGCAAACAAACAAAGAAAAGCCCAAAGCCCTTGCCAAGGAAATGCTGCTTGGATGGCAAGAGTTAAATCGGCATCAGGTCATGGATGTTGGGATTTTAAAAGTCCACATTGCACAAGTGCTAATCTGCACTTGCAAGCAGCACAGACACCATCTTAAATAACTGTCCCAGTAATTTAGTTACTGGCTGAGAAAATGCTGAATTTACAGAAGAAAACATAGATTTTGCTGCTTTTAGACTCCCACTGTGTACCATATATGCACCCATACTTAGTTAAGTATGGAGCAACCTGTCATATTTTCCTGTTATGGGTATAAAGCAGGGCTCCTGACTCGTCCCAGTGGATACCCTTCTCGAGCCTGGCCACAATAAACCAGATCCCATTATATCTCTGCCTGGTATGTGAAGATCTCAGGCAGCAAGCACAGAAATCTTCCAGGAAAGATACCTTCCTCTTCCATCCTTCCTCAAGCACTCTGTTTGGGTATGCTTATGAAACCTAATTAGCCACTGGAGAAGATGAAGATAATGTTTCTGTTTGGGAGCGTGTTCCCTGCCCCGGGCTCCAGCTGCGTGACAGCAGCTCAAACACGGTAATTACGATGAGCGTGGCAGAATGCACAGCCAGATTAATGAATGCAGAAATTATGCTGAAAATACATTCAGCTCTTCCCAGGGAGATGTACGAAAGGGCAGGAGGGCAGACTGGCCACATACACACAAACGCGCACACACAGTTTCCAGAAGGCTTTTTGGAACTTTGAATGAGAGAGCAAAATGCTCAGTTAACACCGCAATAGAACGATCAGTCACAGGATTAGGATGACCTTTTGGAACCAGGGCATTCAAAGGTAAACCGAAGTGCAGTGCCAGGGTGTAATATGTTTGCCTCGGTTCTTGGGAATGAGCCAGAGACTGAAAGGAGAACTTAAGAGGGTCTGAGCTCTCCTCCAACCAGTAATACCATAAAAGCCCACTGGAAATAGAAAGGCAAGACCTAATGAAACGCTGAAATTTTTTTCCCTTTTTCCTTATGGAAACCAGGCTAAGCACTTCCACGCGCTACAAGAAAACATTAAAGCAGCTCCCTCGCACGGCTTTTCACACCCCTCCGCGAACAGGCACAACCAACATCCTCTCCACACTCCCAGATTAAAAGCACAGCCGAGCAGCCCCGCAGAAGCCCCTCTCCGCTCCTCGCACCCCTGTCGCCGGCCTGACCCCCGGTGCCGGAGGAGAGGGGACAGGAACGGCTCCTGTGACAGCGGCTCCTCAGCCCCGCAGCCCTCGGAGCTGGCAGCCCCCCCTTCCTTCCCAGGCGGGTTTCTGGGTGTCCCCCCCAGCCCGAGCCCGGCCGGGTACCTGTTGCTGCCGCGTCTCACAGCCCGCCCCGGGACGCCGCTCGCTCGCTGCTGCCGCTGCCGCTGCCGCTGCTGCCCAGCGCTCCTCGGGCACCCCGCCGCCCCATCCCCGGCGGCAGCGCCCGCAGCCGGAAAACTACGAATGATTCCCAAAGAATAACTTAAAATTTTAAAATAAAAAGAAAGAAGAGGAAGAGGAGGAAGAGGAGGAGGAGGAGGAGGAGGAGGAGGAGCGAGAGGGGGGTGCGCGTCTCCGATGGCAGCGCACCGCCGCTCTGGCAGCGAGCGCAGCCCCTGCCGGGTTTTCCTTGCGAGCTGCGGGAGGGAGGAGAAGGAGGAGGAGGAGCAGGCGGAGGAGGAGGAGGAGGAGGCGGCACTGCTGCTGCTGCTGCTGCTGCTGCTGCTGCTGCTGCTGCTGCTGCTGCTGCTGCGCGGCCGCAGTCCGCCCCCGCGGGAGGTGCGCAGGGGTGCGCGGCCCCCAGCGGGCGGTGCGGAAAAGTGCGCGGTCCCCCGCGGGTGTCATCGCTCCCCGTCCCGTCCCCCGTCCCAGCATCTGCACCTTGTTTGGGAGCTGCGGCGGCGGGGCTCTGCCCGCGTTTCATTCGATGCTCGTCGCCTCTCGGGCGGTTTGTGCCGAAGATGGGACATCCGCGAACCCTTCGGCTCCTTCCTCTCGCGGGCACTGTGCTGCCGGTGCTCCCCTACATCCACTCGCTGCAGCCTCTGGTGCTTTCAGCAGCCTGTGCGTAAGCAGGCTCTAGATTTGGCTATTGGGAGGGCTGAGGACGCAGTTAAAGGCGAATGAAAGAACATTACAATGAACGGACCTTTCTTCCTATGAGCATCTTTCCTCTATTACCCCGAGAAAGAAAAAAAAGGCAGGAATGCTGTATTTTCCTAGAGACTGTGGGGTGTTTTCAAAATCACCCTTCCAAAATGTGTGGTCTGTTTACTAGAACTACATCCCTCTGTGGAGATAAGGGTTCTGCATATATTTATTGCTGCCCTTAGGTCTTCTCCTTTTCTTTCTGCAGCTTTTTTTCATAGTGCATTTTACATGAGCCATCACCCAGGGGAAGTACCAAGCGCCCATGTCGTATTTTCTATATGATTTGCTGTTTCTCTTCCAACAGTTAAAGCTGTTACAGAGTCCTTTAACAAGCTCTCCCTTGTGCCCCATAAAGAGCTGGAAGTGTTTCTTTGGTGGGGCGGGGGACACACACAACAGAGAGAATCCTTGGCAAGTCTATGGGGTTGGTAAATGGACACCATTTGGAAGGTGGCTTGAGGAAGGTGACACGAATACTCTCCCCATATGCCTGTATTTTTTCCCCATTTGGGTCGGGATAAATAGACTCGCCCTTTCAAATACAAATGTTTTTCATGGAGCACACAGACCTGTCGCGCAGAGGATGATACTGTATAGAAGAGTTGAGGAAATGACAACAAAGAGAGAGCTGGGGCTTCACCCAGCATTGTGCATGGAACTGACTAACAAAATCCAAGCTGCCAGTTCCAGCTGACCTACCATCGTAAGGAATTTTCAGCAGTGATAATGAACAGGTGTTATTTATATTGTATGCTGAAAATAAACAGCACCCTGAAAATAAACACTACCTTGTAGACTAAAGAAGTCGAAATGAGAGAAAACAACTCCACATGAAGTAAGAGAAGAAAAGGATGCTCTGCCCACTGGCGTGCAGCCTCCTGGGACCTACGGGCCGTTTCCAAAGCTTCTGAGTTCAGATGGGCTCTACTGCAATCACAGTGGAGGAATTTCCAGAGGCACTCACCTACCCACTGGAAAGTGCTGAGGCCTCTGCCAGTGCAGTGCTGCTGATGTAGCTTTAAGGTGGAATTTTTAGGGTGACCTTTCTACATCTCTGACTGAGCTGACTACAGCCCCATTTCATGTGTTTCACACGTTTCATGTGTTTCACATAGGGTGGGAACTCTGAAGCCAAGGCGGAGAAGTTGCTTTCTGGAAAAAGCAGCTGTGTGCTTCAGGCTGTGGAATGCCAGGGGAAGAGGAGAGAGAATATTTGTGGCAATGCTGAAAGCTATAAATGTCTCATCATGCATACTTAATATGCTTTTGAGTCCATTTCAGCCTTTTAGGGGGTGGCAGCTCTCACTGTGGAAGCCTGGTTAATTTGTTAAAGGTTTTCAGTGCCACATACTAATTGCAGCATCTCACTTCAACCTCGAGCCTCCTACAGTAGTTCTCTGTCTGTAAACCATGTTACAAACTCCCTCTGGCCCTCTTGGTTTTATCTTGCAGAAGATTTTTTGAACTTCAGATTGCAGATGCAAATACCTCATTCATTTGCAGCCTCCTCTTTCAAGGAAATATTCTCTACCCTATGCAAATACATGTGCTAGGGATGTATGAGCTGTTCCTCTTGGTTTCTCAATATAGTTTTGCATAGCAAACGCAGAAAGCTAATTTCCTGCTCTCCATCACCCACAGCCCTACACGCATTCCCGATTCCCTGCTCCTGGTGCTGTACCTTGCCGAAACTGCTGGGAGACTGAGTAGGTTTACGGATGCTCTAGATAAAATCCTTGCCCCACTTAGTCTTTTCGGACACGCGTTCATCCTGACACACGTGCTTTTGAAAGGCTCAGGGTCTGTCATTCCACGTGTGTCTTGTTTTGCTAATTCAGTGGAAAATGCCAGAGAGCTCTGCCTCCCTCCATAATTAGGCAGGAACCAAAGCTGCCATTGTATTGTGGCTGTGATCATGGTACTACTCCCATAAATTATTCACTGTATTGCAGTGTAATCTGCTGTTATGTTAAAAATAGGTCAGCATGAATGTCCCCAGTGAAATTTCTAAGTGACAACAGCCGATTCCAGCTTTGTCTCCAGAAAACAGTGACCTTTCCAAATCAGTAATTGCCAGTTATGCTGCACTTCCATCTCCCTGCCAGCTCCAATGCACCTCACAAACACTAATTCCCAGCAATGATATCGCCACCTTATACTTGAGACAACTAAGCCACAGTTCCTAAATTACCTGCTGGGCTTTGCCGGAGCACTTTGCTTTCTATCAGCCTTTGCTTCCAGGCCAAAGGGTAAATCAGGATTATCAGAGAAGAGATTATAGTCTGAGAATACCTAAACTCTCTGCTCCTTCCAGGCACCCAGCAGGCTTCTTGATAAGGCTGAGCAGGATTTTCTGGCTGATATGCATCAGTTACAGATCACTCCAGGAAGTGGATATAAAGAGAAGTACTTCATTTTTCCCATCACCCAACAGGCTCCAGCCCATTGCATCCCTCCAGTCAGCCGAGCAGCAAGACCCCCTGGCTTTCAGGTCCATTGCAGATGTGTCTAGAGAAACCTAGAAAGGGGGAGTAGGACCCAGTAATCTGAACAGAGGTCTGGGGGAAACCCTTTTGCCTCCATAAGATACTCCGCAGGAGGACTCTGTGAGGACTCTGGTGAAACTGTGGGATGTTGTTGCAATTTCCCTGCTTCCCATGGGGATGAATGTCTGTTATGCAGATACAGAGCCTTAGCCCACTCCTAGGTGACTTCATTTACCTGAAAGCAAGGGTTAGTGGTGGGTGGCAACGCGCAGCAGACAATGCGCCTTGCAATTTGCATGGAGGTCTCTTGTTAGCATGTTCAGATCAGCAAGAGGCCAAAGGAAGTGCAGGGATGGGTGTGCAGACCATAGCTATGAGCTTTGGATAGAGTCATAGAATCATTTTAGTTGGAAGAAACCTTTAAGATCAAGTCCAACCATTAACCCAGCACTTCCAGGTCACCACTAAACCACATCACTAAGCACCACATCTACACATCTTTTAAACCTCTCCAGGGATGGTGACTCCACCACTTCCCTGGACAGCCTTTTCCAGGGCTTGACAACACTTTTGGTGAAAAAAAAATTCCTAATATCCAACCTAAACCTTCCCTGGCACAACTTGTTTCCTCTTGTCCTATTGCTTGTCACTTGGGAAGAGAGACCAACCCCCACCTCACTACTACCTCCTTTCAGGGAGTTGTAGAGAGCAAGAAGGTGTTGCCATAGACTCCTTTTCTCCAGGCTAAATGACCCCAGTTCCTGCAGCCACTCCTCATAAGAATTGTTCTCCAGACCTCTCACCAGATTCGTTATCCTTCTTTGGACACGTTCTAGCACCTCAATGTGCTTCTTGGAGTAAGGGCCCCAAAACTGAACCCAGTAGTGGAAGTGCAGCCTCACCAGTGCCAAGTACAGGGGAATGATCCCTTCCCTAGTCCTGCTGGCCACACCATTTCTGATCCAGGCGAGGATGCTATTGGCCTTCCTGACCACCTGAGCACATTGCTGGCCCATGTTCAGCCAGCTGTTGACCAACACGCCCATGTCCTTTTTCCCCTGGCATCTTTCCAGCCACTTTTCCCCAAGCCTGTAGGGTTGCAGGGGGTTGTTGTGACCCAAGTGCAGGACCGGGCACTTGGCCTTGTTGAAGCTCATCCATTGGCCTTGGCCCATCGATCCAGCCTGTCCAGATCCCTGTGTAGAGTCTTCCTGCCCTCAAACAGATCAACACCCCCATGCAACAAGATGTAATTTGTAAACTTACTGAAGGTGCATTTGATCCCCTTGTCCAGATTGTTGATAAAGATATTAAACAGAACAGGCCATGATAGTGAGCCCTGGGGAACACCACTTGTGACCTGATGCCAACTGCCATTCATCACCAATTCTTGGGCCCGGCCACCCAGCCAAGTTTTTATCCAGTGAAGCTTATGTCCATCCAAGCCATGAGCAGCCAGTTTTTCTAGAAGAATGCTGTGGGAAACTGTCAAAAGCTTTACTGAAGTCTAACTAGACGACATCCACAGACTTTCCCTCATCTACTAGGCAGGTCACCTTGTCACAGAAGGAGATCAGGTTAGTCAAGCAGGACCTGCCTCTCATAAACCTGTGCTGACTGGGACTGATCGCCTGATTGTCCTGTATATGCCACATGATGGCACTCAAGATGATCTGCTCCAGAACCTTCCTCAGCAACGAGGTCAGACTGACAGTTCCCCAGATCCTGCTTCTGGCCTTTCTTGTAGATGGGTGTCACATTTACTAACCTCCAGTCAACCAGAGCCTCCCCAGCTAGCCAGCTCTCCTGATAAATGATGGAAAACGTCTTGGTGAGCACTTCTGCCAGCTCCCTCAGTACCCTCGGGTGGATCCCATCCATTGTGTGCATCTAAGTGGTGTAGCAGGTCACTGACCGTTTCCTCTTGGATTATGGGGGCTTCATTCTGCTCCCCATCCCTGTCATCCAGCTCAGGAGGCTGAGGACTCAGAGAATAACTGGTCTTACTATTAGAGGCTGAGGCAAAGAAGGCAGAGAAGGCAAAGAAGGCAGAGAAGGCAAAGAAGGCAGAGATGCCAGAACCATCACTTGGAAAGGATTTTAGGGGAGAGGTAAAAGACAAGAACCTGACCCCTGCAATCTGGGCAAGACATGAGCTTTAACTTGCTGACTGTTTGCAAGTTCACCATTACCCGTTCCAGCTAAACATGGTAAAGTGTTCCCACAACTGTTGTACAACTCCCTGCCGATGCTGCTCTTTGGGTTGACTCCATTCCCTTATTTATACCTTCTCTGTCAGCTGAGCCTGCCCAGTACATCTGAATTGTGCTCATCATCATTCTGTAACACTTCTTCCTCTCCTTCTAAGAGTTTGATACCCACTTGTTTTTCACTGCTGACATCCTCTAACCACTGTGCAACCATTTCCCCCCCTTTTACTTCCCATCAGTGTGTTGCTGTTCCACCCTCAAGTTCCTCATTTCTCTTGATGTTGTTTTTGCAAAGCTTTCCACCTGCAGCTCTTGAGGTGCTTTGTGGAAAAAGTTACTTGAGCTGATCTTCTGCAGTGGTTCAGGAATAGGTTGACTCTTCTGGGACTTCTGGCCAGATCCTTAGCACAGCTGGATCTTTGAGAATAACCAAAATATAATGTAGTGGTTGTGTCCTGTGGCACAATGGTCAGAAGACACTTAGTACACCCAGGAACAGCTATGGCTGTGGAGGGAGTGGGCTAGGGACAGAAACGGGAGGTGCCTTTAGCTTTTAATGTACTGCAAGGGATAATACTTCCCATAGGTAATCAATCCTTCTGTTATCTCTTTGCTCAACCTTGCTGCCTTTGTGGTGGTCTGAGATAGACGACTTTAGAACAAGAACACTTTCCACCAATGGCTTCTGCCTCTGGCAGCATTTGAAGATAGCAGCCTAACTTTGGGAGGCAGCTGCAGAAGCATACACCCTCCCTGCCCTCATGTAAAGAACTTGGGGGAGCAGGACGAGGGAGCCACCAGTTGCTTTTTTTTCCCCATGGAACTATCCCCATTTCAAAATCAGCCCCAATGCCTATTCTGGGAAAGTTTTGGGTGGGAACGTTCATGGAGAGTTGGAGGGAGCAGCACATTCCAGTTTCTCAGACTGCTTAGCAACCAGCGCTGCCTGAGCTGCTCTTAAGTGCACGCCAAGTGTGTGGATGGCATGTCTAGTGCTACAGCTCTACCCTTATTTTTTTCCCCTCTCTCGTTTTTGAAAAGCATTTACTGTTTTCTAATTAAGGTGCATGAAAAACTGCTGGAAACTTATTTTTGCTTTCTTGGACAGCTGGAAGTCAGCTACGCAATGCGATGATCAAAGCTACGGTAGTGATCAGAGATCTGAAGCGACAGGCACTGTCGGCCTGCTTTTTGGGAGCCTGGTTGTCAGACAACCTCTTCCATGCTGTTGATGATGGGCTGGCTTGAAGTCCTGCTGCTGGACAGCCTGGAAACCCTCTGTCCCACCTTGACCAGAGGAGTGCAGAAGGTGGGACGCAGTGCTTCCCATGGATCTGCAGGATGTGAGATACCTGCCTGGGACAGCCTTTCCCAGCACAACCAACATGTGTAAGATCAAGAAGGCCCTACTAGACCGTCTCAGGAAAGGGTTCTGCTTTGTAAACAGAATCTTGATCCGATCCCAGCTTCCTTGTTGGGATTCTCTTGAATATATAAATAATCTCTTGGCTTTTCCCTGTTTCTTCGTTCCCAAGTGCCCAGACCTGGATCCCTGCCACAAACTTCATTTTCCATCATGACATCAGCCTGAGCTCCCCACTGTGTTTGGGGATCTCTTGAGGATTGATGCCTCTCTACCCGTATTACCAGGCAGTAATGCCTGCTGCTGAAACTTGCTGGCTATACCAGGACTGCAGTTAAAATGTAGCCCCAACCCATGTTAACCTCCAGACTCCCCTTGAAGCCACATCTGTACTTGAGAGGCAAATTTTGGGCAAGCTCTGAAGCATCGAGGAGGAGAAAGCCTTTCTTTGGATGTGCCCAAGCACACTCTGGTCAGCAGTCCCAGGCATGGCTGGGCCAGTCCCACCCTTGTCCAGCCCATGGTATGAAGCAGCATTTGGCCTAGAAGGACCAAGGATCATGAAGGACAGTTATATGGGGTGAGACACTGTGGGACACGGTAGCAACTGCCAAAGGTCTCCTAGGTCCATGATTGAAAATGTGAGTCTGGAGCACCCCGGGCTTTGGTTTTCCTTTCTGTGGCTTCCAGTAGCAGCATAGAGACAGCCTCTGCCTTCTTGCTGCTCAGCACGCCCCACAGGTCACAACAAGAAAGGGAGGAGCTGCAAGGATCAAGAGCATGGTCTGAGAAAGATGATGATCAGGTAGGAGAAGGACACAAAGGCTGGGGTAGAGAAAAAGGAGCAAATAATGCCAGACAAGTTTCAAAATCAAGTGCCATGTATGAACCCTGCATTCCTGCATGTTCCTAATGTGGTGGTTTCATAATAGAAACCCAAGAAGAGTCCACTGGGGCAGAGGCTCCAAGCAATTTCCATCCTCAGTTACGCTCGTATCAAACCAGAGTTGCCCTGAGATCATTTCCAGATGGACAGCAGTCTGGCTGACCCAGAGGGGTCCTCAGGATAGCTGGTGACCCAAGCGGATCATGCTCCTCTTTCTTCCTCCTGCTCCACAGTTCTGCACAGAGGATTGCAGCTTTGAGAAATTATTTTCATTCCCTTCCTGCCTCCAAGATACCACCACAGCCCTCTTTTCCTCAGCAGCGCATATTTCTGTGGCTTAAATATAGCAAATATAAAACAAGTGCAGCGCACACGAAATGCCATTCGGGGAGAGCACAATGAACACGCTGCCGCTGTAATGTAATGAGCCCCAATTGCATCTGCCAAACATTTGGACTGAGATTCCAAAGGAGGGAAGGGGGGGTGGGGGGTGGAGATGGGGGTTGTCCACAACACCAAGAAGCTCATGAGCAAACTCTCAGGCTAGTAACCCTGTGCATCTTTTTGGGGGATACAGGTGGCTTTCTGGTCCAGCCTGACTTCCCCTGGAGCAGCAGTCATTTCCTCTAGGAAAGGTGAAGAGCAGCTTTTTGTGTCACGCCAGTGAGACAGTGCATGCATTTGACTGAAAAAAAATCACAATTAATCTGTCATGTAAAGCAGATAAATAGAATTTCTTTAGGGGTGTGGTTTGGCTTTGTGGCCGAGGTTAAATTACGCCAGTTAAACTGTGCTAGGTTTTGAACATCTGACCCTGGGTACTATTTTCAGTGAAGTGATTTTGGAAGTGATTAATGACAACAGCTTGGCACTAATCAGTGGCTGGTGTTGCTGATTAAGCTAACTCTTCCTTGGCTCACAACAGGCATCAGGAATAGAAAGGGCAGGAAGCTCCCCAGGGTGACAGAAGAGGCAGAGCAGGTCAGGACCTCCTGAGCTGACTGCTTTTCCACAAGAAGAATTTTTTTTAAAAAGCTATGGCCATCCAACTCCAGAGGTGAGCTCAGCAGTGCTGGAGGGCTCTGCTCCTCCTGTGGCTTCATTTCACTTTGAGAGTATTTTTATATGGACTCTTTTCATCATTCCCAGCCCTCTCAATAGAAAAAGTGCCTCACTTGTTCTATGTGTGCTAGTATGGCCCTCTCTGCATGTCTTTGTAGGAGGATCTCAGAGATGTTATCCTTCCTTATCAGCTTCAAATCTAACCTCATCTATAAAATGTCTCCTCTTTCCAAGACACTCAAAGGAGATCTGTTAGTTCAGTGTGAAGGTTGCACATTGTGACCCAGTCCTTCAGTCCCAATGTAACTCAAACTCTTCCTATCATTCCACTTACAAATCAGAGAGATTCTCCAGGTGCTACCCAGAATTCAGCGGTTCCCTAGAGGAGGCAGGCTGTGCTCACTCTGCTCTTTAAGAAACCATTAAGAAACTGAAGAAACCATTAAGAAACTGAACTAACCACCATTAAGAAACTGAAGTGCCTTCTGGTCTGCTGGTAGTGTTTGAGATGGAAAAAGATCTCATTTGCTCAGTGCTACCTCTGTTAGCTCTGTGACATTACCTGGGCCTGTCTTATGTTTTTATTCTTCCTTCTCAAGTGAGAAAACACAGTGAGCAGGACTCTAAAACTGAAAGGGAACTCTCAATTGGCAAACTGCACCGCTACAGTCACAGCCACCTTGTTAAAATGAACATGGTGCCCTTGTAGGTCGCATCCATGTTCACAGTAGAGCTCTTCCACTGCCCTGAGCTATCACAAAGTGAGAAGGATGCAAAGGAAGCTCCGTTTATACCATAGAGCCTGAATGCTGGCCAGCCTCATTAGCAACCAGCATCTTAATTACAAACTTCAGAGAGCCACAGGGCAAACATGTAAGATTTTACAAGCTCATCTCCAAGAGGGTCCTGCAGGAGTCCTTGAAAACTCAGTGCCTGTGGTAATGACAAGATATTCACAAAGCTCCTTTCTGAGCTGTAGGTGTGCTCCTCGGGGGAGCCCAGAGGGCTTTCCACTCTGGTGTTGGCTGGCATGAAGAGAGGATCACTTGCACACAAGCTTGTCACAGCTTGTGACTTCCCCTTGGGACAGGCACTGAATGGGCAGGAAGACAGGGCTGGCCCAGGAAGCAGCCTGCCATGGTGAAAGGGGAGGTGTCACAAGCCCTTGTGTGCAATGCTACATGCACCTCAGACACTTCTGTCTCAGTTTTGGGGGCAGTTTGGGGTTTTGCTTGAAATTTTATAGGGATGGGCTATTTTCAGTGTCTTTTCTCCTCTGTGGGATAGATCGTTATTAATTATAGGCAGGCTCCTATGATGCCATGATGCAGGCAGTAAAGGCCAGACATTGTCCTGGCATGGGGCTGGTGAGTGATGCTGCAGGAGCAGACTGGGCTCCAAGCTCCCTCACTGTGTTGCAACAGGGTAGCACCAAGTGTGGGCAGTTTTCCCAGTAGGGCATAACTAAAAGCACCACTGTGCACTGGGGGAACCTAATGTTGGGCCTGTGTGGGCAGTACCTTAGCTTCTGAGTCCCAGTCAGAGGTAAAGTACAAGCAGAGTCTCACTTTAATGGCAAGTGGTTGCTGCAGGGCTTCTTAGCTGGGACCCACTATTACAAAGATGAGTTTTACCTGTCTCCTGCAGTGGATCTGCCTCCCGTCACCCAAGCTGGGGACCTGCCACCCCCTATGGACATGCATACTGCTCTATGGGCACCAGAAACACTTGTGCCCGCTGCTGCCAGGCTAGCAGCGGTACTGCCATGGGCAGGAAAAGAGCCAGGGTCTTCCAGTGGTGAAGGACCCCCATTTGCATGCTCTGAACTGGAACCTGGAGGGGCTTTGTGTTTCCATCGCTGCCCTCCCTCCTTCTCACACACACCACACACTCTCACTACTGACTATTAGGGGAACTGAAGGTAACCACCCTGAGGAGTTAGGACCCTAAATATCTGAGAAGTCTGTAAGAGAGGTAATTCAAGCTGCCTCAATTCGGGTCCAGCCAGATTTGTTTATCCCCTGCCATTTGTTCAGGCAGGGGCTGGGTCATAGTGGGACTTTCCCCAAAAATCTCATTGTATTTTCTCACCCTCTCTCTCTGTGGCTTCCATTCTTCCCACCTCACTTTTTGTCTTCCCATCTTTTTACCAACTATTTGAACTCTAGGCATCATTTCCATGCTCTGGGTCTCTGAACTTGCCAGTTCCCAGACTACCTGCAATTAAACCAGAGTAAGCCAGTGTCAGCCCCCATAAGTTAGCAGTGTTAACCGTGTTGTGCTCAGGATTTCTGTAGCTGTTTTGCTTCTCTGTTTTCCAGTTGCCAAAGACACAGGAATATCAGTGGCTTTTCAGAGAAAACATTTTCCTGCACCCTCCCAACCTGATCTTTTTTTTTCGGTGTGCAAATACACACAGACTTGTCAGAGGGTCTGTAGGTTGAGCTGTGAATTTCATCAGCGAGGAAGGATTGCTCAGGTGACAGCCACAGTGGGACCACTCTGCAAACCATTTTCCTGCTCTTACATGCCAGATCAAGACAATATTGCTTAAAATTCTGTGGGATCTGACAAAAAATCCCTCACCCCCCAAGCAACGCTGAGATATAGGAGAAATCCTACCATCAGAAAATCATCCCGCCATCAACTTTTCCGTGCCTTTGTGGCATTGTCAAGTGCTTGACTACTCTCCCCTCTCTCCCTAATTCATGCTCGCAGACTGTTTTCACTCCTTGCCTTTCAACTCTGCCCTTCCTGACACAGTTGTTGTGTGACTGTCACACCCTTGGTACACCAGCCACAAGGCTTTGGTTTTGGCATCCACGCAGACGGAAGCTCATTTCACAGGCGGCCGAGCTGTGCCTTGAATTGTTAAAGGTCTGAAGCTGTTTACGCCACCAGCTCATGCGAGCCAAGACACATTTATTTGGTGACTTTAATGATGGGACTGGGCGACAAAAAGCTTGTGTTTCACGGAGCTTTGTAAAGACATTATCTAAAAACAAGGGAAAAAGAAACAGGTGAAAAGGAAGGCAATTTTGCTTCAGCCTTTGGTGAGACACTTGTTTTGCAAGCTTAGGAAGTGGCCTGAGCACACCTAATCGGTGTTTTCTCTCTATTACATACCTTCCTCTTTTCTCTGAGGGTTGGTTAAAAGCCACTTGTTTATTTGACCTGTTTTTTCCCCCTCACTGTTCTTATTATTAGTGATCTGGAAATATTGTCACAAATACAAACCAAAGACGTTGCTTTCAAGACACGGAGAAGGAAAGAACAACATGATCAAAGATCTTTCATTAAAAACTAGGGAGACAACAAAGCAGAAAATGTCTCTCATGTCAATCTTTTTTTTTTTTTTTTAATTTCAGGCCTCACAGATTCAATCATTTCTGCTTCAGCTAGGGACTGTGATGCCCTGTTAAAAATAGCCCTCCAGCTGCCCAGGACAGCTGGAAGCACTGGGGGCTGGAGCGCTGAGGGTGGGTCGGTGCGGGGGCACCCGGGGTGGGGACAGGCGTCTGTCTCTGACTCCTCTGACCACAAAAAGCTCTCTCACCCATCTGCATAACTCTATATCTACCCATGGACCACAACCAAAGTGAAGCAGCTGCAAGAAGCAGGTGAGTGAAGCATTTAGCATAAACAGGAATAAGCAAAAATGCTCCATAAGAGAGCACCCTCTTTTCCACCCTGTACTTATCCCACATATTAAGTAGGTCTGCCCATGGTCTTGGAGAAAGGTGCTTCAATCTGAGTTTATAGGCCCAATATCTCTCACTACGATCTATCTAGCTGGCTAAAGCAGACACGGTTGCCTTGGTGATGAAGTGGTGGGACTTCATCTGGGCTGCAGTCAGTACAGCACACACATTCTCTACCTCTGGGAACATGAGATAAGCCAAAAGGACAGGTAGGGCTGATGGGACCTATGAAAGTTTTCAGGACAATGATCTGTAGTTTCCCATCAGTCAGTGAGGAGAAGCTCCCATGCTTACTACATTGTAAGGCTGCTCATCTTCACTACAGGCATTAGGCAGTCGTACGCTGGAAAAAGTTGACATGTCCAACTCTGTTTGGGGTGAAAACATATGCAAAATGGTATCTCTAAATAACTCTGGGGCAGACATCCACTGGAATACTCTACTGATAGGTACATATAAATATCTTTAGAAGACATAATTTGCTTAAAGTTGCATCAGTTTGACAAGCTCTGTGGGGAGGGGACAAACCTGAGCTGTCTCTCACAGAAGCAGGGCTGGTGGTGTTGGGAGAATGACTGGGTATCTTGAGCATGGAAAGAAGCCTGGTCCAGTGGGTCACAGACAAGCTGTTGCATTGATCTCCCTCTGTGACTTTTAGACAAGTCACTACATCTGTATGTCTAAGGAAAACGTAGTGTCTTCTATTGTTTTAGGGGAAGAGAAAGGTTGCTTAACCTGAATTGCTGCTGAATAAAGAACATGTCCCAACTTTAAGTTAACATCCAAGACTTTATCCTCATTTTTCTCCAACATCAGCAGTGATGTTACAATACACCAGGCAGTGCACGTAACCATCAACAGCAGCTACCTCTCACTTCAGCTAAGCTTCAAAGCTGATCACAAACCCCAGAGCTAAAATTCTTTTCTCTCTTAAAAAAGGCAGGCAGACTTTACAAGGATGTAAAGGCATCTGGTACATTTTTGAAGTATACCTTAAAAGTTTGATGCAGTTACTGTTCTGCTGAGAGCTTTAATGGGCAGCAGTGCTGGAGCAGGTCTGTGTGCCATAGCAGGATGGCAGTCCCAGGCAAGGAGAAGGTTCAAGCACTGCACCATCTAAAGCTGGGGCTCTGGTCGACTGAACTGGACCACACACTTACTTACTGAACATTATGAAAAAGACATCTTTGCTTTTGTACCTCCATACTTTGGAAACAGAGATGGGATTTTGTGTCAGCTCTGGCCTGAGTGGCAGGTCAGGGTTATCATGGGTATAACCAGAGGGCACATACAGGATGTGGGCAGTGGAGATGTGAAGAGGAGATGGTGTGGAGCACCTGTATGAAAAGATATGCAATGAATCACAGTCTAATTTCTATTTCTCCTGTGAAATCTCAGTTTGGATATGTTGGTCACAGATGAAATGCCTGGATCCACATGCTTGCTGAGTGCTTGCAAACTCTGTGCATGCACGTGTTCTGCATTGATCCAGGGACTCCTGCTGTCCCAAGCTCATGGCCCCCATCTGAGGCTGTGCTGGGGTGGTGGCATCATGCCTTTGTATGAGCACTCAGCTCTTCTCTCGGGTGAAACCAGGGTCTGCCAAGAGAGCTGACTCATGCCCAAATCTGCCTTCCCTCCCTGGGCCTGGGAGCCAGAGGAGCCTTCCTGGCTCCTCCGCTTAGACAGGCCCAAGGAAAACCCATGCCTGTTTGGATGCAGTGATGAGGGGAAGCCTCGTGCTAGTGGAAGTGATTTCTTTTTAATGAAATATAACTTCAGAATCTCAGGCACGTAGAGTCACTATCCCCAAAGAAGGTGTTTTGACCTTACAAAGGTGTAAAACTAACTGAAGTCACTTGCCTTGAATCAACATAGTGAGTAAGGCCATAAAAGAAACAAAACGTATCACTGCTTGTGCTTTCAAGAGGCTAAAATAGTTCCTTCTCAGAACTTTTGCATGCTGCAGCTGGGCCCTGTTAAATAACGACCGCGTGGCAGAGGAGAGGGAGTCACACTTCGCTGAACCTAAGCACAGTCGTTTGCAAAATCTCCACTGATTCCTTGAAGGAGATAGCACAGTGTAAGTGCAAGGTTGTTATTAGAAAACAAGAAAATGAACTAACAGATTTTCTTTGGTGATGAATGTTTTAGAGCTTTGAATACCTATTGCAAGAGCCAGCCTGGTTTTTGGTGCAGGTATGTCACACCCAGCTCTGTGACTTGGGTTATCACTGTACAGTAAGGATTGTATGATGCTATTGGAGAATAAGTAGGTGAAAATGGCAGAACTATCAATAGTGCTGCAGAAAATACAGAAGTCTTTGGCAAATTTACTGTTTGCACGTGGGAAAATATTAGTGTCAACTTACAGTCAATATCAGTGGGAAAATTTTTGTCACTTCATCATTCCCAAAGGAGGATTATGAACTGTAGCTTTGAAAAGCGTTAGCCAAGGAGCTCTTCGTTAATTTTTTCAAAAGACTTGAAACACCAGAGGATTTCTGCGAGCTAGGAGTTAATATTGTGTCACTAACAGTCTGATAGCCTGGCAGTGGTCCTGGCCTTGTTATGGAATAGCTGATATGGGAGTCATATAAGCAAAATTAAAGGGTATGGAATGCAATCAGCAGCACTCATTAGTTTTACAGGAAATAATTGTGCTGATAGTGTACGTAGATTTTTGTAAGAAGTACGCCTTGGTTCTGCATAAGATCTTGACTAAGAAACTTGAAATAGAGTAGATCAATTTGGGACAGGTTGAATGTATCCAAAACAAGTCCATCTGACAGATGTAACCCAGCTGAGGAATCATCAGGGATGTTAGTTTCTAGTGAGCACCTGCACAGATTGGTTCCATCCCTGTGGATTTCAACTTTTTCTGTCAGTGACCTGAAAGGGAACTTTAAACCATGACTGACTCGGTATGTAGATGGCACAGTGTCTGTGGAAGTGATAAATCACTCCAAGAACAGGCTACTTGAGAAAGTGAGCTGATTTATCTGGTTTTAGTGTGGGCATAGCTGGGAGCAAAGGAGATAAACCATAATTGTGCAATAGTGTTGACCCTGTCCTTAGAAATTTTGATGCTGAGAAACTTGAGGATTATAGAGGAAAATATGACAAAGAGGAGACCTTCGTGTGATGCTGGGACCCAAAAGGACTCAAGTAGTCCTTGTACATGTTAGCTGATCCTTGAACTGATCCTGAGATATATATATATATAGTACAAGTGTACAGATCGTGTCACTTCTGGATTTGAAAATGCTTAAAAGATTAAAACTCACACTTTATAAAGAAACAGTCATCAATAACAGTCTGCTTGGCAGAGGGTAGGAATGGTCTGAAAATAGACTGTGCATAGTTATATGAGACATTTATATATACAAGCAATAGCGAGTTCTTTGCTCTCCTGGAGAAGAGGGCAGCAAGCTCCAAAGAAGTGGACGAATCAACACTAGAAGAAATCAGATGTAGCTCTCTTTAACTGTGACAGTAGCTAAGCATAAGGACAAGCCAAAAAGGTGGACGGGAGATCTGCCCTCACCGCTTTCCAAATCAAGCCGGATGTGGAAGATAAAGCAACCAAAGCCCACGCCCTGAGAGCTGTGCTCTGTGCTGAGCTGGGAGTCGGAGTTCAGCACCTGACAAATGCCTCCATCTGGGCTGAAAAGCTGCAACCAAGTTTGGGCTGGTGCCTTGGTCTCTGCAGCTTGAGTGGGGTGGGGGTTGCCCTGTGACTGAGGCAGGCACTGCTCTTCCCCACTCAGATCCCACCCAGCCCCAGGCAGCACGCTGCGTTGCCCAGGGTCAACGGTGCTCCAGAAATAGTAGCCAAAAAGTGAATGATTCCCTGCTAACCCATTCAAGAGAGGGGAGAGGGGGCTGAAGGGGCAGGCTAGCACTGTGCCTGTGTTGTTTGGGCTTTCCAGCTGGCAGGTTTGGGAGCCAACAGACCCTCTGACTGAGTGAGCAGCTGGGGTAGATTTGTTCCCAGTTACAGGCAGTTGACTTGAAGAGGCTGTCACCAACTCGTAGGCTTCCCACTCAGGTGGGAAGGGACCTCAGAAGGTCATCTAGTCCAACCTCCTGCTCCAAGCAGGGTCATGGAGAGGTTTTTAAAACGCTTTTTGCCTTTGAAAAGCCAGGCTTCTCTAGCTGTTGCTGGATCAGCCCTGCCAGAAAAAACTTAGCTGAGAGGCTGGGAAGGGTTTCTTAAGCACTGTATCTTTCCCTTCAGATAACACAATATAAATGTCGAATAACCTGCACACATTCCTCTCCTTCTCTCCTATGTTTCTAAGAACACAGCCTAGAGGTTTCAGAAACAACAAAGTCTTAACCCACTGGCTCTTCAGAGCACTTGAAAATGTCCATATCAAGTCAGAGCACGCGGTTGTTTGTCCTGGGAAGCGGCATCCACCTGTTTGCAGGCAGGATGCAGGGAATGCACCAGAGTACTTTTAGTGCCAGTTTTTTGCCCAGTGGCATCAAGTGTTCCCTGAACTATCAGGATTTTTTCCAGAACACAAATGTTCTGAGCTCTCCTTTCTGCAAATGCATTACCCTTCTGAGCCCAGACTGGGATAGAGGGGGCATATATACGTGAGAAATATATCTGAGTACGAATAGTACATCATTGAAACTGTTTTTTCTTTCTGTGCTGATGCCTTTCACTGGGGCTCAGATAACTCGATTTGGCACTATTCACTGCTAAGTTTTCCATACCAACCGCAGCTGAGCTTTGTTTAAATGAGGTTTTCTGAAGCTGTGCTGAAAGTGAGTTTAAAGGTTCACAGTCTTTGGAGTGGATCCAGGCAGCTCTTTGTGCCTTCAACTCCCTTGGGAAGTGCAGAGGGCTAGGGGCCGGGAGAAGATTTGCATGAGCAAGTTCTCCCCCCGGCCCCCGCTCCAGTGCAAAGGGGAGCAGTGAGCAGCAACAGAAATTAGACACTGTGGGACAGATTATTGCTGCTCCTCTGGGTCCTATTATCTGCATCTCTGCTATTTTGACCTGGTAGAACTCGGTACACATGTAAACAGTGGCTCAAGATGCAAGCAGTGAGGAGTCAAGCTCTGGCAGAAGCAGTTTTTTAGGGATAAGAAATTACGGCACCAGCTTTGTGCCCTGGGTTGTGGCATTTGGAGAGGAGAGGCTAATTTTGCTCAGAGAATTTAAGTAGCAAGTCGCCTTCAGCCCCTGTGAAGAGCCCCTACTACTTTAACGACAGCTGCACCTGCAGCATTGAATGCCCAACGTGCTACTGTGCATAGTTTAGCCACTGTAGAAACACACTTGGTGTTCCCCCAGCTTTCTTTTTCTGCAGTAACCTCCTTGCTTAGGAAACAAGCCTCTGAACCAGTGTGAAAGTTATTTTTATTGTATCTGGGGTGCTTTTGTTCTCCATTCTCTTAGGAGAAAAAGAAAGTCTGGTCACCCTGTGACCTTGGAGCCCATAGACAACTTCAGATTTATCCAAGAAATACCACCTAAGCTAGAAACCAGTCTCTAGTCTGAGTAGGAGGAGAAGGATTAGTTTAATAAAACATGACTTTACCTTCCCCGAAGGTGTCATCTTCTTCTCCGGGTGCAGTCAGATCTTCCTGCGCGTGCTGCATCATGGCGAGGACGCAGCTCGGGGAGCGGCCAGAGCTGAGTGCTTGAACTGGTTCCTATGCTACAGCTCGACTATTTCCTTTCACCAGTTTCCTAAACATTTTGGTGGTAGCAGCTTCCGCATCTGCACTTACAAAAATAGTCTCATTCATGTGAATACCGCTTCTCGTTTTTATGGACAGCCTTTGAGATGGGTTTTGAGGTGGGATGTCCTTACTTCTGAGAGAGACGTTGATTTGGAGAGCAGAGGCAGGAAGGACGGGCTCAAATTGTACCCTGCCCTGTCGCTGCGAATGCCGCTGCAGAGCAGCAGCCCTGTCAGCCTGGGCTGTAGGGGTTTTGCATATGAATGCGAATCCTTTCTGGTGGCAGAGGTAGAGCCAGGAACAACTCGCCCTGCTTGGTCTGCAGAGCAGTTTGCTTTCACCCCAAGGACAGTTTGACCAGAGTAACCCCTCCAGGCTCTCTCAGTGCCATGTTATTCATGGATTTATTTTGTATTTAACTTGACATCATGTTCTCACCCATACTGGGGTGACCCACAGAAATGGAGATGTGGACAAGCTGGAAAGCCATAGGTGATGCCAGCTGTTCCATGGGCAGATGCACTGGCAGGGACACGCCTCTCACAGTTAGACTTTCCTGAGAGTCACCATCTTTGGTGTGTAACCAAACCTAAGGATTTTCCTGCTGATCAGGTGAACTATAGAAGGACATCAAAATAAAACTTGCTGTCTGTCAAAAATAGGCACATTATTTGAGTATCTGTTACTACTAATTCTGTATCACACTGGTCCATTCAATTGCTGTGTTTCCTGAACTTTATGAAGCAAGTTGACTCCTTCCTTCCTTCCTTGCTTCCAGGTCTCTCAGTTTATGAGAGGACCTTGCCTACAAGCTAACTCTAAACTAGCACAGAAACACATTTGGGCTTCAGGTAGTGTCTGAGCCTTGCACAGTCCTGCTGGCTTCATCAGGCCATCAGAGGTATTCACATGCATGTGTGTGCACATCCAGGTGTGGGTCCCTTGCATCTCTGCTATCAGAAGTTAGTGTGCAATGACAGTAAACCTGTAGTGAGTTTTGATTACTCGGTCTAGTAATTGCATGTGTCACCACACCCTTGAAAGCGAGACTCCCAGCACAGCAGAGGGGTTTGCTACAGCTTCCTGTAGATGAGTCACATGCAGATAGAATGAACTCATCTCTAATTATTATGGGTTTTTTTTTTAAAAAGCTCTAGCAATGGGTTTCTGCAGGGAGGAAAATGGAGACAGCTGGTCTCCTAGGCAGTGCACAACTTGAACTAGTCCAGATGGAGAAGACAAAACAGAAGATGGAACAGGTCCATTTGGAATGTCTGAGCTAACCTCAGACCAGACTTTAGAGCCACGTTCATTAGCTCCTGTAGTAAATCCTGTGACAGCACTTTGGTCATCACAGGAAGGTGAAAATCCCCTTCCCAGCTCAAGCAGAGCTTTCTCCTGGGTGCAGGGTAATGTGCCTCCCAGTCCCTGGAAAGTAGCACTGCATCCCACAGATCTTGTGCCTCTCCCTCGCTGTCACACTGGGCATCTTGGCTGCACAACCTGGGGACTGCGGCCTTGCTAAGGCTGGGAAACTGTGTTTTCCAAGGTGGATGTGGCCAAAGCCAAGAGCCTCATAGGATTGGGTTTTGGTGGGGCAGCATGGCTTGACTGTCTGGTTGTTCCTCTGCTGCAGCAGCAGGACTCCTTGAGAAACTCAGTTCCTGGGAGGCCCCTCTCGTGCTTTGCTTTGCTTTTTAGATTACACTTGTCTAAGTCACCAGCAGTTTGGCCCAACAAATAAGAGAGGACTTGTTTCTGGACATGCTGGACACACTTGGGGATGTCATTGCTGCTTTTTTCTAGACTTCTCCCTCTCACCCTTTTTCCTGCTATGCTTATTTAAAGTGATTTTTTCAGGCAAGGACCATCTCTGATTAGGTGGTAGCTGCACCCTATGGCACTCAACAGGAGCATCCCTCTGCCTCAGTAAAGCCCTCCTGCAGTGGTGGTGAGCAGGTGAAAACAGTGGTAAAAGAGAGAAACACCGTTATGGGATGCTGAGGGGAAGCAGAGCAGAAGAAGGGATCAGTAAGAAAAAGGAGAGAGGTGTGAGAAGAGGAATAACAAGATGGAGCTGTAAAAGCTGCAGAGGAATAGCATCGATCTGGAGGAAGGGCTTGTCAATGCAGGGGGACAGCACCTCTTCGGCTGCTGCCTCCCAGGGTCAGAGCTGGAAACTGCTGAGCTTGCAGAGCCAACAGTGAGAAGATTGCTGGGGTTGAGGGAAAGGAGAAGTGCTGAAAGAAGGGCAGTCACAGGGTGTACCTTGCTTTAAAGCTTCCCGTCAAGAGGTGCTCCTGGCAATGGGCAGCTGCTGCCTTATCATTTCCCTGAAACAGCAGGAGGTGGATGGGAGAAATCTTGAGCCTTTGTAAAGTCAGTGGCTAAACTGGCCCAGGGTGCTGTGGAGCAGTATCTGAGGGCTGGCTTGGGCCAGAAGAGGCTTTGCTGTTTCCGTTGAGGAGGCTTTTTGGGCTCTATTCGAATAAGGTGGAAGATGACCAACACTGCACATACAGATGTGAATGACTCAAAGCAGGAAGAAACCCAGAGAAAATACGCCACAACAGCAATGTTAACTTTCCTGCCTTGTCCTGCAGTTGGAGCTCACCTGTAAATCAAGCATGGGAAGTTTTAGCCATCTACTGCTTCCTTCAGAAATATGAAGGACACTTGCCACGCTGTCCTGATTATTGTGGCAGCTCCTTTTTGTGCTGATTTCTCTGGGACTTGATGTTATTTCCTCACCCACTGTTTTCAGTCAGCCTCTCCGGATGCCTGTTACCTTGACAGCCCTTTTTTCTTTTATTTTCAGGAATTAAAAGGCATCAAAAGCTGTCCTCTCTCCCAAAAACAACTGTCACCAGAATGAACACACCAGCCGGGCTGGTGATGAATGGTAATGACTCAGCCTCCATTGCAAATGCACAAAGAGGAGTCTCTTTGATTCGTTCCCGTTCACCACATCGTCAGGCAGCCTCACCTACATCGCTCACAGCTTGCAATGTTCCTCCAGAAACCTGTCCCCCAGGGCAGCACAGTGCTCTTTCCCTTGAGACAGGAGAAGTTAACGCAGACAAAACCAGCTCCCCTACATGATTCTAAGATTCTATGGTTTTATGCCTGGCCTATCCTTCTCCCTGCTCCATCTTTGCATTTGGGGCAGCATAATTATGCCCTGCTGGTTAGCACGTCCAGAGCTTTGCTGCTTACTGATCTCAACCACCCAGCCTAACAAAGTGGCTTCCTCCCTGCTTCATTCTGCAGCACCTATGGGGCTTTTTTTTTCCCTCTACCCCCAAGAAGTACTTTTATCTTGTTCTTGTTGAGCTGTTCCGAAACACAGTAACTTTTCTGTTGTTAGCCAATGGAGCCTCACTTCACACCAAAAGGTCCCCAACCCCACATCATTTTTGTAGTCACTGCAAAGCTCTCACAAGCTTGTTTTTCATGTAACCACATCTGATTCTGCTCTCAGAAAAAGCCACCACCCATCCTCTAAGAACCTGTCAACAAAAGGCAGGGGAGACTGGGGAAATGTCAAAAACAAGGGTGGATCAAGCAAGAGGAGGCAGCTTTTAGAACAGCTCCTTTAAATCACCTCAAGCTTACTTTTCTTCCCCCGCACCTTACTTTATTAGAATTTCTGACCCAGGAAAAAATTCAAATGTTCTGTTGGCACCAGTACAGGTTAGAGGTTGTCCTGCTGGAAAGTAGTACCACAGAGAAAGACCTTGGAGTCCTAGTGAATAGCAGGTTATCCCTGGGACAGCAATGTGCCCTGGAGGCCAGGAAGGCTAATGGCCTCCTGGGGTGCATTAAGAAACCTGTGTCCAGCAGGTATAGGGAGGTTCTCCCCCTCCTCTACTCTGCCCTAGTAAGACCACACCTGGAATACTGTATCCAGTTTTGGGCTCCCCCGTTTAAAAGCGACTACTGGCGAGATTCCAATGGAGAGCTACAAGGATGATTAAGGGACTTGAGCACCTCCCCTGTGAAGACAGATTGAGAGA
This sequence comes from Actenoides hombroni, assembly GCA_024336885.1. Lineage (NCBI taxonomy): Eukaryota > Metazoa > Chordata > Aves > Coraciiformes > Alcedinidae > Actenoides > Actenoides hombroni. Next base: position 1,342,070 of record WUAM01000161.1, read on the forward strand.
ACTGGGGCTGTTTAGTCTTGAGAGGAGAAGACTGAGAGGGGACCTTATTAATGTCTGTAAATATCTGAGTGGTGGGTGTCAAATGGATGGAGCCAATCTCTTTTCTGTAGTGCCCAGAAATAGGACAAGGAATAACGGATACAAACTTGAGCATAGAATGTTCCACCTCAATGTGAGAAGAAACTTCTTTCCTGTGAGGGTGACAGAGCCCTGGAACAGGCTGCACAGAGAGGTTGTGGAGTCTTCTTCTCTGGAGATTTTCAAAACCCTCCTGGATCTGTTCCTGTGTGGCCTGCCCTGGGTGATCCTGCTTTGTCAGGGGAGTTGGACTTGATCATCTCTGGAGGTCCCTTGCAACCCTTAACATTCTATGATTCTATGATGTTTTATCTTCAGATATAGGACAGGATATTCTTAATGAAAAAGTGTAAAAAAATTATGCCACTGGATGGAATTGTTTGAATTAATCCCAACCTTAACTTACCAGCACCAGGAGAGACAAGTTGGCCAATTTCTGCCCTGCTATGCTGGTGTAAAAGGGAGGTGTCTTAAACACCTTCTGCTCTATTCACATCTCCTCCTGCTCTAGCACAAGAAGGATTCCCAAGAGACAGAAAGTTGTGTGTCAGAGGGTTAGTTAGTGCCCTGCTTTGTTCTGGGGCTGTTTTGGGGGTGAAGACTGCATTTAGGGGCACAGCCTACATGGAAAACAAGGAGGAAAAGAAAAGAGATAAATGCAGGGCAGATGACCCTAAAGTGGAGACAGTATAAGGCAGATGTAGGTAAAGGTGGTTTACACCAGTTAATGGTCTGTTTGGGAAAGGAAGTGTTCACATGGATTTAGAGTACTTATAGAAGTTTTGCTCAGGATATTGCTGCAGTTTCAGTTCTCCCAGTAAACATCCTCCTCAGAAACCTGAAGGATGGAATTACAATAACTTGTCTAGTTATGAACTCATTTGCAAGGTACCGGACTCTAGGGACTTAGATTATGCTTAAACAGCCCATGTCAGTGACTGACTGAGCTTAGTATACTTTTTTCTTTGCCAACTCTTGAAAATTTTTGCACTCCCCCCCAAAATTAAGTGGTGTGTATTTGTTTCTTCGTTTGCTTGTTTGTTTTTAAATAGGGATATTTAGTTCCAGAGAAAACTTGGGAGAAATTCTCCCTCTTACTGTCCAAGGAGGAGAGTCAGCAACCCAGGACTGTGGAAGACATGACTGACTCCACACAGCTTCACAGACCTTAGGATCCCTGCACACATATCTTCATAAGGCTATAAAACACTCACACACAGAGTGCATTTTGGAGAGCTGAAAAAAGGGCAGGCTCCAGGAACCATTCACCCAGCAGAGAGGACAGTGGTTCCCAAGGACCCCTGTACTGCATTAGACAATGGAGATGAGCTGGGTGTCTGAGCTGGCCTCTGAGAAAACTCCACTCTTGTGCCAGGAAGGTTATGGTGCCATTTTGGGATGTAGCTCAACACACTAGAGCTATACAAAAGCCATGATGGCTAAAGAACCACAATCTGGCTCCCCTAGCCCATCTGGTGTTGATGTCCACCTCGGACACCTTGGTGTGAGGGCTTGGGGGGGGAGGTCCACGCACAGCCTTGTGCTTAGTGACCCAGTGGACATGCACATTGCAGTGAGCAGGAACCATGACACATGTGTTGTTGGTGTCCTATTGTCTCCCTTCATGTTCCCTGCCATGTCATGAGCAGTGAACCCATCATACACCCCAGAGGTGACTCGTATGTGTGTTCATTCAGGTGTCTCACTTCAATCCTCCAAACCTAGCACATCCCACCAGGCCCATGAAAGGTGACTTTGGCTTTCTTCTTTTGCTAAGAGGACCATTTTTCATTCCAGTGTCACTTGGCCTATGAAAATAAATTATTATCTTCTCATAGCAAAACACTATTTCAAATCAGCGGGAGGAAGCAGGGGAATGAAACCCCTACAGAATTAATATCACTTTGAAAATTGTTCTCAGCAAGTAGAGGTTTGTTATCAAAAGAGAAGAAAACGGTCAAGCGTGATTTTGCAGGGCTCAGCCTTGGTATTATTTAATACATCCTTTAATAACCTAGATGATACAATGGATATGATCACATTCATTACAATTGCGGATACCAGGCTGCCCAGGAGTGTACATACACTGGAGGACAAAATCAAGATGCAAGCTAATATTGATGAACAGAAGTGGTCTGGAAAATATTAAATGCAAGAGAGCGAGCTGTGAGGTAGTATGCTCAAGCAAGAATAATCAACCTCATGAATACAGGCTGAGGGATGGCTGCTTAAGTAACACAGTTTCAGGAAGGAGGCTGGAGGCAGCCAAACAGGATTCAGCATTAAAACCTGGAAACAGCAGACAACTTGCCATCAGGTATGATAAAAAGCAGAGAGACAAAGTACTTCAGCCACTGTGGTTGGGGTTAGCAAGGCCTCTGCCAAGGCAGGACATGGCTTTGGGCATCTCAGTTCAAGGAGGATAGAGACCATTTGGTGATGGTCCTGAGAAGAGTGACCAGACCTCTTAAAGGGCTAGAAATCAGGAAATAAGGAAAAGACAGGAGGAACTGGAACAACTTCATCTGAGGGAGAGAAGATGAATAGAGGAGATAAAGCAGTCCTCAAGCCCTCTTCTCCACCTCTGTGGCGCACAAGGAGTCATGGATTTAGACCGCAGAATGAAGGAAGCAATTTAGGAAGCAAATTAGGTAGCGAACTAGCAGAAACTAGGAAGGAGCAAGCTGGGAAAAAAGAACTTTCCAAGAGTCAAGGCAGTGAAGCAGCAAAAAACAAGTGCTTGGGTGAGTCAGTGCTGAGTGAATCAGAACGCTGCTTTAACTCACAAAGCATCTGTAAGGCTTCTGAAGAACAGAGTAGTCAAGTAGTTACTGGGTATAATATAAGGACAGTTCCTTCTGCCTTAGGGAAGGGCAGTGGGACTAGGGGATCTCCTGAGGTTAGGCTCAGTGCTATTTTGCTAGAGGAGCTATTGAGTAATGCTGGCTTTCTACTTGGTAAGATTTATTTCTCAGTGACACCTAGCTGAGTGCTACATTGTCCCACTGCCTGAGGGGGCCAGCACATTCCAGTGGCTCTTGGCTGAGATGGGAACATATTTGCTGTTTCAACCAGTTTAAATAACCCTACTATCCTTCTCCTTCCGTAAGAAATCTTCATGTCTCTTTGCTTTTGCCTTCATTCTTTCTTCCTAGTTATTTTCACACCTATTCCTCTCTGATGCAGTGAGGTCATTGTCATCAGCAAATAGATGATGGATTTTTTTATCCTTTGATGGTTAAATCCCATGGGTTTCTTTCGGAAGTGTTTCAGATTGTTCCCATAAATTGTTAAAGAGAAGCAGTCTGCATACCATAATAACATGCAACCCAGCTGATGCTATCCCCAGCATAACCAGCAAATACACTCAATCCTGCTTCAGTATCAAAACCTTATACCTTACTAATGGTTACACATCACTGCTGGATTCTTTTTACCAACAGGAACAAATTCTAAAATTGCCTGAAGAGGTCTATACGATATTATAATGCCTTTGCCAAAGCAACAAGACCTTCCCATTTTTCTGTACCATAGCCTTTGTTAATCAGACATTTTTTCCCCAATAGTAATTTTCTTGGCCGTTGGAGGAAATACAAGGAAGCAGCTCATCTCATTGTTCAGCTGTATGTCTTCCATCCCAAGCAAAGTGTATTGCAAATTGGTTCACAGCAATATTTCAGTATATTATTTCCATAAGGTTATTATTTTCTTTTCTTTCCCTTTAGGTAAACTATTAGAAATGGAGTGAAAGCCCTGGGTGATTTATTTTGGACTCCCAGGTCACACTGTCAAACAAACGGTGCCTGCAGGTGAATGCCTCTCCTTCACATTAAATTAATCCTCCTTGTAGATTACTCACTTTTGGGGCTTTTACTGCTCTTTATTGTGTACACCATGTTCCCAGTTTCTCCAGCTGCTGGAAGGAGCTCTGGATTTGGCCTTCTCCTCTAGTCTTCTCTGCTTCTTCCAGCTCCAATCAGCACAGTGTTCATTCTGCTGCTGTGAGATTGTTCTTGATAGTACTGACCCCAGGCATTTTGCAAGACAATGTGGATGGAGGGTTTTCCCTGCCAAAGGAATTTTTGAAGACATTCTCCCATATTCCCGCAATCTGTGGGTAAGATGGAAGCTTCATTTGTGAGATGGCTGAGACCCTGCCCGGGGCAGCTGTAAAAAGAGCATGGGTGCATTTCTCTAAAGCAGTCTGACTTAGCCATTACCATCACCAGGACACTGTCAAGCCTCAGCATTTCCACCTCACCCACAATGCATTCTTTCCATCAGTCCCTAAAATGCTAACAAATTACTTTTTAACATGAGTCTGCAGCTCTCTTGCAGAGCACCGCTCAGCAGAGGCTGGTGGACTTAAGGAATTGCTACTGCAAATAAAGTTCCAGGCAGAAGTATGAAACTCAGGCCATTGCCTTTGCTTCCACACTGTGTTACAGAGAGGGTTCAAACACCACAGGTCCTCTCTGGCAGGGTTTTCTCTGCCTGACTCTATGCTTGCAAGAGCTGGAACAGCCCTAAACTTTGAACCTCCTCTGTTTTGTAGGAAGGCATCATTTCACAGAATCACAGAATGGTGGGGGTTGGAAGGGACCTCTGGAGATCATCTAGTCCAAGACTTCATTCAAATTCACACAGGTAACTGCAAAGCAGGTGTGACACCAGCTTCATCACAGGCTGGAGACACCAGTGAGGTAGTTTATTTTCTAGCCCAGAATGGTTTCTCTGAAACCTTTGCTGATATTGATTCACCACTGACCCAGGTGCTCTCTCCCAGGCCATGCATCACTCACACCGGGTACCAAGATCCCAGGGAATCTGAGCATTTAAGCCCAAACTTAGTGGCGATGCTAACTAACACTTATGCTTTTGATCCTTCCCAAGTTGCTTGTTCCAACCTGTGCACTGCAGGTGAGCCTGGCACAGGCACAGGCACATGCAAAACCAGGGCATCTTGGTTCTAGAAAAACAAATGGTGGGCTCCAAAGGATGGAAAAGCTCTCTTACGTTGCCCATTTTGTGTGTGACAGCAGAGGAGAACTTTTTTGTTAAGGACAAAAAAGGTTGTTGAGATGGGCCTGTTCTGTTCTGGGTTTCTGACAGCTTTTTGAGAACTTCTAAAAAATGCCCCTGCTTTGTATTTGTAAGCTCTTGGTACATCGGTGCCACTCTGGGATCAAGTTCTCCGAATAATTGCAACAGCAGGATTTACTTCTCCTTTTTCTGATGGCCTAGAATAAAAGCATAGCTGAGAACGGAACCTGTGGTAAAGGAAATCTCACCGCAAGGGATCCCCACCCAGCTTGCCTTCCTCCTTCAGCAAGTGGCACTGGGCATGCGCGGGGGCTGGATGTGCACAGGGCTGGTAATAGCTCTCCTAGAGGGATTGCTTCATTTTTACTCCTACAAAACAGGGCAGGAAAGAGGATTTTTCTAATTTATGTGTTTTGGGGTATTTTTTAATCACAGTGTCTCACTTTTTGCAGTTTGTTGAAGTGAGTTGCAGCTCAGAAATGGTGTAATGACCGCAGCAGGCCAGTTTGGCATTTATGTTGTTGGTTGCTTTTAACTGAAGAGTAACACTTCTCCCTCCCATGCAAAGCACAGAGGGTCAAAAGAAGGGATGTGGATTTGGTGTTGATGCAAAGTGAAGAGCCACAGCCACATCTTCCAGGAAGAAATTCTGGCAGCTGGCTAGTCAAACAATTATAATATTTGTAGATTATCTTAGAATAAGGAAGTCCCAGCAAACACATGCATCTGCAATTCCTTACCTCACAAAAGTATAGTAGTTTAAGTTGGGAAGTAAAGAGCAGTTTTTCCACCTTCAAATGATGGATGTACATAAACTGGCTGCTGTTGGCCATGGTATCCTAAACAAATCTAATACATAAAATGTACCTAAAGCCTTCCACTGACTGTACACGGTGAGGATTTTGGTTCCCTCCTGCTGCATTTCTGCACGAATACTTAGCTGGCTCAGGAGAAGTTCACCACCCACTGCATCAGTGTTTCTTCAGCAGCCTTGATTTTGTTAATCAGACTGTCTTTCATCCTGGCCTTGTTTGCTGAGAAAGCTACTTCAGAGAGAGCTGTACAACACAGAAAAGTAAAAATAGCAACAAGAGCTTCAGCAAAACGTGGTACTCCATGCAATTACTTATTTCCATGTTTGCGTCTCCTGAATTTGCTTTTTCAAGCAAGTTTAACTCTTGTGTAGAGATCACCTCTTCCACGCACATATTGAGGCCATCGAGGGGCTCTCCTAAACAGCACGGGACCATAGAATGAGCTTCTCAAAGTAAGCAAAAAAGTCCAAGTGTTAGTGAGTTTCAGTATTTTACACAACAGCCAGGTCAGAAATACTATCCACAGCTGACAGAAATAACCTAAACTGGTCAAAAGGAAACCACAATCTAGCGTATCCTTGTGGGCAGACACTCTGTTCTAGAACAGAACGGTGCTGTGGCTGATCTAACAGCCTCAGTACAGGCTTCACTATTGCAGAAGAGACAAGAAATTGGTGATAACAAAGTAGTGACCTAAAGTGAATGACAAAGCAGTTGTTGCAGAAGATAACACTGACGTGCCCAACTTCATGCTCGCTGCACAGAGAGTGCTACAGCCTGGGAAAAAGCTTTAAGGGAGGGGACGGGGAAGAGTATAGTTTATCTTGGTTTCATAGAATAATAGAAACATTTAGGTTGGAAAGATCATCAAGTCCAGTTTGACTTTATGCTGCCCACCCAGTTCTGGAGAGAGGCAGAGAGATGCTGCCGCTTGGGCAGGGTGGCAGGGATGGAGTACCCTGGCCATGGGCTGGCTTGGTGGGCAGCAATGGGCACTGCCCAGCACACAGCAGCTCACCTTTGCCATCACTGCGGTCCAAGGCAGAGCCCTGGAAAGAGCCTCTCTCCAGCTCTCACTGGGTGGCTGCCCCACCACCACAGCATCCTGCCCTCCTGCCAAATCCCAGACTGGTGGGGGAAAGAGAAGGTACCCCTCCTCCCTCAGAATGGGGATAAAATACGAAGTCAAAAGAAAAAAAGTTTTGTTTTTTTTTTTCACCATGCATCTTAGCAACAGCACCTACACGAAGATCTAAGTATAAGATCTTTTATCTCCCACCTTTTCAAGCAATTAGCATGCTGAAATACAGGCAAGAAACAGGATGGAGGTGTCAAAACTGACACGTGGGAAGACCATTTCCTTTTCGCAAGAGTTGCACCATGTGGACCAAGCTGGCTGAGAACAACTTCTGAACCTTTCTGCTCCCCGAGGAGAATTGCCTCTGCAGCAGCTTTGCTGACTGTCCAAAGCTGCCTGCTTTTGGTGTCTGGCCCTCTCCTGGTAGCTGATGCCCAGAAGGTCTCGTATTTTCAAAGAAGGAAAACCCCAGCCCCCATGGACTGCTCTCCAATGAAACTAGGTTGCTCAAAAACATCTGAGAAAGGTGGAAAACGAAGGCTGCCTGTTTGAAGCAGATAGACTGTCTTTTGGAGCAGAGCAAAACAGAGAAGAAAGGCAGCTGGTGACATATTCAGTGCAGCGCTGGCTCCATCTGAGCCTTCTTTCATCGGCCAAATTTTAAATTAATCTCAATCTGGTCTTTGAATCTTGCTGGCAAGTTTTCCAGTAAATTTCAGACTTAGAAGAGGCTCAAGAAAGATGCTAGGCAGACAAATTTAAGTTAGGGTTTCCAGGTGTGGCCAGCAGTGCCTGGGAATCTGTTTGTGAAACCAGAGGCTGCTGTGAGAAAAGTGAGGTGACCTCCTCCAGCGCTGCACACGTCTTGTGTGCAGGGTGAGCTGGCAAAGCCCCCCCACTGAAACCCAGCCAGGACCTATGTAACTGCCTGTGAACCAAACCTGGTTACACACATCAGCTGATGATACTCAGGGCTTCCATCTTGAATAAAGACTTGTGTGAAACCAAGCACTTTGCTTTTGCTGTGTTTTCCTTCCTAAGAGCAAATGATGATGGCTTTTTTTTTCCTTGACATCCAAGCAATGTAACTTCCACCCAAAAAGTTTGCTGTTCCAACCCACAGCTGATGAATGGAGCAGGGAAGATGAGGCATCACCGTGAGGGAAGGATGTTGTTGGGGGCTGCAGGGAAGCTGGAGGTGGGAAGGAAACACCTGTGAGCCTCCTAACACAAGGGCTTAGGAAACTGAAGTCTCCAAAAGAGTTTTATCTTAATTTCTTCACTTTTGTTGAGATTTGTCCTCTGAGTGCCTTGTGTGACTGACAGCCTGACTCTTTTTCTTCTCTCCTTGCTCCACAAGGCTGGGACGATGCCCACCACCAACTCATCCAAACTCTTCCAGAGTGCCCACTTGTCCCTGTGCCAAGTCCGGGGACTTGTGATTGACTAAAGTAAGGCAAATGCCATGTCTTCAGGATTTTGATGAAATCCCCTCTAGTCCCCACTTACTTTAGCACTTAGGTCAGCAATCCATCACCACTGTGCTTGCAGGCCTAGCTCTGTAAGTGTGCCTGAATAAAGCATTTTCAAGGCCAAAACTAAACTTTCGAGGCAGGCGATAAGCCTGCAATTAAACCTTTAGAGTAGATTACATTTTAGAAGATGCAATAACTTGCGGAATGAATCATGAAATTTGAAGTTGCCAGTTTTTTTTTTTCCTTAGTGGTCAAGGTTAAGTGTAAGAGGAAAGTAGCTCAGTGTAGGAGGATCACAAAATACGTTAATCGCATAACAGCAACAGAAGGACTGACCCAGCGCTGTGAATTTGTAAGTTTTACTTTCTTAATTGCTTTTCTGTCTCTCAGGAGCTACCAGAACAGCAGTACGCTGAGCTTTTAGCCCATGCTCTTCTGTTCCTTCATCTCCATCTCTCCAAGGGACTCTGCCTGGCCCTAGGGAGCTTAAGCAAGCAAGGGTGAGAAGCAACCCTTGCAAACCCTCTTTTCTGAGAAGAGGGAAGGCAGAGCAAAGCTGTGCTGTGCAGGACAGCCTCTGCCTTTCAGACCTGACTGTGGATGACTTCTTGTCCCTCCACAGCCCAGTGAGTGGAGCAAAATCAGCAGAGACAGAGACACATATTCCTCAGTGGCTGGCCCATGCTGTGGAGAGGGCTACTGCCAGAGATGGTGAGCTTCCTTGACTCAGTCACCAGCCCAAACTGCTCTTCATTAGCTGGACTTCCCTTGCACGCACACAGCAGTACAATTCCATTCATTAAAAACCACCCGCACAAGCCAGAAGCAAACAGATCACAAAACTAAAACACTCCACTGCCCATGTTTGTCCATCTGGAGATGGGAAAAGAGAATGAGGGAGCTATGGCAGATGCCAACCATGAAGTCTGGCAAACTCCTGGAAGGGTGCACTTGCTGTGGGCATGAGCCCAGCTGTGAACCTCAGCAGAAAATGGAATACAGCACCTTGCAGGCTTGCACAGCACTCAACCTGGGTTTGAGGAAAGTCCTTTGAGCAAAGAGCTTTGAGTAAGACTAGCAGCCCATCCTGAACACCAGGGTTATCTTCTGTTTCATAGCCAATGCTCAGAACATCTGGTAATGGTCACATTAGCATTGTTTGTGGATAGAATTACATCCCAAACTTCTTCCAGAAAAGGCATCACAAGGCAGAGATGGGTACTTCTCTTGCCTGAGCTGTGTTTAAGATGATGTTTTCTGTGCTCTAAAAGAGGTTCCCAAGAGCACATAAATATATTATAAAGCAGCAAAACGCTCAATAATTAATTTCTAGCAAGAAGATTTTATTTCAACCAGAATGACATGAAAAGCCTTTTAGAGTCTCACAATCTGTGAGTGAAAAGCTGAGACGATTCAGTCCAAAGGATATTGTGAAGGAGGCTCAGCCAACATGATCTGCTCCCCATGCAATGACATCCTGACTCCACTGGGGAGCAAATGCAATTTTCTGTGCTATTTCTCACTAATAGAAGTGCAGACTCCATCAAACAGAAAATCCTTTTTCAGCCCTCTCCTCTTATTTTGTGATTAGAAATGGTTTTCCAAAGTGCTGGAATTGCAGCAGCCCAGAGGATCATCCCACTTGTTTCCATGTGAGCTCTTCACTCATTTGTGGTGTCTTGGGACAAATAACTCCAACAACTGGGAAAAAAAACTCTTTTCATGAGCACTTTGGGTGGTAGATGGCAGCAAGGCAGCTATGCTTGTGTTAGGAAGTTGCCTATATGGCATAGCTAGTTTAAGAGAAGGACCAACAAAAGAGGAGGGATTAGCTGAAGACACAAAATACCTTCATGAACAAGGAAAGTGCTACAAAGCCAGTCACTATCAGTACTTTTCTGCCTACAGAGGTGTATAGGATTCTGACTGAATGACCTACAAACCACTTATACTAAATTTTACTCCTCATTTATTGTCTTTATTAATTTCACTGCTCAGAACCCAATAGCAGATAAACAACTAATCTTACGTGGCACACAAAGGTATTTTTCTTTTGTGACTGGGTTTTCTAATACTGCCACTCTGTTAGTTTGTTTGTCACCCCTGGCAAACCCTGCCAAGCCTAGCAGCAGGTTGACAGGGGCAGCCCCCACGTCAGCCCTTCCTTGTGCAGGCAGCATCTCCTTGCACCACCCCTCCTTGGCTCTGCCCCACCAGACCCTCTGTCAGCAGTATGTTCAAGGGGCAGACCCACTCATCATCTAAGGGGCTGAGAGAGACAAGAGAAAACCACAATGGCTGCGTGGCCCCCCAGGCCACATCCTAAAAAAATAAATAAAAGCTGGGCACACTGGCTCCTGGTGCCACTGTTGAGGTTAAAGCCAGGAAGATTTCATGTGAGTTTGGCATCCCCTTCACCAGTTTATCCAGAGGGTGTGGAAATTAGAGACGGAGAGGTTCTCCTTCACTGAGAATGCTGTAATTAAAATGTAGTGATAAAGACCTAACTCCTGCATGACTGACAGCCAGCAGCCAGGTTGCTGCCTCGCAGCCAGCACTGAAGCAGCTGCAGAACAGGGTGAACTTGTACCCATCACCAGCAGCACTGAGAGCGAGTGGCTGCCGAGGTGATCTCACAATACCAGCTGACTTTTACTCCTGCTGTTTCTGTGATAGTTATAATAGCTTTTTTTCCACATTGCTAATAGCTCACTGATGTTTCTGGTGGGAAAAAGCCATCTCTATTTCATACCAGCCTTCTGTGAATTTTTATGGCAGCTATTTTAGAACTCATTTCAGTGAGTTTCCTCAGATTTCCCCAGTCTGAAATGCTATGTGTTCCTGTAATAAGGACGCTGCTCATAGCTAGGAGGCATTTTTCATACATTATTTATTCATTATTCTATCTGATGAATGTGGGAGGTGTTATGAATCTATGGTAGGAGATCTGGAGGTAGACTCATTTGCTTTTAGTACTATGTGATTAAAAAGAAACTCTCTGCTTGCGTAGGCAACGAAGGTACTGAATTTCTCTTATCACTGAGATGGTGAAAAACTTGATTTCTTTCATTTCCTCCATCAGGGAAGCAATGGCTGCCAGCACAAGCATACAGTGTGATCTGTCCAGAAGATGCACAGTTGCTAGACTAGATCTGTTCTCATCACTTGCAAAATGAAGAGCCAGGAAGTAGGCATTTAAGGGATAACATCAAATATTTAGGAGATAAAATCTGCACAGAGTGTAAAATGAAAGATTTAATCTGAGCCTTACCTTAAAGACCTGTATTTGTTTTCATGTCTACTGTCTACTGGCCAAATCCAAATGAAATGTTATGTTTGTGTACAGGCAAAGTAGAGTTCAAAATCACCGGGTTTGGGAGTGTTGTCACTCAAGGTTTATTTCCGTCTGCAACACAAGTACAGCCCTTAATAACCAGGTAAGCTGGTCAGAGGTTTCATGCAGATTTAAAAGGGGATAAATGAAAAAACAGCCAGCCCTCACTGAAGGTGAGCATGTGGGTGGCATTCAGGAACTGCAGGGGTGCAGGCACATAATAACAGGGCTTGTATTCCTCACCAAGGAAGATGTAGGTGCCTGCAGACAGTACCGAGAGTTTTGTCTGAATGTGGAAGAGAGAACAAAATAGATGGTGCTGCTCAGAGCACCACCAGGACCTGCACAATAGCTCAAAGCCACAGAGATGGGAGGAACAGTTGCATGATCATGACCCAGAGAGCTAAGAGATGGTAACACTCCTAGGCAAAAGACAGTACTTCTCCAGATGGACAGTGCGTTCCTGTAGATTCAGTAGGCAGTTGTAGTAGCCCTCAGAGACGCTGGAGGTGTTACACACCAGTGTCCCGGGGTGCAAGACTGTGTGAATATAGTGCTGGAAGCACGTCTAGAAAATGCCTAGAGTGCCTCCATCACTTGCTTTCAGCCCTGGGCTATTCCTCTGCTCCACATGCCTCTCTGCCCAGATCCCACGGCCCCACCAACACCTGCCCTGGGCAGAAACGCTCTCCCAGGGACAAGGAGTCAGTGGTAGTTGGTTTTGCATAGAGCTTTCCTCTGCTTTACTTGCATGGTTTCGCTTCTGATTGTGTTCATAATGTTCCCTTTAATGAATTGTGGCACTTTGCTTCTTAAAATATTATTTGCACAGCTATTTTGCTGAGTATCTTAATGCTGGGTAAAGGGCTGTTATGGGAAGATCTAGGAGTATAACATGTCCCATGGTGGCTAGGAAGCCTCCAAGCTGGGCATCCCAAAGTGCACAGAAAGACCTGCTTGTAATGGCCTGATGCACCAAAAATCAACACTGGCTGCTGGGGTTAGGGGGTTTTCTCAGCTCCCAAGCCATGCACGGGCCAAGGAACCATCAGACACAAAGTATTGCAGACCAAAAACAGAGGCTCCTACAAACAGTAGTCTCACCAACAGTAACATACCATGCACACAGTTGTCAGCATTTTGGTTTTAGGCTAACCTCCAGGGTTTTTCTGAGTGCAAGGAAGCGGTCCTGATCTTCCACCGTCAACTTCTGCCCCGAGCCCATCCTGGTGCCTTCAGACACTGTGCAGAACACAGCCAGGAAACAAATCCCTTGGCTGGAGGCTTTCAATGACATCCCAGTTACATTCCTCAGTACAGTACAGCAATAGTGACAGGTGAAGCAGCCATGTGAAGCCTCACAACCCATGGGGGTGAGGAGTAGGCGAGGCTGCTGCGGGTTGGAGAAGGATGATGTCTCCATCCGCTTCAGCTGCTTCCAGAGGAGCTTGTGGAAAGCCACAGCATCACACCCTCAACTGCAGCATCCCCAACTGCTGGGTATGAAACAGCCTCATGGTCAACAGCAGACTGAAGGTGGATGGAGAAATAGCTTTTCCTGTTATGGCTTTCAGTATGGTGGGAAGGGAGGAGGGAAGGCACAAACAGTTGGTATATGTGTATCTTTAATCACCCCAGAGTAGCTGAAAAATGAAGCCAGGGAATCAGCCCTATTTAAAGGAGTGAATTTTCAAACTGTGTGGTAAATAAAAAGAAATTGCTAGAGCTTTCTGAGCACATCTGTACTGGTGCAAATTCCCTCCCCTGCTATCAAATCATGGGAGCTGTTTTTTGACTTCATTGGAAGGCGCTGAGCTCCAAAGAAAAATTTTGCATTGCTATGCTTTAAAAGGATGCCAACAAAAAAGCCCAACAAACAACAACAGAAAAAAGACCCCCAGGATGCCCATGGTGGGAACAAAGAGCTGTACATCGCTTTGGTACACAGTTAGTATTGTTATCTAGGCATAGAAGGAGTTATTTTTCTTTGGGAAAAAAAAAAAAAAAGTCAAGTAACTAATACAAATCCACTGTGCTGGAGAGCAAATGCAAATCCCATGAAATCACTGTTCCCTCCTCTCATGGCTGGGAGTTTGGCAGAGCTTTGCTAATGCCCTGGCTGACGTGTGTGACAGCACCTCGGATGCGGGCTGTGAGTGCTGCCGACAGCTCTGGCAGGCTCAGGGGCAAGGAGAGCCTCCCAGCAGAGGGAAACTGTGAACACAGCTCCTTGCATTAGTGCACTCTCACTCACCAAACACCAGCTTGTACTGGCTATGCAATCACTTGATCTGTTTATAGACTGGAAAACAATTTATAATTTTTATATAAGTGATGGGGTTACAGAACTGCAGAAGCGGAGTGGGAAAGATCTATGGGTACCCCAGCTAAACCGTGGGTACATCTGTGCCAGATTTTTGCCCTGAAGGAAAGGAGGAAGAGAAAATGGACAAGGAAGGAAGGAATTTGGAGAACTAGTCACATAGTACCAGCTAAATATAAAGCCCCTGGCCCAGCTGAGTCTCAGCAGCTGGGTAGGAGACCTCAGCGAGCCACTTCCTGACAGAAAGAGATGCTGAAACCCTAAATGAAAGTTCAAGTTAACCTGAAATTGAAAATCTTTTCCTTGGAGAAGATCCTCAGTAACTTTCTGACAGGACATCTTGCAAAACCACCTCAGTGTAGTTAAGCAACTTCTGGTAGAGGCAGAAATGACCATCAGTTAAAATTTCCACTCGATCTGAAAACTGTGGTCAAGTAGAGCCCATTTCACCAGCCAACACTCAGCAGCCACACAACTCTCTCACAAACATTTTAGAATTGAGAAAACTCAGGCACAGACCAGAAAAATATTTACCCACAATCATCAAACAAATCTAAGTCAGAGAATGGAAAAGAATGATTTCTTGCTGAAGCTACTTGGCAAAATGTCTTCTCAAAGCAGAACCTGACTTTACTGACACTTTACTACTCCTGACAGTAGTCAGTCTTTAAAGAGCAGGAAAAATGTTGAGAGATGACACAATAAAATAATTACAAATTATTGCAGCATGTGTTTGGTCACCTCATGCAAATCCCAGGGGGTGTTCTGCATCATGTGCCCTCTCATCACAAAATAAACCCTCAGCTCTTTTCCTTGTCAGTGGATTTTTGACAGCCAAGGAAAGCAAAGTGCCACTAAAAGCTGACTATCTTATTCATGGAAGAACTTAAAAGGAGAACAGTTTGTTATTTGTGTTCATTTTTTAGCACAACAAACACCTGATTATAAATAAAAGCAGCCCAGCCAGGCAGTGAAGACACCACTTGGTGCTGGCTGGGTTGGGTCCCAGCCCATGATGTGTGACACAGAGCAGCTTCATCTCCCCATCAGGAGATGGTTTCTGTCCCCATAGCCATCCCTGTGGCCTGGGGAGGAGGTGAGTGCCTGAGAGCTCCCCTCCCAGCTCTCCCCAGCTCCACAGGTCACTTGGTTCCCGCGGGGAGCTGCTGGTGGCTGCCACCCGTAGCTGGCTGGGGACATCAGTTAAGGACAAAGGTACAGAGGAAAAATCTAAAAGTGCTGAAAAATAAAACAGGGCTGGAAGAGAACTGCAGATGTTAATTCTTCTGTCCCAAGGCAAGACCACTCTAGACAGATATTGGCTAAATTGTTCCCTGTGACCTTGGGTAATGGGGATTGGAGCCTTTCCCAGCAGCCTGTCCCACTCCATGGTCTTAAAAAAGGCTGCCTAAAGGCTAACCAAGCTCTGTTCCACTGCAGTTTAAGACCAAACTTCAATGTGACGTTTACCTTTTTTAGCAAATATGTTGCATTTATGTACATTTAGAATCAAATACATTGATTAGGGATTTTTTCTTTACTCTTCTTGAACAAGAAGTTTAGGAAGCCTTTATTTGCTATAGTCTCAAATCTTTCCCCTGAAGTCCTTGTCGACACTCACTTGTCAA
Source organism: Actenoides hombroni (assembly GCA_024336885.1). Classification (NCBI taxonomy): domain Eukaryota; kingdom Metazoa; phylum Chordata; class Aves; order Coraciiformes; family Alcedinidae; genus Actenoides; species Actenoides hombroni. The sequence continues at coordinate 1,357,844 of WUAM01000161.1, forward strand.
AGAGCAAAGTTTGATTCAGGAAACAAAAATATTCACAAGTCAAAAGACTTACGGTTTTGAGTCTAATGTCCCCTTTCTGGAGGGAAATGAATACTGCAGTTTCATATCACGTGCTTAGCTTTACAATAGTAATGGGCTGTGGAGCAGAAACAGCTGGGCTTGTGCTGAGGGTTGGAGGTGATGGGTTGGCTGGCTGGGCTTGCTCTGGGGTGGCTGGCTCTGGAACCCCAGCTGGGCAAGCAGCAGGATAACTGCTGTGGGTGAGCAGACCCCTCGCAGAAACCGAGGCACAACTGCTCCCAGTCCCCCAGGCCAGTGCTGCCTGGCACCCTGCAGCACCTCTCCCTGTCCCCAGCGCCCCTTCATGCCCTGCCAGGGGCTCCTCCCACGCTGTCCTGCCCTGACCTCACAGATGGGTTTGCACCAGAAAACTGAACCACACCTGATACTTGCTGCTGCCAGGAGGGGAGGTTTTGGATGCTTAAGTGTTGCTGCAGCCCTCATGCTTGGCACCAGTTCAGCTCTGCTTGTTGCTGGCCACTTGTGCTAGCGAGCATCTGGTATCTCACGGTAGATGAGGTGTAACAGGGATACAAGCTGCTGGGAGGTACACGGTGAGGCAGAGAGCAGCTGCTTCCAGGTGAAGCAGTTTTGAGTTGGTCTTGGTAGGAAAACTCATTTAGTACATGACAAAAAGGGGCACAACACGTTACTTGTGGTGGGGAAAGAGCGGGTTGTTTCAGCTGAGTCACATCACACATTATCCGTCACTGGCAGTTCTCATAAGCAAAGGAAATACTTTATGTAAGGAAAGGCATTATTGAAACCAGTGATAAAGAAAACGGAAGGCAGAGCAGTTCCTATCTAAGTCAGCCCACATGCAGGAACGTGCAGTGCCCCAATGCAAGAGCCAGAGCACTCCAACTAAGAGTGTAAAGAGATGATGCTCTGCAGTATCACTTTTATTGCTGCTTAGAAATGTCTCCCTGAGAAAATCAAGGAAAGTCAGGAAATAGCAGTGAGTTGTTTATTTGCATGACTGTCCCAGATGGAGAATGCTGTTTTCCATGAGGTTTGAAATCCCAAGGAGTACAGGGTGTAAACAAGGGAACACTCACCCAAGATTGCAAAGCATGATCCAGCAACCCCAGCAAGCCCCAGGGCAGAAAACCTCTCCTAAATGAATGTTTTTCTTGACTTCTCAGTGTCACAGGGAGTTTTGACACAAACAGGGTCTTTCCGTGCATTATCAAGATTGTGGCTGATGTAAAATGTTTGTCAAAACTTTTTAAAAGAGATTCCTGTATGGCAATAAGAGGCTGGACTCAGAAAGACCATGTGGATATTTCTGCTGCTGCTTGCTTCACGAGAGTGTGATACCCACTTTTCACAGGAGATGTGAATAGATATTCCTCGCTAGCATGTGGTGTGGTGGACCTATTGATGTCCTACTGTGTATGGGTATTTTCTTTAGCCTCTCATTCAGTGACCAGCTGAGCAGATGGTGTTCACCTTGCCATGGACAAATGTAATCAGCACTGTGGAACAGCAAGCTCAAATGCCTCCGAGGTAGATAAATGAAGCCTTCTGTTTTTACTGTGTGGTTTTGCCTGGAACCTTAGCACCTTACATTTCTGCCTGCTCCATGGGATGGTCAGAGGTGCCAAAGCTCTTCTCTCAAAGCCAGCTTTCTGGGTTATAGTCTCCACCTCCATCTACCTCAACACATCTACGCAAGTGTGCTTTGTGCATAATACATCATTTTGGTGTGTGAAGTGTTACACTGACCCAAGATATGCTACTGATGTTTCTAAACAGCCATATCAGAAGGCATGCTTCCTGTCAAGTATGTCAATCCCTGAATTTAACACAGGCTATGAAAATAAGTCTCCCAGTCTGTGAGTGCAAGTGAATCTCTGGGTTACACTGCCTGAGTTTCACCAGGGTGAGTGTGCCTCCCAGTGCCACACAACGCTCTGTGCCGCACCAGGCTGTGAGAGCCTGGATGTCCAAGAAAGAGGTCAGAACGGCAGGTGGCTCAGGAAAGATATTTAACAAAAAATAAACCATCAAATACGAAATCATCTGAAAGTTCACAAAGTTCTTTGCCAGTAAAGAAGAACAGCCCCGGGATGAGCATGAGGCTTTGTGGTGTTCCATGCTGTTCCCCAGCTCGGAATTAATCCGCGTGTGAGGAGCGAAGGCAGCACAGCTGTGCCAGAGCTGATGCTGCTGTTCTTAAGCCATGGGGCTGGGAGACACCAAGGGGAGCTGTCTTTAGCAGCACAGCTGACAACTGACGGGCAAGTTTGTGTGAAGGGAGCTCAAATCATCAATGCCCTTGCTATGCATGGCAGGCATTTCAACAACTGCTGCAAATCAGCTGCTGGGGGATTTCCCTCAGGACACCCTACCTCTACAGAAAGTGTTTAGGCATTGTGAAGGGACCTTTCTTACCTATTTGTGTCATAGAATGTTTTGGGTTCAAAGGGACTTTAAAAATTATCTAGTCCAATGCCCTCTGCAAGGACAATGTCCCCCAGGCAAGAACATCTTCAACTAGACCAGGTCTCTCAGAGCCCTGTCCCACCTAACCTGAAATGTTTCCATGGATGGGGCATCTACCACCTCTTTGGGAATCTTATTCCAGGGACACTAGTCACAACTCAGAACTTAATTTTTATACCCATGTCATCATGGCTCTATTGGCAGGACTTTGCAGCTTTTAGACTAGAAAAATCTAGCAATCTGCAGTAAGATTTATACTCCAAACTAGCTGAACTTAGAGGGGCCAGCTAGATGTGTATAACACATGGTCTGTTACAGTTAGGTGGGCCAAAATACAGCACTTCAAACCGAAGGCAGAAAGTTTGTCCCTGCCCTTAAAGTTACTGGAGCAGCCCAGATAACTTTTTGCTCCATTTTCATTACACATGGGAGCTCTGGACTGCATGGCCTGTGTTTACAGCCCGGGTGTAATTGTATGTAATTTTTGACTGTGATAAAGAACCTTTGATGATAAAATATACAAAGGAAACACAATGGAAAGAAGATCAATATAACTTGAAATTGAAAGACTTGAAAACTTGGCGGAGAACTGCTCAGGAAGTTTACATGGCAGGGAGGAGTGTGATCCCCCAAATGCCGAGGATCACATTTCCAAAATTACAGCAGGGATATGCAATAACAACTTCATAATATTTTGCTTAGGGATGAAGCAAATAACATACTGCAGGATGATGCTGCCATAGCACACCCCTTGGCAACACCCTTTACAAAGAAAAACGGGGAAAAAAAGCCAAGAGGAAAAAAAAAAAAGGAGTAAAAAGAAAATCTTCCCATTTCTTAAAGATATGTAGGCATAGAAGTCAATGCTTGGAGAAGGCATTTGAAGGCACTCCTTTCCTAACTACCATTTTCCTCCTTGAACCCATCAAACAACAATCTGTGTTTATAGAAAGCCAGCTGTAATCAAGTAGAAAAATTTCTTTTCAAGGCTGTTGCATGGTTGATGGTTTGGGATGTTGATGGTTTCTTTGGGATCTAACTAGTCTGACAGGGTTTCCTCCATTGCTTTTATGTGAATTCTCAATATTCTTCATTCTTGGTCTATCCCATTAACTTAGCACACACCTTTCACTGTTATAGGCTCTCATACAGTGACATGCATGCAGTGATCTCTTAAGGTTTGGAGAGGACAACTTGGTTTTAAGGATCCACTTCTGACAGTTTTGGGGTTAAGGCCATTTGAGACTGAGGTTTAAAATGCAGCTGTAGCAGGAACTGTTCTTGCTTTGTGGGCTGGCTTGCTCTTGAAACCAGGTTGCTGGGTGTTGAGTAGCACTATTAGTTCCTCTATCACGAGCCCACCACATAACCTAAAATAGAGAAATGTCCCAAAGGCCTTGTGTCTGCCCAGGGCACAGAAGGAAGGTGGTGGGTTATTCTTTCCAGCACTGCAATATCATCACTCTCTGCATTTGAGTTCTGCTTTAATCCTGCAGGGACTTTCTTGCTGCATGCTGTGACATACCCTAAACCTAAAACCTGATGTAGGCCCGCAAAATATTTCTAAAGACTAGACTTGGAACTAAAATTCAGAATGCTACTAATATTTAGCAAATGCAACAGAGAAATTGATTTCATGTCACATAATAATTTTCCCATGTTTTATCCCAACTTATACCTTGATGTGATAGCAATCTCTCTTCTTGTCTGTAATTTAGGGGCTAAGGACTTCATCACCTTTTTTTCCCTCCAGCATTCTGCATTACTCCACAGTTACAGGCCACCCTGAGATATCTAAATGATTAGCACTGTTTTCCAGAGCTGTTACTTAACTTCCAGTACGTGTGACTCAGCGTTCAAGTCTGTTGCTTCCAACCTGAAGAAGAGCTTCTGTGCCCAAAAGCGTGTCTTTGCACTTTTCAGTTGTTTCAGTTATTTCAGCAAGTTGAACAAGTGAAGACCCCCTTCAGTCTTGCCTCAGTGCAACTCCTAATTTGTTACCCTGTCTCACTAACACCACAGGCGTTGGAACCCCCTGACTAGTATCATCACTAGCTCTGAACAGTTTTAACGTGGAAAGCAGTTAAGTTTGTGTCCTTATCTCCTGTGAAGAGTCTTATTTCAGACAGAGGTATGGTCTTGCAGTGAGAGAACAGACTTGGAAGATGCTGAAATTCAGAAGAACTGAGTTATATTCTCGACCCCTCCATTATACAGTTTATATAATTGGACATAATGACAAAGATCTTCGTCTCTGGCATCCGGTCCTCCCACAGACCAGTAATGTGCTGCAGCTTCATAGCTTTTCCAGATTCTCCTCCCTAATATTCCTAAATATTAAATGTCAGCTGTTAGCAAGTCAAACCACTTGCATATAAATGATATTCCAGCAGGATGCCTTCTAATCCCAAACAAACCTTTGGTCTTATTTCTGACACCTTAAAACTATCTTTTAGCAATAATTAATCTGCTTGTAGTAAATCACTATGAAACACACAGGTTACCACTTATACTATCTTTATATCGTCCTTCAAAGAGAAAGGGGCTCCAATGTTCATTCCTGAATCCCTACTGCTGCAATGCTAATGAAGTTGCAGAGGGCACGAAGAGGAAGGACAATATTTTCCAGAATTACAAAGGTTGTTGCAAACATTAAGTTTAGACACATAGAAAGACTGTGAATGAAGCACGGTGGAAACCCATCAGAAAGATGTCAGAAAGCATTGTGAAACCAGAATTTCACCTGTTTCCTTGTGTGGTCCTGTGTGTTTGTGCATAATGGACAGGTTCAAAAAACCCAAACCCAGACAAGACAGAACAAAACACGTTTGCACCCACAATGCAGCTTTGGTGGAACCTCAGTCCACTGGAAGGACTGAGACACACACCAGCCAAAGCTCCTCAAAGGTCACAGGTATTAACAATTTCACCAGCAAGCACACCCCCCAAAAGTTTCCCTCCTGACTGCCAGAGAGGCTAGAAAATATCTCGGTGCCTCTCAGACCTGAGAGAGTTTTCAGCAGCCTAGTGTCCCCAGGCAGCAGGAGGAGGAGGAGGCTCCTTTCCTGGATAAAGCCATTTATGTGGGCCCTGGGGTGGTCCCATCACCCTGCTACTGACATCAGCACTCATCTACTTCCACCATGAGTCCTTTAATAAAGCTCAGTCAGGAAAATCTAACCTACAAATAAAATCCCCCCAAGCAGCTGAGTCTCCTGGGTGTGCTGGTGGTACTCCTCTAACACACACACACCAGTCAGTGGTTTGCCATAGCACAAAGCAGCTGTGTCACCTTATTACTCAACATTTATGTTTGTCAGGGATTCTGGCCACACCTAAATCTTCTTGTAGCTCTAGGCTTTAATTAACAACACGTTCAAAATACTTTCAGTGCTTCTAGGTGACAGCTATAGGTGCCTGCAGACAATGTTGGATGGTGCCAGCAGCCCCAGCTGAAAAAAGAAATGTAGCTGGGTGTTAATGAATGTCATGGGTACTTATTATCACTCAAACAAGCTAAAGAATTAATTTCCATCCGCATCTCTATTTATAGAATCTCTGGATTTTTACCAAAGGAACAACAGCGTTAAGTCAATAACAAAAACAAACAAAAAGACAGGAAAACGAGGTGTTTACACTGTTTAAAATTTGCACAAAACTCTTGTGGCTATTTAGCATGAAATCAGGAACTGAAGGTAAGAATACCAAAGTCAGCTTCCTCCAGATCATGCCAAAGCTTGATCACAGTAATAAGGAGGCACCAATTGAACAAATCTGGAGGAGCACTAGTGCAAACATCCCTCTGGCTGCAACCTCAGTGCACTTGCTTTCCACCTTTGCAGGAAACTCCTCCCTGTGCAGGATCAGATCAGTGCTGAGAGAGAACAGTGACCCTCCCCTGGCACCCAGTGCTGGTCACTGCTCCAAGCAATCATCTTTGCTTCCCTGATGCTTTTCCTCCTTTTCTGCCTTCTGAAAATGGGTATTGCTGGGCCGTGAGCAGTCCCTGGCCGGTGGGTAGATGCTGGGCTGCCTGTGGGCCTGCACCAGTAGCTGTGCTTCTGCTCCAGCAAGCAGCTGTAATCTTATAAAAATCACAGCCCTAAGAAAAACATCTCACATGTGATGAGAAAAGCCTTCCACAGGGTGCTGCATTATCTGAAGAAAAATGCATTCATTTATCTTATCTTGCATTTTAATATTACGAGGTGCAGCCTCTCAGCATGGCTTTTTCAGCTTCAGCTGATAATTGTGCTAATTTTTCTATCCAAATTAAGCCACACAATTCTTAGAAGCAAAAAGCAGTTGCATTATGATGTGTGTTACAGAAACGCAGAATAAATAGTAGGAGGAAATCCTTTTGTGATGATGGTCAGCTGCCTTTCTTGTAGCAATAAAATATGAAGGCACTGGGAATACGGCAGGACATTTTTGTCTGCAGAATCAGGGAATTTGAGCAGAGGAAGCTGAAATCAGTCTGCCCGGGCAGAGCAGCTTGGAGGCTTATTATGGGTAAGCTGATGGCTTATCCTCTTGTTTTACCCAAACACAACATAAGGGCTTGGGAAGAGCATCACAGATACAAACCTATCCCTTTGAATTAGTGGGTGGGGGGACATGCCATCTAGGGGGAGGAAGGCTTGTGTTTTCAGCCCAACCGGGAAGGAGCCTGTAATGGAAGTGCTTTCTGAAGAAGCCAAAGTTTGGTGATCTCTCTTAAAGACCTACAGCTGAAAGGAGAGTCTATGCAAGTTTTGAGAGAGGGGTTGTTTCCTTTTAATCGCTTATTTCATGTGATTACACAGGAGATGCACCCAAGGGACTGTGGACACCTTGAAATAACAGATTGCAGACAGGACTAGCAGGGCCCAACTTTGAGCTAAGATCTGGTTCTCCTTTTGGTGGGCTTGATGTACAGGCTTTCTCAAAGGGGACAACTGTGATCATTACTGAGGAGGTGACAGCAAGCCTGACCTTTGGCAGAGTAGGATGCTTTAGTCTTTAGTCCTTTTATGGTCTCACCTAAACCAAGGACAGGAGAATTACACTGCTCTTCCTCAGCTTTGCAGGGTGGTTGGTTTGGTTTTGGTTGTTTCACTTTCAAGGACATAAATGCCTGACAAATTGCACCTAATTCTGCATAATTTGGGGGCAGCCGAGCATCAGATGTAATACAGTGAAAGCTCCAGCCTCCAGAGTACCACCTTCTCTTCAGGAGATTTACAGAGAAACTCCCTTGGAAGACTTTAGGACTTTGTGCTGCATCTTTCCTGAGCTGATTGCAAGTCCATCAGTGGTCCTCACTCCCAGCCCCTGGGAGAGGAGGCTTGGTCTCTGTACAGGGGGGTTGCATGGCTGCAGGGTGGGCAGCACAGGCTGCAGGCATTTGCTCTGCATCCCTTCCCTGGGAAAATAAATACTCACAGTCTCTGGTGGGACCCATGGGGTCAGGAAGGAAAAGAAGGCAGGTTTATCTCAGAGGGCAAGGCACATGGACCACTCAATCCCCTGATTGTTTGCTGTATCAAAAATGCTCCACCAAAGAGCATCGACCACTGGAACTGCCCCATATGCAAATGAATTTAACAGCACATTTATCAGGCGTGCAATTTATTTGCATTTATTGAGCCTTATCCTGATTCCAATTGGATATTTGCAAAACCAGCCTGGATTTTTCTGCTCAGACTCACTTTGTTGCTATGTGACTGAACAATCCTCATGAAGTAATGGAGTTAAAAAACAAAATAAATCGCCCCTAATTTTTGGCACTTTCTTTCTCTAGAGAACTTGATTAGAGGAGGCTGGCACAATCAGCTCGGCATCTCTGCTCCAGCCAAATTGTAAGGTTACCATACAAATGAAATCATAATTGGACACACATTTTTGCCTTCAAGGAATAAATGTCCCCCAAATGCCATCTGCCACCATAGCAAGGGGGTTTAAACTTCTGATTTTTAACAACAGCAAGAGAAAAACCTGAAAAAGAAGGAAAATGCCTTCCACAGGCATGTATGCTGCAGGATGAGCTAGTTTGCAAAGTAGAGAGCAATTTCAGGAGAGGGGTTCTTTGGGGCTGTGCAGGAGTGCAGATCCATGAGCTGGCAATGTGCTTTTGTGGCCAGGAAGGTCATTGGCGTCCTGGGGTGCATCAGGAAGAGTGTGACCAGCAGGTTGAGGGAGGTTCTCCTCCCTCGCTTCTCTGCCCTGGTGAGGCTACATCTGGAGTAACTGTGTCCAGTTCTGGGCTCCCCGGTTCAAGAGAGAAAAGGAACTACCAGAGAGCGTCCAGTGGAGACTACAAAGATGATAAGGGGACCGGAACATCTCCCTTACAAAGAATGGCTGAGAGACCTGGGGCTGTTTAGCTGTGGAAAGAGAAGACTGAGACAGGATCTTATCAATGCTTACCAATATCTAAAGGGATGGTATTAAGAGGAGGGGACCAGACTTTTCAGTGGTGCCCAGTGACAAGACAAGGGGCAACAGGCACCAGCTGGAACACAGGAGGTTCCATCTGGACATAGGGAAAATCTCCTTTCCTTTGAAGGTGCCGGAACCCTGGAGGAGATTGTCCAGAGAGGTTGTGGAGTCTCCTTCTCTGGAGAAATTCAAAACCTGCCTGGGTGTGATCCTGGGCAAGCTGGTGACCCTGCTGTAGCAGGGGGGTTGGACTAGATGATGTCCATGGGTCACTTCCAACCCCTGCTATTCTGGGATTCTGTGTGATTCTGTGCTCTCCTGTTCCTGTCCTGGGGGGTGTACAGCACTCTCCAAAGAGCACACATCCCATGGGTGTGCCCACTGCAGCATCCTGCCAGCCTCCCAGTGCACACACCCAGCCCATGCTTAGAAGATCATGAAATCTGTTGTTGCTACTGTTTGAGGGTTTTTTTTAAAGGTAAATTATATTTAATGAAAATACCTGGGACATAAAGTACCTTGTTTTCACTTTAAATAGCAATTATGGTTGCTAATTAAAGCAATACCAAAATAATTGTGTCATAGTACAAAAGTAATGCATGTATTTGTGCCAGAAAAATTAAGATTATCACCTCCAGTAGTAGATCCAGAAGAGATAATGCTTTACTAATACTTCCACAGGGCTTAATTCAACGTGCCTGTGAGAGAGAAGAACTGTGTAGCTTTTGATGTATGGTTCAAGACACCATGTCACATAAAGATGAAGAAAGAGATCACAACAATCCCTTTTCTTAAAGCTGCAGCACAGCTAGCCAAAGGATCACCTTCAAGTGATCAGACATTCCACACTTTTGTTGGTTTTTCAAATCTTTGTATGTTAAAATATAATCTATAATTCTGTTGATATGGTTTTTCTTTGGCTAGTGCCTTCATACAGACACATCTCTGACCATTTACTCAGGGAAGCACTCATTGGACAAGATTGATTTCCTGCAACCAACTAATTATTTTTTGTTGGTGGTGTTTGTTTGGTTTGGTTTTGGGGATTTTCTTGGTTTTGTTTTGTTTTGTTTGTTTTGGGGGCTTTTTTAAGAATAACAGAAAAGCACATCCTCCACAAAATCTAATTGATGCAGCACGACTCTTTGAATGAACAGCAATACACAGGTGTTAGAAGTGGCACAAAAGATCCTCAAACCCACTTCTAATTGATTAATTCAGCAGGACATCACAGTGGAAATGATTGATTTTAGTCTACCAGACCTCCCTCTGACCTTTTCAGAGACTCTGTTGATTGGTACTTGAATGGACAAATTTGAATACAAATGGCAATATGACAATAGCACCCACATTTTTTAAAGCAAACTCTTCCCAACATTTTCATGTATCAATTTGGCTGCAACAAGTTAAAGATGCCCCAAAGACCACAGCATTTTAAAAAAAATGTATCTTTCAAATACTGATAATGTTAATGCCAGGAGTAATCACTGATCTCAAATGACTGATTTGATTCACAAATAATAGATGACTGTATTCTCCTTAGACAATGATGAGGGGTAACAAGCACAGCAATAAAAACTACTAGAAATGGTAGATAAAACCACAACTGTAGATTTTTTTGGAGGACGTGAAGTTAGTTTTCTGTTCTATCAGGATTTGATAGAGCCTTTGTAAACCAAACCAAGGGCATGTACATTACCAATGCTTACTTGAACTTAAGCTGCCCTTACTTTGCCAACCAATGTAAATAATGTTAGTGGCATGGGTCGGTATTTCTGCTGCTCAGCTGGAGTTTGGGAAGCAGATGATAGCTGAACTGAAGACATACAATTACGAAATATCAAAATGAGAAATGTGAAGGGCTATTTATAGGTGTTTGATCCTTGAGGCTTGTCTCAGGCAAGATCCCATCATAGCTCTGACCCACCTTCAGAAGCCATGCAGACCTGCTGCCAAGAGATGTGGTTTTACTGCCCTTCCTTCAAGCAAGATAATGCTTGAACACAGTTCATGATTTTAGAAATAACCATTTCATTGTGCTTCCAGAGTATTCCTGTGACATACTCATGTGCTGACAGTACAGGAGGTAGGCAGTGGCTGTGAAGAAGGCCCTTGCTCCATGGAAGGAGGACCACCACTGTCTCCTGCCCTGAAGAAAACCTCTTCTTGATGAATTTATGGGGTTTTCTTGGAAGCTCCTTGGCTTCCCTGAGCCACTGTTCTGACCAGGGCTGTGGGAGTGACATGGATTTCACACAGGGATATCTGCTGGGGCAGTCAAGCAGTTGAGTGCTCATCAGGGTAAGCAAAACATAACCTGGCCTCTGGTTTGAAAGGGAAGGCAGTCTTTCTCCTTCCCAACATCCCTATTATGGCATTAAATACATGGTTTACTTGTGCTTGGTTGGACCTGCCTAGATTACCAAGTGTTGCTTGAAGGGGAAGCATGCAAACTTGTGCTCATCAAAGGTATTTAGGTACCTTCTGCTGGTATTTGCAAAGGAACTTTGGTATTTTGACATCTTTGGAGGGTTTAAACTGGCTAGTGTGGTTTCTCTTCACAGCTTCCAGTGGCAACTGGCTTTGATCAGCCCAGCTGTATCGTCAGGATCAACCCGTGCCATTAGGCCCTGCAACTGCAGAATATTTCATGACACAGGTTACAAGTGTTTCCTCAGGTATTGTGGTCAGAACTTACAGGCTGGCTGGGACTCTGTTTTATATGGATTTGTTTGTCTCAAAACGTACCTACTTGTTCTTTGCAATCTCAACTGTTATTTATATATATTCACAGTCTCTTACCCTCGTGACTGTAATGTCAACTGTGAAAATTATTCACAAAGTGTAACTAAGCAACACCTGCCCAAGATACGAGCTGCTTGAGGAGGTGTCAGTGAAGACACTCCTGGCGAGCATCAGGTGGTCCTCTCTCCCCTGCCTTGCAGCCTGAAGAAATGCATAGAGACGGGGAGAAGATCACTTTGTATACACCTAAAAACATTTCCTAGCAAGTGACCTAAGCAGACATCTCCTGTGGGGATTTGTCCCTGCATATCTGCTTCCATTCCCTGTGGCTGTTGGTCATTGTGCAGGGAGGGTCTATGTAGCTGGCACAATGCTGTGATGCTTTTCTCCTTATCCTCTACCTCTTGACAACTTACAGCTTTTCGGCTGCGTATCAGAGGCAGTCCAGGCTTAATGGGCTGGACTTATTAGCTCTGCATCCCACCCACAAGTTGCACAGAAATGGCACCTTTGTGTGATCTCTTTAGACACCTCCTGATAGGGCCATGGCAGCACACTTCTCATTATTCAGCACCTCTGTCTTCTTTGGGTTGCAATAATTCCCTTTTTTCTTTTCCCATTACAGGTGCACATGCAGCACCATGTAAGTATGTGCCTGAGCCCAGCTCCCAGGTTAGTCCCTGTTAGCAGTCAGACACGTTCATGGCATTGTACACAGCACAATCAGAAGTGGCTTAACCAAGCTTATTACCACAAGCAGAGTATTAATGAGCAATAATGAGTACACTCAAGAGCCATGGGCTTACCTCATGTGTTTAAAATGGAACGTGTTTCTAATATAATGCCAATTTTCTTTACAGAAATCTCATCAGCTAACGCGCATCTCAGCATCAAGAAGATGCTGCAGTTTCTCAATTCTTGGTGGAAAACTTGCTGAAGTACTTTGGTGCTTCTAAAGAGCATATGGGTGTATTAAAAAGACCCCATATGCACGTGTAGGTAAAATATTAATTACTTATTTTTTAAACCATACCAGATTTATCCAGCACTCTTGCACTAGAAAAGCAAAGGAAATAAAAGCAATTACAGGCAAACTGAACTGCTCTATGTTTTTCTTAGATGTTTCTTTTCTGCTTCAAGGTGATTTGACGTTTTTGGGTTAGACTTTAGGAACTCAGTGTGGGAGCTTGGCTTTGTACTGCCGCTCCAAACAAGCAGCGATTCAATTATACATCAGCCCACCCTTTCCCCAAAGCTAAACCTTCTCAGATCCTCAACTTCCTTCAGCACAAGTTTTAAAAAGACAGGGTAAATAGAGTAAAGCTGGTGGTGGGAGCTACTTTATCTTCCATATTTTTCGTCAGACATTTCCTCTGACCTGGGCAGGCTCTCAGGTCCCTGTCTGTGTTTTCTCCTGCTGGGAGATGCCAACCTCCTCGCACTCCATGGATGAACAGGAGTGGGAAACAGAGACATTCCTGCATTGCAGAGCTCCCCTCCGTAACTAGGTCTACCCGTTACTACACCGATATTTTGTGAATGCAACAGATGTTGTTTTAACATAAGGGTTCAAGTTTTATCTCAGATTTTATATTGAATAAAAGAGCCTATTTTCACTGAAGCCTGGTTGTGTGAAAGCATGATAAGGTTCTTCACCTTACACCGAAGTATGTAACCAGTACTCTTGCTAAGCAGTTTTGCAAACCTGGTGACAATCTTATTGCTATTATCATTTTACTGCACACTGTTTCCTTAATATCTGGAATATGTTAATCTTCTTTCATTTTTGTCTTAGTGGTCTAAGATCCATATGTTAAAAACAAAATTGCAAATTTGAACTTAATTTCTTTGTTTTTCAATATGCTAGTTTGCATCCAGAGAATTGATCCCAGCAATTTGACTTCTGCTTCAGAGCAAGTGTTGTTGTAATGTTTCTGAAAGTGAAGAATTTTGCTTGTCACAAATGTGAAAGCACCTTTTGGTGGATATGTTGGAGAATAACTGATATGAAGATTAGAAGTGGAGAGCTCACTTTGAAAAATTTGGTAACTAAGTAAAAAGAAAAGTATTTTTCAACTTGAATAGCACAATGGTAGTATTTCACTGGAAGTCTGTATTCCTCCCAGAATTCGTGTGACGCATACTGATATTCCCTATAGCTGCCCATCACCTGGAAAGTGGCTGCTTTCCAGTACTACAGAAGCTTTACAAATACTTCTGAAATTCAGTTTCTCAAGAGAAACACTCAGCTCTTGTCGAGCTTCTAGAGCTCAGCCATGGGCAACTACAGCCCACGCTGGCTTTTGAAGGTGACTTGCAAAGAGGATTTCAGGATCCAGTGGCTCTGATGGAAAGCTGTCACCAGTGCTCGGAAGTGCTGACAAATGCAACTGCCGCCGATGGCACAGGATCAAAATTCACAAGGGATTATAAACTATTTCATCATAAACACCGTGCTATAGCGTCCAGCCTGATGATATATTTATCCTGCTTGGGTTTAAGTCTTCATCTGACAAGACCTAAGTTCCATTCCAAGTTACATGCTTCTATCTGGGCTTCTCAAACCAGATGCTCAGGGTAGTGACCACTCCATGCCTGGTGACCGTCCTAATGCTTTTAAGGCTCTTAAATGTCTTTTGCATTTCTTTAGCCCCGGTAAACTCTGTGCAGGCATAATCTGTTGTTCCTTTTCATCACTTTCTCTTTGCTTTCCAGATTAGTTTTCCGACATGTCACTCCTTACTCAGCTCGAAAGGATTAACAGAGCTAAAAAGCTTAAGTAAAGCAGTCATATTTGGCACAGGTTTGCTAGTGCCTATGATGTGGACACCGTAATCACTCTGTTTAAATGACCAGCCTTGCCCCAGCTCATGATTTTTTTTCATCTGTCTGCTAAATCCTCACCTATTTTAAAAAAAATGTAGGGTTGAAACCCTCTGCAGAAGATCACTGTGGGTTGACATTTATTTTGACTTGATTTTATCTATCTAAAAGTTTTGGGACTAGCTTAAACTCATACTGTTCTCGGGGAGGAGGGGGGAGGAACTGAGGATCATCAGCAGGGTATTTCAGCAGTATTTAGCAACACAAAGTGTCTAGATTACTCCATGTCCTTTGTCTTCAGAGCAGGAGCTAATGGTGTTATGCTCAGACCTGCAGGCAAAGAGACAGGATGCAGCTGGGCAGTTCCAGTCTCCCCTGTGTAGTGTAAGGTCCATTCACCTCCTTTAAGTACAGTCTAAGTGGGATTTAAGTGAGATTGGCCCTAGGTCCTCTCAGGGATTTAATTCCTTTGGATTTTATATAAGCAGTTACCACAGCTATTTAGTGCAAGGCGTTAGGTAATGTAGCCTACTCTGAAGATGTGGGGCTTGTGGGTTTCCCAAGATGTTCAGCAGAATGGTGAGGTCCTCACTTTATGAACATCAGTTTTAATTAAAAAAAAAAAAAAAAAAGGAAACTATTGGACAGAGTTATTTCTTTACACTGCCCCTCATTTTCGGTGAGTATTGTTTTATGCCCGGATGAAACTTATCATTAAATCCCACAAGTGCTGGGAGATGTTTAATGTCTGAACATCTTCCTTTCATTCAGCAGTTGTCTCCTAAGGTCAAGGCATCTTTGACAAGACTTCACAGGACATCTAGAAGCTGGTGTTGTATGAGAGTGGGGAGCAGTAGTGCCATCACAACAACAGCTACTGTATCAGCATGATACATTTGATGCTGAGCGTGAATTTGTTATTGCTCTTTGTGAGAGTTACCAGATTTGCTGAGAATTCAGCTGAGAATTTCTAAGATTTTGTTGTATGAAGAAGGATGAAATGGAAGAGGGTTTATATGCTTAATCATAAAGCAGAGTACAGCCCTCCAAAGAAAGGGGAAAAACACAACAAACAAAATAACTATCACTGTTGGTTTAAGTTACAAAAGTTTTTATCTGTCTTGCTCAGGCAATTGCAATTATTGCCCATTTCCTAGAATTTCTTAATATGAGGACCTGTGGATATTTGCACGTTTTACAAATCCATCTACTACATTCTTATCACCAACTGCCCTGCCAGGGGTCTGCTGCAGCCTCACCAATAAGCTGTCAGGTTGCCTGGTTGTAATGAATAATGACAACGCAGTTCCAGCTTCTCTGAAACACAACTGAAAATGAATGGTTGAGGGGGTGATATTAAGGAAAACGAAACAAACCATACAAATGTTCTTGAGGTTGTTTTCAAAGCTTTCTCAATGTGAAATTCTCAGTATTTTAATTGGTATTCCAAACGTACCTAGAAACCCATTATGATTTTCCAGTCACTGAAGGATGGAGTCTAAGCATCGCACGCGTACGGCGCTAACAAAGGCTCCGTGGGAAGAGCAGTTTTGCACAGCAATGGGTGACCATTAGTCATACGTGCACAGTCGTCTTTCTGCACGTCAAATGTCTGAGAAGACAAAGAGCCATGCCTTGGACGGTTTCGAAATCTCTCAATCTGAGTCGGTCCTGAATGGACCCCTCTGAGTGGAAAGCTTTTTGCCCACGCAAGTATCTCAGGGCTGCATGGGGCGTCATGCCTCTGGGTACGTTACAGTATGTTTTCCAAAGAACATTTCCCTGAGGTAAGAGGCAAAATATAGCTCTTGTATCCAATATCACCTAAGGTCTGTTCCTCTGCAGGAAAGCAATCTCCTCCTCCCTTCCCAAAACAAAAACACCATTGAAAACTACGTTATTAACAAGAATGAGTAGGACAAACAGTGCACACTTTTTAAATTGCCATTTCAGTGTAGTTTAAAGCTAGGCTAACCTATTAACTTATAGAACATTATTTTCATTTCTGAATATGAACAGTATTTCTGTATTGCTTTCCCTAACACCAATGACTTGCATCATTTTTGTTTTACCTACGAACCAATCGCCCACACCATGAAATGAAGTAGGATTTGATATCGTGTGAGACTACTCAGTTCACGTACAAATTGTGCTTTTGCCATTTTTCTTTTCCAGGTGACGTTTTTGCTCCCGGTTTCTTGCTTTTCTCTGGGTTTTGGTGGCAATTGATTTTTGTTTACACTTGGAAACAAACCGAAAAACACAGCAGACATTTTCCTATCTCTAAATTACACAGCCAGTTTGGAGCAGAAATAATAACAGGCTGTTCACAACATTACTCTAGTAGGACTTGCTGGTGTGGAGAAAAAGTGCCTAACGATGAATACTTAATGAGATTTGATCAAATCTTGCCATCAATTCCTTGCCCTAAAGGTTGTGGGTTATGAAAGCTGCATTAGCACCAGAAGAATATTGGTTTCTAGGCCCACCCTTGCTGGGTAAATTCTATGGCCAGACCCCTGATACCTAGCAACGTTCCACAATGGATTTGTGGTGGTGACAGGCAGTGCTGCCAAAGGCTGGACTTGGACTTGGACCTAGACCTGGACCCAGACCTGGACCCAGACCCTGCACAGTGCCGTTGGTGGCTGGTGCCTGTGGGACGAGTGTTTGCATGGGCACCGCATGTCTTGCTTCCCAGCCT
Source organism: Actenoides hombroni (assembly GCA_024336885.1). Taxonomy (NCBI): domain Eukaryota; kingdom Metazoa; phylum Chordata; class Aves; order Coraciiformes; family Alcedinidae; genus Actenoides; species Actenoides hombroni. The sequence continues at coordinate 1,375,044 of WUAM01000161.1, forward strand.
CAGCTAGGATTATGGCTCTAAACAAACCACTTAACATTTCTGCTGCAGCTTTCCCACCTCTTCCCTTTCACCAAATGCTTACACTGAAACATGAAGTGGTACGGACAGGTCCAACTCTGCAGAATAGCTGCAGAGGCCACCCAGGACCAGGGACATTGCAACCAGTGAGCACCTGGCTGGCATGGGAAGCCAGCAAAAGCCATCCAAATTGCTCCTCAGCCACATAACCAGCAGAATTTCCCAATTTGCTGTCATGCATCGGGGACATACAATCCTTTTTCTTTGTGTGAAGTTTTACAGTTTTTGTGTGCAAATCCTATCTGTTAAATTTCAGGAAAAGCCAGAGAAACCTCCTCCCCACAGATCCCCCAGGGCTTTAACATGTGTTGGTGGCCATTAGCCAAGCACATCTTGGGGAGTAGCTGCAAACAGCTGCTTTTCAGACTCTTCCCACACAGAAGACTTTCTTCATGCAGTTACTATTAGCATGATTCAAACTCAGCTTCCAGCACTGGTTTGAGCAGAACTTTTTAGCCTGCTTGTCTAAGGAAACATTGCACATGTGATGGCACTCTGATCATTAGTATTTTTTAACCCACTGACTGGCTTCAATCAAACCTAGCAGCCAAACAACAGTCTTGGGAACCCTAAGTTCCTGCAAGGTTCATGAACCTTGAATCATGAAAATTAAAGAAAAAACCAAAATCAACCTGTATGAGACTCCCAGGAGCCCAGGGAGAAGGTGATGCCATGGATACCTCATTACAGGAAAGCTTCACCCTGTTTTTCATCTGCGCGGACATGGTAGCATCCATCAGAAAAGCATATTTCATTAGTCCAGTATCATTTTTTACAGTAGTATCATGAACTTACACTCTCTGTCCAGTGTCTCCCACAGTGTTGGAACCAGTCCTCACCGTGAAGTGGAAACAGAATCAATTTTGTGAATGTCAAAAGCCTCTCAGAGGGCTTCTCTGGCGTGAGTTGCAGTAGATTTTCCTGGGCCAGAGGGACAGCCACATCCAGTGAAGCAGCGAGGAGAGTGTTGCTCTCCATTTAAAAATGTGCCTTTGTTTGAAGCAGCATTTTTGCCAGCAGCACATGTGCCTGCTGGGAGCTTCCTTTGGGGACACAAGGGCAGGCACAGACGGACTGCCGTGTCCCCTGGCTGTTTCTTTGACTGACTGCTTTACCAGGAAGGTACAGTGACAGCCTGTGCTCACAGGGTCTTCAGAAACCAGCCAGCAGTAGTTTCCTTACCAGCTTGTTTTTTCTTTAATTCTAAACAGAAAAGTAGCACATGTCCTGTAACAGCAGCAGTTTTGCTGCAGTGCCTGGGCAGAAGGCAGCTGGGGAGGACAAGCTGAGTGTGGACGCAAGGAACTTGGAAGGAGTGGACCCTCACAACTGTCCTCAGCAGCCACCATGACAGTTCACAGAAAGCCATGCTCCTTCATCAGTGCAGGATAAAGCGATCTAATTAAAGATGCCAGAAGTTATTTCTAGTGACAAAGCCAAGAAACACTCTTCTAACTCATTAGTATTTTTCAGACTCACTAAAAAAAAATAATTAAAAAAAAATCTTTATGCCTCTTTTTCTTTTTTTTTCCAGTTCTGCAATGTTTCACTAAGCCAGAGGCAAGATAAAAAGATGGGCTGGGAAAGATAGCACCATTGTCAGCCAAAGAAGCCTCCTTCAATTATTCAGACTATCTGCTGTTCTCAAATTTCCCATTCTTACAGCTTGAGCTAAGTGCTCCTGCATGCATTTGGCAGTAGTTCTTATTAACTCAGAGGACAGCCCGAGTAAGGAACATATGTATTCATAGGATAATTAATGTCGAAAGTGAATGTTGTGGTAAGAAGTTTCCATACACATTCCCCAACTATCTGCCAAAGTGTATTTTTAAAAAGTAGGGAGCTTCAAATTGAAAAGGCAAATGTAATCCTATGTAGACATGAAACAGAACTGCTTCTTCTTTTCTACTTCATTAACAACTAGAAAATTTATCAAAATACTCAAAAAGCCACAAGCACCAAAAAAACAATAAGCAACTGAACATAGTCAATCAACTAGGAAATTCAATCTTTCTGACATCTACCAGTAATATTTTGAATCTGAAAGGCAAATTGGAGTTGAATTTATGAGAAAACAAGATTTAAGAAGGTAACTGTGAGATCTTTGTGTCTATACTGCAACACCATAATTTAGAAAAATTCAGAGAGACCTTGGTATCTCCATGGATAAACAAGGACTGCAGAATGACCTGAGCTCTGGGCAGAGGTGACAGCAGACAGCATGCTCATTATATTTATCCTTTTGAAGTGTAATCTGAATGGCATTCTCATTCTGAGATCTCTTTACAATATATCACTCCCTTGATAAGAGAGAAGATGCTTCAGTTTGCCAGCCAACCCGGCCCATCCTCCTGAGCCACTGCATTGCATCTTCTTAGGAGAGATTAGACACTACAGTTGCCTGAACCAAAGAACCCCCCAGTTTGTCACAGATGCGTTACCCTTTCTGAGTCTCTGCAGAACCACTGGCATCATTTCTCTCCATGGTGCCAGCTGAAAGGGAGCCTGAGTAAACCAGCTAGAAGTGGCTGGATCTCTGTGCAGCGGCCTCCACTGCAGTATATAAGATGTGTCATGGAAGGTAAGCAAACTATCTCCAGTAAAACCATGGTGAAATGGTGAATAATGTGCCCCATCAACTTGCAGCAAGGCTATATATACATTAGCTCAGTGGTGTGCACGGCTTCTGTCAGCCAAAGAAGCAGCGAACCTCAGGACACTGTCTGCACTGTGGCATTTCAGAAGCCACTGATTCTTCCTTTTGACCAAACTTTTTTTGATTCATGTAGCTATTTGACGAGAGGGGTAGGTATTATTCTGCAGTTTTTCATATACCCCTTCCAAGACACAAACCATCCCCTCTTAAAACTCTCTTAGAGATATGAAAAAAGTGCTCAGCTGTGTTAGGAAGGGACCTTTTCCAACCATCCTCTCCCGAAGATGGTCCACCAGCCGCCAGGCTTTGCTCAGCACAGATCCCCCAGTCGGGGGGCTGTAGGGGACAGGCAGCCATGGCCGTGCCCCTGCCCTCCTGCCGTGCCCTCAGCGGCCACGCAAAGAGCCCTTGGCCTGGGGACGCGGCTGGTCCATGGGGGTTGTGGGGCTCTGCTCCATGCTGGCCCTATCTGCAGGGCAGGCTGGGTGCGATCCAGCGTGGGCGAAGGCACAGGGGTGGAAAAGGGAGAAGGAGCACGGGAGGCCGGGACGCAACACTTACTGCAGAACCGCCGCCGCCCGGCCCCGCATCTCCAGAGCCGCGTCCGCACCCAGTGCAGGCATGGAGACAGGTCCATCGCTCCAGGGGCCGCCCGTCCCCAGGGCCGCCCAGGATGGTCCGTTCCCCGTTGGGCAAACCTGTGGCAGCCCCGGGCCGAGCCCCAGCTGGCTGGGAGGATGCGGCGGGCGGCTGCCGAGGCCCTGCCGTCCCTCTGTCGCCATGCCATGTTTTATGCATGAAAATGGCCGACGGCGCGTAATTTCATCCCGTTTCTCCACGCCTGCTGCATACGTGAGATCCTGCGACGTGGAGGAGCCAAGGCATCGGTCCCAGGGGAGGGTGAGCTCAGGAGGAGGCAAAGAGTGTGAAGAGCTCCTGGGGGAAGGAAAGGTGCCTGCTGGAGAAACAAGGCCTTTTTCAGCCTCTTTGGTATCAGCTGGTGTTCGTCCATCTGCAGGTCTACAGGTGCTGCGCTCTGGGTGGGCCCCAGAGTGGGCAGAGAGCCAAGGATATTAAGGCACCCCACAAAAACATCATGTGCACTCTAGCGACAAAACCATGCCCTGTGTTTGAAACCTCTACCCTGCTGCTGCGATGTGAGGAAACAGGGGTGCTGAGCATGGTTGAGTGCAGCAAAGCTTTAGCGTGTCCATGTCTACTGCACTGGTAGGTGTGGTCAGTGTTTCTTACTTCTAACTTATGATATTACAGTAATCCCCAGAGTGCCCCTCACAACTGTGTGTGACACTGTATGAGGCTCTTGTTTGGTAATGCAACAAATGGCCTCTCCACCAATAAGCTAATGATTATGCTCCTGAACCCGTACCTATAAGCTTTGCCTCTGAAAATACATTTGTGGTTTTTATCTTAAATGTTCCCTAGATCACAAGAAGGAGGCTACTGTACACACGCACCACCACCCCAGCACACTCTTTACCAGGCCAGAGAAAAGCTAAGTGGGCCTGGAGCACAGGAACTGTGTTGCAAAAGCATAGGCAGTGTCCTCCCCAGTAGGACATCTCCTGCCTTTCCCTATGGCAAGTCCTGCTGTGAGACCGCTGAAGGCTGGGCAGGAGGGCAGAAAGCCCTGCCACATGCACCAGTGTAACTGGAGAGCACTGGCTGGTGGGGTTTCATGTTCCCTTGCCATTTGAATCTCACAGTAGGGTCATGCAAAGGGCTATTGTTGTTGATTTTTTGTGTCTGATGTAGGTAGGTAAATCTTGTGCTTTCAGTGTAATGATAGATAAAACCCAGCAGATGCATTTGAGCTTCATTTTAAAGTCTGTTGGATTCATCTTGATCTGGACTAAAAGCAGTATCTTGAATCCTTACTGGGAATGTGAAAAACTCTGTGATATTTGCCCCTGAAGTCTGTGTTAAAGCCCATGTGTAGCTCATCTACAGTGGGAATTCACATAGGATTCAGTACGACAACCTCAGTCTGAAAATTTAGAACCAAACCCACAGATCACCACCAAGGGAAGACATGAAATTCCACAGATCCCCCCTTACATTTTGCCAGACAGCAGTCATGTCAGATTATTCATTTGGAGCTGATCAGAAATTAAAGTAATGGGTGGTGCAGAAATGCTTTGAAAAACATGAAGAATTTGCTTTGAGTTTTGAGTCAAATAACTTCACTGCAAGACTGCTCAGAGCCAATTGGGCACAGACTGTGGTGGACAACACTGCTGGCATATAAGGAACCAGCTGGACCAGGTTATCTTCACCACTGATGTTCCTCTGGCATTTCAATTGGTACCATCACCTATTTCTGTTCTTATCAAGAAGGACGACCCATGTGATGCTTTGGGTCTGCCGAAACCATTGCTGTATCAGACTGGAAGGGATTCCTGGGTGACCACGTCCAGTCTCCATCTGCTTTGGCAACCTCAGCATATTTCCAGTCTTCAATAAATTGTATCTCAACATTAGGCTCCTTGTCCTCTTTTACTTGAGGAATAAGGAAATGTGAGTTAAGGGGACTTTAGGTGGTAAAGAGACACTTTTTTGTTAGAATTCAGCATGGCTGTGATCTCAGTGTCATCAGTTACTTGCAGTGACTTTGATGCACATAATTTACAGCAATAAATGAGACACAACAGCAGGTATGTGTGGGCTGGAAATAGAAATTAGATCTGAAATGAGAAATGTATGACAGGTTTGGTGTATTTTATGCTTAAATAGTGCTTATAATTGTCTTTTTAGAATGGTACAGAAGATAATACATAAGAATAATGTAAGAGACTGACTACATACCATTCGATTTTGCTTGTTTAAGGAAAATACGTTAAAATGACAAGTATATTTGTGCTGATGATAGCTTCTTTTCTTCAGTATTAGATGTTCGTCCTCCTTTTCTGTTCTTTTTTAAACACAAACACACCTAAGCTTAGTATAAGGTATTTGTAGATATACATTTACCTTAAAGTAGGGAAAAGCTATCATTTTTACGCTTGATTGGTTCAAAATCATCACCATTTTCTTCCTAACACTCTGGGTGATTCACATGCAGTGATCTGGCACCAAAGTGCAAAGGAGAAATTCCGAAAAGCCTAATTATGCATGTCATTTCTGACAGCACCCCTCCTTCAATTTTCCTCCAGCTCATTTTCTGTAAATGAACGATGACAAGTCGGAGTCACAAGGCAGGGCACCCGGTACATGTGCCTTTCCGCATTGTAGTTCAGAATCTTGGTGGAGAGGAAGAGACATGCAGTTGCACAGTAGACACAGGAACTGCTGAGCCAGTTTGCACCCAGTCGTATTGCTCCTGTAATTCATATCGGCAAGAAAAACCTTGGCAACAGCCAATGAAGAGAACAGCCTTCAGTCACTGCAGAGTTTCCAAGCTTAAATATAACTGCTCACTCTGGTGCTCGTCCTTGACCTGCCAGCCAGCACAACACAGTTTTTTAGTAGTTGCTGTTATTCCTCTAGGAAGACAAAGGTTTCCTGCAGATAGCGATGGCTACAAATTGGTGCCTGAAGCCCTGACGTGTGGCTCTACTAATTTTTTCCCTAATGTGCTGCTGATAAACACAGTCTGTGAACTTTTTCCATCAGCAAAGGGCTCTGTTATGGGGCTGTGTTCCCTGACTTCTCTTAAAGGCTTTGAGATTCTCTGATTGCAATATAAGCAATAATATTTCAAGTTAGCAAACGACAAGCCTACTGAATGTCAGAGCATTGTACTTTGACATGTCAGATGCCTATTCTGATGTACAGTAGAGTTCAATCTTATTTAACGCTTGGAAGCAGCTGATAAGGTAGAGTGATGTTTGTGGATGTCAAGAGTACAGAGTGCACTCAGTGATGGAGGAACTAGAGCTTCAAAGAAACCTTCCACTTAAGCCACTCACTCCGTGTGCTTCGGTGCAGTGACTCAGTTAGTTAAATCACTGGGTAACACGGTTTATAAATACTGTAGAGGGAAAAAAAGGCAGCGTTGATGGCTCAGGATACAACTCCCAGTCGCTGAGCTCAGACTGCAGAGCAGTCCTGTGCTGTTCTTGTGCCACCTACTGACCAGTTCCTCCTGACTTTTAATTCATTGTTTCCCTAAATGGAACATTTGTCAGTTTATTTTTAAATGCAAATATTTGATGTTGGATTTTGCCCAAGCCATTAATAGCTACTGAATACAGTCAGTCTTCAGACCTCGATAACAAGCTGTAATTTAAATCTGAACCACTCTAACCTGCACTAGTTGGCTCAGTACAAGAAGAATGGGATGGGATGGGATGGGATGGGATGGGATGGGATGGGATGGGATGGGATGGGATGGGATGGGATGGGATGGGTGTGTTGAACAGTTCCGAAGAGAGGAGTAATATAATTTTGCAATTAATGATTGCACACAGGGACTTAAAGATTTCAGCTTTTATGCAATATTTTCCAATATTACAGATCTAGAGTCTGTAAATCATGCCAAATGTAATTCTTACTTTAAACACCATGGACTGAAGTAGTTCCTACTTTAAACACCTGGTGTTCTGTCAGTCAAGAGTTGTGATCCATCAATGCATAGAGCCCATCCATGAGCTGAGAGCTGAGTGGGTCTGAGGAATCAGCTCCAGGAAAGTTTTCCAAAGAACCTGTTGTCAGCAATGCAACATGGTGTTGTTATGAAATACAGTAAATGGTTAATGTGCAATCATCGCCCTGTTTCTGAGTAGACAAGATCTGACCTTAAGCCCAAGTTTTACATTCTGTGGATACTCAAACATCCAGAACTCGTTCTGAGGAAATTTCTAACCAAGCAGATAAAAGTTGTCTGTTTCTGTATCACCTCTTAGTTACACTGATGGAGTTTCAGCCTTCCTCTCCAGACATCTCCTTTTAGTACAGCACAGGTTACAAGCCTTCCTTATGCAGCATTCTGTTCAAATGTCCATTTGCACTTCACTATGGAATAGCAATAACCCCCTCTGGGAATTGATTATTTTGGATGTAGTCTTTTTACTCTGTCTTACTACCATGGGTAGATTAACAGGGCTTGGGGCCTCCAGATACTGATTATCCCTGCCTTGGCAGGCAGATTGAGATGCCAATGCTCTAATCATTCTGAGCAAGAGTGTCAAGCAGTACTTTTGTACAGGGACGCCTAGGACACGAGAAGCACAATAGGGAATGCCAGGGAGGGTGTTGCATCCTTCTGAGATGCCTCTTAAAGCCTGCCACAAGGGAAAGGGGTGAGGAGGATCAGAGAGCGTAATGTCAAGGATACTGCAATCTGAACAGTGTAGAAATGGCCTGCTAGTCAGTGGTGCAACTAGACACCCCCAGATACCAACCCCCTAACCCCGCGCAGTAAAGAAAATCCCCTCTCTGGTGACTGGAGAACCAGAGACAGACAGGAATATGAGCTGGTTAAATCACAGACTAACAGCAACGTTGGGATGCAATGTTATCTTTTCTTTGCCCAAGAGAAACAGAGGGAAAACTCAGAGACAGAAATGATCTGATGCAGAGGCATCCTGGCTATGCATAACTTTCAGTTATATATGCACAGAAAATAAGAGAATACCTTCTTTAAGAAATGGCATTTTTCACAAAGGAAATAGCACTGAGTGCGTTTCCTGGGGAAAATTATTAGAGACATCCTAAATAATCTCTCTCCTATTAACAGTGTCTATATTACGTCACTATTGTGCTGAGATGGGGAAAGGGATCCCTTAGACATGAGCAAGGCAGTTAATGGAATCATAGAATTTTTTTGTTGGAAGAGACCTTTCAGATCATCAAGTCCAACCATTAACCCAGCACTGCCAAGTCAACAACAGGACTTCCAAAAGAATTTCTTCCATAAATCGGTGTGGGCAGAAGATGACAAAACACTTGAAGCCTAAACAATCACCATTGTGTCTGCCCACATGAGCCTAGCAGAGGACCACAAGTGGCTGATAGGTCAGCACAGCCTGCAGTGTTTGTTTCCAAGTGGGAACAAAGCCCAGCAGATGATAGCACAACATGTTCTAGGCTTTGTTTTTAGCTACAAATACAAGAAAATGGGGGCAAGCAGGAGCTCAGCACAGAGCAAGATAATGATTGCAAGGCGGAGCTGTGTGAGTGACAGCTGTCATAATACATGGCTCAGAGAATGCAGCTGCCAGTAGGCAATGATGATGCAGAACAACAACTGCTGTGCTCTCCAGGTAAAATTGTACATGGTAAACCAGCTCTGAAAATAGCTAATGATCCCATAGCTGCTTCTTGCACAGTTCAGGTTCCACACACAACTGTTTTGAAATCGACTCTGTCACATAGGTTTGAATGCACTGCTTTGGAAGTAAAGAGCAAACACACAGAGTTACAATCCTGCAGGAACACTGAGGAGCAGGAAGTTCTGCAGGCTGCTCTGGGGCTTGCAAAACACTCAACTACAGATGCTTCATCAACCCTTCTCCTGTAGCTTGCCACTTCTTGCAGCTTGTATCTCCATCCTCCGTTTGCCCCTTTGCCTTATGAAAGATGTAGTTTGTGGCCTGCGATGCCCATGGATTTGGTAAAGGACAAAGAAGGGCCCCCTGGGATTCCTCGCAAGCTTGTAAGCAGTGGTAACCCCTGGTACTGGCTTGGAGTGCTGGAGGGCCCTGAGCTGCCTGAGGCAGCATTTAAGTCTGTGGTAGAACATACCAAGTGGTAACTCTCAAGACTGTCACAGTGGTAAAACACCATCACAATGTAGAATTACCATGGAGGAAACTTTAGAAGATGGAGATTTTCCACTCTGATGGAAACACTGTAATTTCAAAGTGGCACTTCATCCCATGTCAGGATACAAAGGTTTAAAAAACTCAGACAGGTTTTCCTATTGCAATCAACCAATCAATCAATTCAAAAGTATAAAACTGTTCTGTTTGATTCTATAATTTAGGGTCGTAGATTATATCATTAGGATGATACACAATGCCTTGAGATAAAAATCAGTCTTGTGATAATCAAGTGAAGTCTCCAGGGGAGAGCTTGTCCAGGATCACAGCAATACTTGATGTGCTCACCAAGACTTTAATTCTGGTTGAGTCAAGCCTGAAGCCAATGTTACTGGCAAGTGAGAATGGAAAGAGAGAAAACCTTTCAGAAGAGATCCATGAAAAAATGTTTACAAGTGACTGTACATAGAGGTATCTCATCATGGGAACTACAGACCTGTCAGCCTCACCTCTGTGCCTGGGAAGGTCATGGAGCAGATTCTCCTAGAAGGTCTGATAAGGCACAGGGAGGACAGGGAGGTGATCAAAGACAGCCAGCATGTCTTTACTAGGGGCAAATCCTGCCTGACAAACCTAGTGGCTTTCTATGATAAAGTGACTATGTCAGTGGACAAGGGACGACCTATGAATGTGATCTACCTGGACTTCTGCAAGGCCTTTAACACAGTCCCCCACAATGTCCTACTGGCCAAGTTGGAGAGACAGAGATTTGATGGGTGGACTGTTCAGTGGATAAGGAACTGGCTAGATGGTCACATCCAGAGGGTAGTGGTCAATGGCTCAAAATCCAGATGGAGAACAGTGACAAATGGTGTCCCTCAAGGGTCTGTACTGGGACCTGTACTGTTTGATATTTGTATCAATGTCATAGACAGTGACATTGAGTGCACCATCAGCAAGTTTGCAGACAATACCAAGCTGAGTGGTGCTATCGATATGCCAGAGGGATGGGATGTTATTCAGAGGGACCTGGACAAGCTGGAGAGTGGGCCCAGCTGAACCTCATGAGGTTCAACAAGACCAAGTACAGGGTCCTACACCTGAGTCAGAACAATCCTCACTACCAATACAGGCTGGGGGATGAGGTGATGGAAAGCAGCCCTGTGGAAAAGGACTCAGGAGTGCTGCTGGATGAGAAGCTGAACGTGAGCAGACATTGTGCACTTGCAGCCCAAAAGGCCAATTGCATCCTGGGCTGCATCAAAAGAAGCATGGCCAGCAGATCGAGAGAAATGATTCTGCCCCTCTACTCTGCTCTGGAGACACCTCACCTGGAGTACTGTGTCCAGTTCTGGAGCCCTCAGTACAGGAGGGACATGGAACTGATGGAGCGGGTCTAGCGGAGGGCCACGAAAATGATCAGAGGGCTGGAACGCCTCACCGACAAAGACAGGCTGAGGGAGCTGGGGTTTTTCAGCCTGGTGAAGAGAAGCCTCCAGGGAGACCTAATAGCGACATTCCAGTACCTGCAGGGGCCTGCCAGAAGGCGGGAAAGGGACTGTTTACAAAGGCCCGTAGTGACAGGACAAGGGGCAAGGTTTTAAACTAGAGAAGAGTAGATTTAGATTGGATGTTAGAAACAAGTTCTTTACCATGAGGGTTGTAGAACACTGGAACAGGTTTCCCAGGGAGATAGTTGAGGCCCCATTCCCGGAGATATTCAAGGTGAGGCTCCACGAGGCTCTGAGTAACCTGCTCTAGTTGAGGATGTCACTGCTCACTGCAGAGGGTCGGACTAGATGACATTTAGAGATCCCTTATGGCCCAAAACATTCTATGATTCTGTGAAAGGGCAGTATTTATTCATATTAAACCACAATAAAATACATAAATTAAACCTGTTGATGCTTTCAATAGCTTCTTTAATGGCAACAATACAAAATGGAATACAGAAAATGGCAGAAGCCATGGTAAAGCAAGAGCTCTGTAAAACAAATCACAAAGTAATTGATGCTGAGTATATAATCACATCTTGTTTATGCATTCACCATCAGAAGCAACATGCAGTGCTTTCCCATTACATAGCACAGGGCATGGGAGTGCCAGCTGCGGCTGCAGTAGGTTACACACCCCTGGCCTGTGTCTTAGCTTTGATTCTCTTTCATTTGACCAAACATGATAGTTCTTGCATTCCTGGGGATTATGGGGAGAGAGAACAGTACAAGGCAGGATCAAGAAATACAGATCTGCAGTGCAGCATGAAAGAGTTTCTGTGACACAGGAGTAAAAAAAGCAATACAAGCACAGGCAGAGATCTGGGTCTCGAACTTCCTGCTGTGGCTGCATCTTCCCTCAGTCTTGCGGGCTTTGCAGCCTAACAGCCACAAGTCTTGCCAGGAAGAAGGGGACGCAGAAAGGAAAGCTTGTCATTGAAATTGATTGCCTTGTAATTTGGAAAGTGTTCGTGTTCTCGTGCAATATAACGAAAACCACTTCCATCGCCGTGTTCACACAACAGCCAGACACCTCTCTGGACTTTGTGAGAAGATATGGTGTCATTGTCATTTCCCCTAGTCAGATTGGTTGCTTCTTTTATCACCCTGCTCTTCCCTTGATAGTTGATATGTTCATAGAGAGTTATTTGGGGGTTGTGCAGATTTTCAGTGATCACCTGAAGAGAAGTGATCTTATCATTCATATTTTTATCAACAACACTATGTTCTCCCTCCTCAAATACCAGTAACTGGCCTGTATAGTTGAGGTGTTCATAAGCCACCCAAGGCTGGCCAATTACTTTCACTGAGGAGATGCAATCATTCCAATCTACATCTTTTAGATTGGCAACGTCACTTGTGAATTCTTTAGAGTAACCCTGGAAGTGGGCATGCTCATAAACAATGATTTTTCCCATTTCAGGAGGACTGCTGTAGTTTGTATTTCTTGCTGTAACAGCTGGATGACAGCCTGTGGAAAAGGAAAACAGAAAATAAGCATTGCTTGTGAGAAGTATTTTCACACCGGACACAAAATGCTGGAGACGGGGAAAAAAAAAGAAGGAAAAGCGAAACATTTTTAGCAGAGGGTAAATATAGAAGCAGCTGGAAAAGAGTGAGGGCATGACATAGAAATTTCAAATTGGAAGAAGAAAGTAAAGTGAGATATGTACACCAAACCTGTCCAGTTTTATTTAGTTGTCTATGTTGGTTTAGGTATATGTGAGATGGACATCTGAGCATTTAGTTTAATATCTTATTCATATATCCTAAATAATAATTACATAATGTATATAATTGGTGATAAATCTTTCAGTTGGTAATTGACACTGCATTGGAGAATTATTTTAGAAATTGGCATTCATTTTTTGTACTAAATTTCATGATCCATATAATACAAGCAAAGAAGTAGTGAGACATTCACTTAATTTCTAAATGGAAGTCCTGGTATACTGTAAATAGAAAAAATCTATTCTGTTAAGACCAGGACTGAACTTTTAGACTCATGAAATACCTTATTTCTCTTTTTATATGAAATTCTGTTGAAATCAAGAGTTTCCTGTTCTTGACAAAAGCTGAGAAGCCACCACGTTCAAAGCATCAGCTCTTTGAGTTAGACTAAGTTTCAGGTTGTAAATGTATTTTCACAGCACTGTGTAAAGCATTCATATCTAATCCCACCCAAAGTGATCTGCAATCAGATAAAGAACCCCACTATTTATTAGGAACAGCTTCAGGAGCAGAAACAAGCGTCCAGTAAACAGCTCCTTTTCTAAATCACAGAGAAGTCATCAACGCAAAGTTTCAGATTTCAGGGCAAATTCAACTGAGGGAAAGAAGCAGTTACTCTAGTTGATTCTGGGAAGGGATGGAAGAACATCAAATCTGCCTAAGTCAGACTAAAACTGCACCTAAAAGATGTGTTGTTTCTGCACAGTCAGACATAAGATCCTCACATACATGCTGCAGCTCTCATCGCAACACTCAAACCTCTTCCTCCTTCAACTGCATTTCACAGTAGCTGTCCAAGAAGCCATTAAAAGTTTTCACATGAAAAGTGTGTGTCTCACCTTGATGTCAGCTTCTCGGATGGGGAGAGTGAGCTGATGGCACTTCCTGCAGTCCCGTGCTGCTGTTAGTGAGAGGTGGCTCACTTGCCTACATTTATAGCTTACACAGAAGTCTTGTGACACGTCCCATTTAACAGACAGAGAAGCAGGTGAGATTACCTTCCAGGATCAAAAATCATTAACTATTTTATATTGGTTTTGACCTTCCTATAGCCAGCCATCTCATTGCTCTGGTTCAAAAGTCAGTTGAAGAGCAAACACCTTGATAAACCGCAGAGCTCTGATTCTCGTTCGTCTTTATTCTCCAGAAGCCAGATGAATCACCTAAAAATGCGTAAAAGTATTTTGTGACACATAGGCTGTAGAATTTTTTTTTGCTTGCTGCTGTTTACATTTTTGCTGACGTGGGAAGCACATCTAATATACTTTAGTTTTCAATGGTTTTCTATGTGAGATATACAGGTGACAGAGGTGGCATTTAAGTAGCTTTTTTTTAAAATTCATTTTCCCCCTTCTCACCTATGTAGTCATTTGAGCAGCCATAGCAACGTAGAGGGCAAGGAGGCTCTGGCAGAGCTGCAGTGGCAGTATTATTGTTTAGTTTCACACTACAGGTTTACTCTAATATATATTTTCAGACACAGTAATTGGCTAGAATGCTGGCAAGCTGTATTACAGTGGGAGGAAACATTGGGACCTTCATTAGTTCAAGAACAATCCAGATCCTGCAAATAACCACAGCAGTAAAAAGAAGAGACTTCCTTCAAAGGCTTATTTTGCCCTAGCCATCTCTGAATTTTGAAATCTCAATCTCTCTCTCTTTCTGTGATACCTTTTTGACATTTGGCCTCGTTTATGGCTTAATTCCAATCACAGTTATAAGCCTGTCATGATGTCTGATTTCAACAATCTCCAAGTCTGGAAATTGCCCAGCCCCTCCAGTCGGTGAACCACCCTCCAGTGAAATCATTCTCTGCCTTACCACCAGATGTGAGAAAGCTTGCAAGAAGGACTCAGAGGAGATTTAGTGGTCACTGGAGAAAGCAAATCGAATACCCACAAGCTTAGTAGCTAAAGATCTGAAATATAGCTTGGATATGGGCAGAAAGGCTGGGAACTGTGTGCAGTCCTCTGAGAGGAACCAAGGAGGCAGGGGCTACGAACTGGTTTTTGATACACCAGAACTCCCTAGAAAGAAAACACACAGTTGTGCGTACAGGTACAGAGCAGACGCTGTCTGCTCTAGGCTGTCATTAAATACTATGACCTCAAGGGGCTTCTTTCAAGGTCACTATTATAACATGCCCCATTGTAGGGTGCTTCAGGGATGCCTGCTCTATCAGGTAGGATGTTACCGGCGAAGACAAGGAACTAGGAAAGAAGAGAGTTTACCCCTGCCAAAACAGACAGCCTGTACACTAGCTCCAGCCAAATCCTCCTGTGGCAACTCTTTCACTGGTGCTTGGCTGAGTTCATGGTGTGCCAGATCACAGAACTAAGCTAGTACAAAAACTTTTTTTTTTTTTTTTTTTTAATTCCCATATGGTTCATTCTTTTGCTGCTCTGCAGAGGCTGGAAGCAGAGCAATTGAAATTTGCATTCTGAGGTTTGAAGGAGAGAAGCAGCAGCTAGATGTGAAATCAGCCTTGCTATACTGCCAAATGCACCTCTATGGCATGGTTTCATGTGTTGCAGTCAGTTCACCCTACAATTTGGTGCTGCTGCAAAGAGAAAGGCCCCATTCCACTCCCAAACCATAGTGGCCAGCATCTGGTAAGAGAAGGGAGAATGAGCACACCAATGGGAGGAATGTTTGGAAGAAGGACTAAAACAAAATAGAATAGGATGGATTTATGCTGCCATTAAATGACCTTCATTCTTCTCAGCTTGCTAGTACATTTTTCTCATGAAATTATTTAGTTGTGTTTCTGACAAAAAAAAAACCCAACAAAACAAACAAAATCTTTCTGAGCTCCTTCAGACTCAGGAAAGCTCTTTTGACAAAGGTATGAACTACAAAGGCAACACAACTAGTGAGTCTGAATGTGTCTCGACTCTGTTAGAGTGATGCAGGCAATAGTGAACTCCTAAGCCCTCCATATCCTCTCTGCAGAGCACCAGAGCTGGCAGTGGGCTTTTCATAGCACCAAAGAAAATCAAAAGATAATATATGATGGGATGTGTTGACACAAAAGCTTGGAAAATGATCTTTGCTTAAACACTCCCAAGGTCTTAAAAAAAAAAAAAAAAAAAAAAAAAAGAGTTCCTGGTTCTAATGACTTGTGTTAATGGGTTTGAAATTATTCCTGGGTTTGAAAAGTAAATACATTTCAGTTTTGCTCATCTCATTTGCATGGTGTTTTATCCACAAGGAAGTTCTATGCACAAGGAAGTAAGCCACTGTACAAAGTAGAATACCACAGGGTGGGGCTAGGAATTTGAGATTGGAAATATTTAAGGCTTGGGGTTTTTTTCTCGTGTTTTGGGTTTGGTTGTTTTGGGGTTTTTTTCTCATGAGAAATTAGATTTCCCAAACTTTCCCCTACCCCCTCCTGCAGAAATAGCAGCATCTCAAAAATTAGAAAAGGAAGTGTATGACAAAAGTGGAAAGAAAAAATGAAAACTCAGAGAAGGATAAACCCCTCTTCTACTGCCCTCAGCAGACAAAAAGCAAAAGACCAAGCAAGACTAATGAACATGCAGAATCTTTGAAAATGTGTAGAACTACAATTACACAAAAACCACTTGAACAAATGAAGACATTCTGATATGGAGCAAAAATTACAAAAAGACTTTTATATTTTTCATAAAACTGTTTTGGGTTTTTTTTTTTCTTTCTGACTAGGCCTAGTAGTAAGATTATTTTCTTGTTTTCCCATAGAATAATTTCCAAATACATCAAGACTCTCATGTATTTCTTTACTTTTATTTCCTCCATGGTTGGCTTCATCCTCATTGCACTGCCGGAGTCTATTTTTCATTAGAGTGCAGGGTGATAAAACATTCTCACTTAAAGCTGTGGATGTCACTGTCCTGGTCTGAGTGAGAACAGAACTAATTCTGTTCAGTAATTTTACTTTTCAGCTTAGTTCTTTTAACTAACTGCACTGTCTGAAGTTAGCAGCCTGTTTTCACAGACAGTGTCTGCTTCTAGCAGTGATAACACCCCATGTTTA
>WUAM01000161.1:1398497-1409949 GCA_024336885.1 Actenoides hombroni
TTGTTGTTGTTTGTTTGTTTCCTTTTAGTGGTCAGGTATTTAGGTGTTCTTTGTTCTTGTAGGTATGGCTGGACTCGGTGATCTAGAACGTCCTTTCCAACCACAACGATTCTGTGATTCTGTGCACAACTGAAACAAAGGGGCTTTCTTAAGAGTAGGCAAAAAAACCCAAAATGCAAGCAATCAACCAGGTAAGGCTTGTGGTAGACCATGGTCCTCACTAGGAATGACTCTTGGCTGCCTGCATCCCTTAGTATCTGACAGCAAACCCTCTCTTCCTTCTGTGTGTCAGCTGAGACAACAGCCCGGGTATTTGACATTGGAGAGCGAAGGAATTTTCCAAAGCACAAAATTGAATGGGTTGTTACAAAACAAAAATCAGTTTTGACCTCTTGCTGAAGAATGGGGAGCTAATGCTTTCTATCAGCAGAGAGCTGTTAAGGTGTTGAAAAGATGACGCTGATTCCTTCATGGCGGCACAAATGAATTAGAATGAGGGAAGGAGAATTCTCATCTTCTACTGAACACCTCATAATTTTGCTGTCAGCTGAAGAGCTAAGATTACTGCCAGCAGCAGATAATACACAGTCAAAGGAACCAAAAGCATCAAGTTTCAGAAAAAAAAAAAAAAAAGGAAGATGAGCATGTGTGCAGTGAAGCAGGGAAGGAAGGAAGAAAGGGTAATAAAAACCTGTTCTGAACAGTAAATTAACCACTTAGCGGCAGACTGAAGATTGCTAAATGCTACTGGATCCTATCTGTTGAAATGAAGATGAAAAAGAAAGAAATATGAACTCATCCCTGACAGCGCTTTGTTTTACTGCACGTAACGATGATAAACTGATGTATTTGTACATTGAGAAATTGTGTCACAGAAAATGACAGGTAAGGCTGACAACTGGGTAAAATGCTTCCAAAAATCTCCAATCAAATTCTTGAGTGGATTTTGAGTCCACCAGGGGAGTAACCACTTGATAATTGTTTTCAGAGATCATCTGAGCACTTGATCTTGATGAGAACTGGCGCTTGTATGCTAAAAGCAAACTTCAGGCTGATTGCGAAATACGCTGTTCTTGTTGTGCTAGTTTATTATGTAAATAATACAGAGGGGGAACAGAAATAATACCATTTGACCTATACCACTGGCTGAAAAGTGCAGCTTGCAAATTGTGAATGTTCCAGCCAGCCATGCAGTTCCCTATTTGCCGTCTTTATGTCCCAGCCTAAATAATGTGGTCTTGTTTCTGCTCCCTTAGCTGGGAGGCATCTGTAACTGAGATCAAACTGTAGCCGGAGATTAGAAACCGCAAATCGTTGTTCATAAACTTGTGCTTTGTGGATCACTGATTATTTTCTGAACAAGTGTGTGGGTAATTCTTTTCTTATAACAAATACATTCAGCAAGTGTGTGGCCTTTTCAGTGGTGATTTGAGATCAGAGAAATGGAAGAGTAGTCTAAAGCATTCACAGCAAGTTAAAAGATCAGCTGTGATTTCTCTGGAGCATCTGCACTTTGTGAGCATGATCTCAGTATCATGATATGCTGGCTTGTTTTTCACTTGAACCTTCTCACCTGGTTTACAGTACAGCCCTGCAAAGAGTTGTAATGGGCTGGTGTTGTGGGTTAAGCCCAGCAGGCAGCTCAGCCCCGCACAGCTGCTCACTCAACCCCCACACAGGGGGATGGGGAAGAGAAAAGGAGGGGCACAAGTGAGAAAACTTGTGGGTTCAGATAAATACAGTTTAATAAGTAACAAAAGGGAACAAAGAAAAGAAAACAGCACTAAACCCAAGAAAAACAAGTGATGCAATACCCCAAAATTGTTCTCTACCAGCCAATTGATGCCCAGCCAGTCCTAAAGCAATAGCAGCCCCGGAAAATTCCCCCCCTGCCCTCCAGCTTTTATTGCTCGGCACAACATCATGGGGTGTAGGATGTCCCTTTGGTCAGTTGGGGCCAGCTGTCCCAGCTCTGTCACCTCCAAACCTCCTGCCCATCTCCAGTCCACTCGCTGGTAAGGCAGGGTGAGAAGCAGAGAAGATGCTGTGTAAGCTCTGCTCAGCAATAGCTAACACATCCCTGTGTTATTATCCACACTGTTTTCATCAAAACCCCAAAACATAACATCACACAGGCTGCTACTAAGAAAATTAACTCCATTACAGCCCAAACCAATAAACCCAGTCAACTGACTATGAAATGTGTCAGTAGGGTGAGCAGAAATGTCTTAGGCTGGTTTTGCTGATGGCGTACCATGGAACTGCTAGGCAGGCTTTCCTTTTGTGACCTTCTCATATTCGTGCCTTATTTTAGGAATTTTAAATGTGTTTTTCCTTCTCAAAAGTTCTCAAAGTGCTCTTTTGGCACCTCTGACTTGTGGTCATTGCTTCCGCAGCAAAACATCCAGTGATTTCATTGTATTGGAGAAGTCCTCTGATCACCCTTCACCACGCAGGGGAGGAGAGACAGAACATGCTTGAATTAAGTGTATACTCCAGAAATAAGCTGTGCCAGGAACCACACTCAGCTCCTAGAAAGCAAACGTCTGCACTAAAAAGCCATTCTCTGGTTTGAGCCTGCCAAGTGCCACCTAGCAAACAACTCTCCATCTCTGCAGAGAGACTAAGGTGCTTCCTGTACCCCTTTGAAGGCTAAGGCTCAGCAGCAGAGATACAAGCCATGCCATGCGCATCATCCCCAGCACCTGGCAACATCACTGGGACATTCAATTTACTAACAGAAATACAGCCTTTGTCTTCACATGTGTGGTGTGGTGGTGGTGGTGTTTTTCATGCTTTTTAAAGCTGTTGATGTGAATTTTACCTCTGCTTTTGCTGGGGAGCAGAATAGCTAACTGGAGTGTGAAGTGAGGCTGGTCAGTTGGTGGTGGGCTTCCTTGTGGTACTCTGAGGGCCACAAGGAATGGCAAGACCTGCTTCTCATTCCTTCAGCAAACCAGAACCTCTCACCACGTTTGGTTCAGTGGTGGCATTTGCACCCAGATACCAGCCACTCAGGAATTAGAAATAGGGCTTGGAATTAACAGCTTGGTAAGAGTGAGTAAATGGCCCTATGCGGAGGCAAACCTACTCCGAGGAGCATACGTGTGTGCACTAATGGAAGGAGGTTGTGCATGTTGTTGAGAACCCTATTGCACAGGATTATTTTTTTTTCCAGATCTGAAAAGTGAGGATTTGAACCTGAAAAGCAGCACTTTTAAAAATAATTTGCTCCAAATCGTTGGTGACATATATGCATCCAGAAAAACTGACATGATGTCAGCTTTGCTGTGTTTGTCAAGCCTTATGTTAACATCCTGTTAACGGCCAGCCCTGGAAATGGCAATCTCATTTTGCCAGTCAATTCCTATCACACTGCAATGTCACATCTGATGCTGGTTTGTATTAGGGACATGTGGTGAGGATGTTGTTGCTGTTTGCTCATGTTGCTTTCCCCACTTGTTGTTTCCTCTACATGTTATTTGTAAAACTTCCTTAAGTTGGTCAGGGATGACTGATGTTACTTACTTTATTTTACAAAACATCCAGGACAACTCTGGACACTAAGGGAATGTCAAGGAGATCCTCCAGAAGGATCTTGAAGTTGGAGAGACATAGATTTGACAGATGCACGGATCAGTGCATAAGGAATTGGCTGGGTGGTCGCACTCAAAGAGTTGTGGTCAAGGGCTCGATGTCTGAGTGCAGACCAGTGATGAGTAGTGTTCCTCAGAGGTCAGTATTGGGACTGTTTAACATCTTTGTTGGTAGCATGGACAATGGGATTAAGTGCACTCTCAGCAACTCTGCCAACAACACCAAGCTGTGTGATGCTGTTGACATGCTGGATGCCATCCAGAGAGATCTTGACAGGCTTGAGAGGTGGGCCAGTGCAAACCTCATGAAGTTCAACAAGGCCAAGTGCAAGGTCTGTATATGGGTCAGGGTAATCCCAAGCACAAATACAGGCTGGGTGGAGAATGGGTTGAGAGCCGCCCTGCAAAGAAGGACTTGGGGGTGTTGGTTGACAAGAAGCTCAACATGACCTAGCAATGTGTACTTGCAGCACAGGAGTCATTGGCTTTTGTGCTGCATCAAAAGAAGCATGGCCAGCAGGGTGAGAGAGGGATTCTGTCCCTATACTCCCCTCTGGTTAGACCAGACCACTGTGTTCAGTTCTGGAGCCCTCAGAACAAGAAGGACATGAACATGTTGGAGTGAATCCAGAGAGAGACACAAAAATGATCAGAGGACCTCTCCACAGAAGAAAGGCTGAGAGAGTTGGGGTGGTTCACCATGGAGAAGAGAAGGGTCTGGGGAGACCTTATAGCCTTCCAGTACCTAAGGGGGCCTACAGGAAGGATGGGAAGGGACTTTTTACAAAGGCATGTAGTGATAAGACAAAGGGTAATGGCATTAAACTTAAAGAGCGTAGATATATATTATATGTAGGGAAGAAGTTCTGCACTGTGAGGGTGGTGAGACAGTGGAATGGGTTGCTCAGAGACAATGTGGATGCTCCACCCTGGGAAGTGTTCAAGGCTGGATGAGGCTTTGAGCAACTTGATCTAGTGGAAGGTGTCCCTGGCCATGGCAGGGGGGTTGGAATGAGATGACCTTTAAGGTCCCTTCCAACCCAAACCGTTCTATGATGATTCTATAATTCTATGATCTCATCCTCACATGGAGCTCTCCTGAAGGCAGAGGCATCCATAGATCTCACAAGATGGATGCAAGCTTGAGTAAAAAAAGCAGTGAGTCACCCCAAACAGTACTGAACCAAGCTTAACAGTATTGTGATCTGTGAAAAAAAGATCAACACATGGTTAATCTTGAACCATTCAGCCAAAACTCTGTAAATGTTTTATCAACTTAAATGGGTGCAGGTTCTCTGACTTCAGTATGCAGGAGAAAGCTTGCACAGAGGGAGAAGCAGCACCAAACAAAAAGTTAATGCCACAGATCATATCAGAGCTCACATTTGCTGTGTGAAAGGAGAGGACTCCTGCAGTTGTATATACTAACCATATCCCAGTCTTTTCCTAAAGGTGGCTGAAATGCAAAAAGCTGATAGTTCAATGTAGATAGAAAGCTATTTGGTATTTGAAATTCATCTGCAATTGCTCTCAACCTTCTCCTTATTCACCATATAATAATCTTTTTCTACTCCCAGGGCAGTACACTCCAAGATAACTTTTCGTCCACACTTCTCATCCTCTCTTCCCTGCCTTGGGCTATCACGTTGTGAGCTGGAGGGTTATGTGTCTCGACATTTAGGTTTAGCACAGTCTCTTAAAGGTTCCTGTTGACACACCACAGACCTCTGCAGAATGTGCTCCTTCTGAGAATCCTTTCTGAGATCTGAAGAACATATTTTTTGCAGCAGCGGTTGAATGAAAGTTATTGCTATCGATGGAAGGGCTGTTAGTAGTTTCTAGCAGGGAACACTAAAGGCTGAGAGAGAAGCTCAGCCTTTTAAAAACGAGAGCGAGAATCATGTTCAGTTTGAGATTTAGGTCAGAGCTACTCCGGATTTAGTTTTGTGCAGGTTCAATTCATCCGCTTCACTGGCCATGAAGAAAATCTGTCTTCTTTTCCAGCTCTTTCAGACAGTACAAATAACACCTATGGAGGATGTTTCACTACCTTGATTCCAGGGGATGGTCAGTCTCACAGGGATGATGGGAACCCAGTCAAGGCATGTTGTTTAATTTGGAGTCAATGGTAAGGAAAAGAGGCTTGATGAGACATCAAACGTGATGAAAGCCTCTAGTGGAGGAGAAACAGAATTTCACAGACCCTAAAAACTGTGCAGCTTGACTTAGTGACAGATGAGCCGAGGAGCTGCAAATGCTCAGAGGTATGTTTAAAACATACCTGTTTTAAATGCTTTAAAATGTTACATTTCCATTCTTGCTAAACGTGCTCCACACATTGCTAGTAATGCCTGGAACAGAACAGAGGAAACCAGGATGCCAGTTTAAGCTGTGTGTTTAATAATCGTCTGCTTTTGCTCCCTAGTTCCAAATCCGGAGTCATAAAAATTACAACAGTGTCTAACTAAACGTGGTGGGATACACAGAGGATTATGCTTTCACATGAGAGCTGAGCAGCAGAAGCAGATGAGCTCTTAAGAAAAAATGATCCTGGTTTTATGCAAATATGCCTGCTAAAAACAAATGAGGGAAGAGGAATGTGGAAATAGATTATATAATAATACAGTAGAGTAACCAGAATTACTCTGAATAGATTTATCTTATAAAGACTTTCATGAGGTGTCAGCTGCTCTTTGTAATTCTCTTCTTAACACGACCATCAAAGTATGCCTTATCACAATATACATCTTGACTGCTGCATTTATATTCGCCCTATTTAAAATCAAGACAAAACGGGATTTTATGTGTGCAGGGTACTGAAGTAATCAGAATAGCACACAGGAACCCAGAGGAAAGGATTTGAAAAGACTCAGTCACAGATAACAACAGACTACTTAGAAGTGTGCCAGTTCCCTTGCCAAGCAAGCGACTGATGGAGGACGCGTGCTTTTGCTTATCAATTTTGTATCAACTGGTGAAATCCAAAGCAGGCATCTTATCATTCAGCAATAGAAGACATACTTATTATTGTGCAATTAGCTAGCTATTTGTTTTCTGCTCTTTTGCTAATTAATGTTACATGTCAAAACAGCCCTATTTTCTGGAACATCTACAGGTTTCTGATGAAATATACTCAATGTGAGGGGCCCAATATCACATTTAATGGTATCACTACATGTAGAGAATGAACACAGAAATATTTATTGTGTAAGTATTATAACAAATGAACAAAAAAAATGGAGACAGCCCCAAAATGGAAATGCTATAATTTATTTTTAGGCTGAGTGGAAATAAAGCTGCCATAGATGGGTGGGCTTAATGAACTTGTGAGTTCAGGCATAATCTGAACTGCTTGTCTTAGTTGTGCTTCACGTCCTTCCATAGAATGGCAGGTTTGCTGCCTCTCGGACTTTAAAATAACCCCTAATAATTGCAGTCATTGAAAAGCACCACTTCCTTAAACTATACTGCTCTTAGAGATTCCTGGCATAGGAGATAGTATGGCCCCATCCTGTCTGCATTTAACCAGGGCAGTAAAAAGCATCCAGGGGGTTGCAAAGGCACAGCTGGGGAAGAAGTCACCCCTTTGGATTTGTTCTTAGAAGTGCAACTGGGAAGGCTGGGTCATTTATAGCCAGAGCTGCTTTCTGTCCTGTCTTTCATGACATGTTCTGAGCTTTTGCTTAACGCTCCAAGGTAACTTTGAAAATCAGATTGGATCATCTGATTCTCCACCATGATGCTGCTCTGCAGCAGGATGACTCCAGGATGTAACTTGAATGTCGGTCTGACAATTGCTGTTGGCAGGTGAAATCTTTCCACTGGCTTCAGAAGGAGTAAGATCATGCTATTGATCACAGCCTAACATTGATGACATCACACCACTGCTTCTCAGGAAAAAAGACTGAGATTCTTCAATGCTAAAGCCATAATCCACATGGCATAGAAGTTGGCAGGGAGGACACATAGCAGTTAAGACTAAGAATACCCTACCTGATGATATGGTGCTTGGCTTGACACAAACTCGTATTGACACCTGCCTTATCTGCAGAAGAAGATGGGATTTAGGCTGAGTAGGAGGACAAGGGCAACAAACAGGCTGGAAAACAGGCATATGTTACACTGTATGTCAGTACAGAATGTGAGGTGCCATAATAACATAGACCTGGTATGTTAGAGGTGGAGAGGTGGAGTCAGAAGTTCCTCAAAAGTTACTTCATATAATTAATGGTTAATCTGACGGATGAAGTCTGCAGTTTTAAGGACATTTCACCCTCCTCCTTTCTATGTCAAATGTCTTCTGAAGCTCTTAGTCCCCTCCCACTCTGTTCCTCGCTGTTAAATATAAGCTGTGGATGCTGCAACGTTCCCTGCAGCCATCTAACTCACACATGATCCAGCCCACTACTCTCATCAGCATTTCTGTCATGCCAGGAGCTACAACTTGAGCAGTCTGTAGAGAAAAATACCTCCAAGAAACCCACACAGATCCCATTCCTGTGGCAAGCAAATTGGCTACCCTTTGAATGATTTTTAAAACTGACTTGCTGTAGGGAGCTAAACTTCTTAAGTATCTCTGCTGGAGAAGATGTCTGACAATTGCATCCCTCCTGAACTGACTAGTGGAGAGCAAGGGTCCACAGGAAACAATGAAAATCACACCTCCTTACAAAGCCAGCAAACTCTGTGGTTTTGCATGTAAACTGCAGAGAAGAGTCTGTATTTGGGAGACTGGGATCCCTAGGAAGGTGGTCCAGTCCTCTCTGCACTGGGAAGTGGACCCTTGGGATTGGAAACACCATTTCACAGACCAGATTGATGTGATAGCATCATTATCTAGGCATTACTGTAGCTGGAGGAGCAGGAAGCAGCAGCCTGCCTGGGCAATCATGTTCTGCTCCTGTCCAGGGAATAAGGAATGGGGAATGATGCATTTTGCTGATTGAACCTGGCCTTGGGAGCACTAATCCACCTGAGCTCAGCCTCTACCTCCCCTCCCCTGAACCAGTTTCCGTATTCTAGGCGCCAAAGCAGGAATTACACAGTAGCCTTGGCAGTGCTGCTTCATTAGCCTGCACTGCTGGTGAGCAAACCAACCCCAAACAGCACAAAAAAGCCCTGCCTGATGGCATCATTCTTTTTTGGGTTTGTTTTCTTTTTCATTTACACACCCCGAGCTTGCTGTGCTGGCCAGCTCCTGTGGCAGGGAGCTGGGAGGGAGGAGGTGCTGCAGTATTCCAGCAGAATGCTGCAGGCAGGCCTGGAAGGGACACGTTTTTGCAGCTGATGCAAGCTCAGAGGCCTGCGAGTGTCTGGCAGCGGCCAAGCAGACAAGGGCCATGCTTCAAATACTGTTTCCGACAGAGGAGTGCCCGTGGTTTAGTGCAGCTTGAGAAACTGTCATGTTTAAGTGGTCACAGATCCAAAAATGTACATTTTTTTGCAGAGTAGGTGAATAGTGATGGAAAAGAATATATCTTTCTTGAAGTTTTACCTGAACACAGGGTATTAGACTCAATATGGAAGTATAAAATCATAGAAACATTTTGGTTGAAAGAGATCTTTAAGATCATCAAGTCCAACCATCAGCCCAGCACTGCCAGGTCACCACTAAACCATGTCCCTCAAACCACTTCTACACAGCTTTTAAACACCTCCAGGGATGGTGACTCCACCACTTCCCTGGGCAGCCTGTTCCAGGGCTTGACAACTCTTTTGGGGAAGAAATTGTCATGTCAAACCTAAACCTCCCCTGATGCAACTCGAGCCTGTTGCCTCTTGTCCTATTGAAAGTTTCTCCAGAACGCTGTGGGAAGCAGTGACAAAAGCTTTACTAAAGTCTACCTACACAACATCCACAGACTTTCCTTCATCTAGGCAGATCACTTTGTCATGGAAGGAGGTCAGGTTGGTCAATCAGGACTTGCCTTTCATAAACCCATGTTGACTGGGCCTGATTGCCTGATTGTGTGCTATGTGTCACGTGATGGCACTCTGCTCCACAACCTTCCCCAGCACCGAGGTCAGACTGACAGTTCCCCAGATCCTGCTTCTGGCCTTTCTTGTAGATGGGTGTCACATTTACTAACCTCCAGTCAACCAGAGCCTCCCCAGCTAGCCAGCTCTCCTGATAAATGATGGAAAACGTCTTGGTGAGCACTTCTGCCAGCTCCCTCAGTACGCTTGGGTGGATCCCATCCAGCCCCACAGACTTGTGTGCATCTAAGTGGTGTAGCAGGTCACTGACCATTTCCTCGTGGGTTATGGGGGCTTCATTCTGCTCCCCATCCCTGTCATCCAGCTCAAGTAACTGCATGCAACTCAATAACTCAAGTCTTCAAATAACTGCATGAACTTACTCGGCCTTCCTTACGCAGACTTAATGATCTGATTCTTCCCTCCTGGGTATTAGAGAAAAAGTGAACTTCTCAATTCCTTTTTTTGCCTCCTGCTGAACAATACCTGTGTCCCTCGGTGGAAGCAAGCTTGTGTGTATACAGCCAGCAAGAAAACACAGTTTTCTGCTGGGCTGTGAGGAAAGATTGGCAGGAAGGAAAGGAAAAGGTCAGCAGGTGCTCTGCAAACATCAGAAAAGGATGCAGATACAGTGAGGGAAAGGGAGCAGAAGACCATCAATGGAAAAGGGATACAGTGCATTCTCTATATAAACATATACAGACCCAGGTAAGATTTGATTGACACTGCTATATATTAAAAGCACACATCTTCTTTACTATATTCTTTTACTAATATAGTCACTTACTGTTTATTTTCTTTTGAGGATGTCCGTATTCATTATTTGTAAACAACCAACTGGAAAGAGACCAAGTTGTAGCCGTTTCTGCAGTAACCCTGTCTGTACTGGTAACATCATCTCTGACATCATTCAGAGATCTGGTTGGTGCCACGGGGAATCATAATGAAATCCTTCGGCAAGTCCCACCAATTTCTAGTCATGTTTCTTCTGCAGTAGCCCCCGAGACACAGTGCAGCAGTGTGGCGTTGTACCAGCAAAACAACTTGGTTTGGATTTAGGCTGTTGCTCTCGAATGCATTTCAAGTTTCTTAATTAGGCATAAATGACTTTAATCTCCCCAGATCCATCACTCGCTTTTAGAGTGCTTGACATATGAAGTTTATGCAGTAATCCACCCCTTTAGGATGGAGGGCGACCAATCACAGTCCTGCTGCAGTGAAAACGATCCTTTCAGTGAAACTGGGCATCGCTACCAGAAGCAGCCAAAGGATTTCCAGAGCTGCTGAGCCTCTTCCTTTGCTCTCATCCAATAAGCATCTTTCTGTCCTTATTTTTTACGGGTGCAATTAGGTAACTCCCGTGCTGCGTTTCTATAATGGGGCTGTTACGCACGATAAAAACTCTCAGCAGTAAAGTGCAACAAGCAAAACGCTGCAATTTTGGGTTTTTCTTTGGTCCAGGGGAAGGAGGCATGTTCGGTTTCCTTCCACCTAGCAGGTGCTCAGAGACTCGCCTCTTCTCCCTGCACAGGAGTGTGCTAAGCAGCCTCTAGCGAGAGCCTTATCTCCGAACAGGTGCTGAAGCGGCTGCCATCCCTATGGAGATAAGGTGGGGGAGTCAGGGAGAGGCAGATGCCTTCTGGATCAAAGGTTAACCTCTTCCAGGGCTTAAAGTGACCCAGCCCGGGCAATCCCTGTCCCAAGGGGCGAGGACTGACTTGATGCCAACCACCCCCTGCATCCCACACACCATTTTAACGACATGAGCTCAGAGAATTCCCGCGGTGTACAGCCTGAAGGTGCATCTGCGAAAGGCAGGGTGTCTGCTGAGTGCGACGGGTGCTGCTGCCACACACGGCGGTGGCGGCCGGGGCCTGCGG
>WUAM01000161.1:1411332-1470883 GCA_024336885.1 Actenoides hombroni
GGGGGCTGGCAGATGTGCGGTGAGACTGCCCCGGCCCGGCCGTGCCTCCCGCACCGCCGCCCGGTCGGGGCAGGTCTTCCGAGCGCCTCAGCCTGATGGGCTACGGCTCCGGTTGTTATTTTTTATTTATCCCTTGGGCTTTGCAGAGTTTAAGACCCATTTTCCTGTGCGTGTAGGCGGGAGCAAGGGTATTTGTAATTAAAGTTTTATGGCCACATGCACCCAAACCCCTATGTTGCGTGGTGTGTGCTTAGGAAATCCCAGGTGATAGTAAGGAACCCCAAAATGCTGTCATTGCTATTGGGGAGCTTTTGATAGATCATTAACACGGTATGCTGGTAACCAGTGTCATTTGGGGGTAACAGGTCTGATGCTCTAGGCCTTGTCCTCAGCCACCTTGCTCAGGCCAAACTTCTTTTGGTTTTAGTTGCAGTTTTGCCAGTTGAAAGGGATCTGAAGGTCTCAGCAACGTTAGGATAATGTAACGTGTTGCTATAATGCAAGACGGAAATATCGTCAGGCAACAAGGTACATGTTGGGTTGAATATGGTCCTTCAAACCTTGCTCAGTTCATTTACACTGTTGCATTTCCTTCAGTTTTCTCCATCAGCGGCAACTGGTTTCAGCATTTATAAAATACTGGTAGAAATCTGGATGGATGGTTGCAGATGCTGCAGATTTTTTTTTTCCTGCATAGACAAAATAGCTCTATTTTACAGTCCTTTTAGTGTGCAAACCATGTGGTTTGCTTTAGTCTGTCGCTGACTACTAAGAAGTGATGAGCTGGGAAGTGTGCTAGGAGTAGCTATGGTCAAAACCTTGAACTTTTTCTTTCTTTTTAAAAATGGCCAGATGTGTTTGAGGTGCTAATACGTGGTACTTCTTACTCGGTGTAGATTTGCACTGTACTCCAGTGTAGTAGGTGAGGTGTGGAGCACATTATGGGACAGAGCAAACTGAGCATCTTTGCACATCCCCTTCTCTGGTGGCTTTGGACCATTTTAGGAATTACCCCCTACTCCTGGTGCCCTGCACTCACCCAGCTTGCTTTGTTGAGGGCTCTTCTGGGGAATGTGGATCTGTTCATATAGATTGGCTTGATTTCTAGCAGTATTTTGGTGTCTGTGTGTTAAAAGTTAACCTTCTAAATGGACTTTTTTTAGCAACTCTGTGTTTTGAGAACAGGATGAAAGGATGTGCCTTAACACTTAGCGACTGAACTGTGGAGATTAAGCTGGGGGTAGGAGTGTTTGAGCTGCCGGTTTTGTTCTGTTACTCACTTCCCATGTGACCTTTGTCAGGTTTGGTAGGTCATAGTCTTCAAAAAACCCTCTCTTACTGGTGGCTTACCTGGATCCGCTCCTTCTAGGTGCAGGTGTCTCCAACATTAGAAGTGGATGAGCACTTTAAAATATGAGCCTCGACATTATGTTTCCATCTCTGAACTGGAAAAACTACTTCACAAGTCCACTTGCCACCAATGTGTAAGGAAGTGTCCTCAGTCACGTGGGGAATATCTATGAAATCCATACCTTAACTCTTTGAAGTTAAGAGCTTTTTTCTAGCCCTTTTGGTCAGATAGAGCCTGGGAGGGAACTGACATCCCAACGCTTTGCAGGTCCCAGGCCCTTTCTCTCCCTATGACTTGTTGAAGTAAGAGTGTTGGAGCTGAGGGCTTGCGGTTGCTTCCACTGCTGCTGTGCAGGACATGTGGGGTAGCAGAGGGAAGCGGGTCGCTCCATGCCGGCACCTCGGAAGGAAGTCCCTTGCTAGACACAGGCTCTTGGAGCTGTTTATGGGAGACGAGAAACTGAGAGGCAGAGACTGGGGGTGGAGGTAAAGTAGCAGAGACAGCAGCAATAGCTTCCCTTCTGCAAGGAGGTAGGACTTCATGAAAAAGACAGTGTGGTCAGCTTCTGGGTTCCCAAGCAGGGGTAGAAAAAGCAGAATTAGGCATTACCCGTGAGAGAGGAAGCCTGGTGAAAACCGTTCACATCAGGAGAACGGGGCTGAACTTTCCCCTGGGCTTTGCTCACCTGGCTGCTGGGGAGCTCGCTCGCAGCCTGGCTTCTGACCAAGCGGTTGCCCGGGGAGGCGGCCGCCTTGGCTGGTTGCCACAGGGCTGCCGCGGCTTCTTGGGACAGCTTTCTTGCCGGGCAAGCCGCTGCTACCGAGGAGCTTTTGTTTCCCGATAGGAAAATTCAGATTCCTGGGGGAAACATGCCGATTCTGCAGAAAGAGCTCTTTCTGGTGGAGAGTCGCTCTGAGCAGGCATGGTTCGGACTTGCACACCCTCCTGCCCTGCAGGCAGATCGCCGTGGCCTGGGCTAAATGGCCAGCCTTAATAAATGGTGTGCTGTTTGTGCTAATGCATTCTGAGTACTGGGTGAAAATCGGGCAGAAAAGTGCTGTACAGAGCGCTATAATTAAAAGTCTTAGGAAGAGCCCATTATCTTCAATTTTAGCCTTTAAACTTTAGAGTGCATGAGGGCAAAGCGTGCGTGTCTGAGGAGAGTGGAGACTTGCCTTTTACAGGTGCCAGTGCTGAAATAGGTTAATTTGTTTAAAAGATTTCTCTTTCCTTTTCTGTGGGGGCTGGGGAGTGAAACTTAACTGAAGGTGCCAAATCGGCTCTTCTAGATGAACTTCTCTGTTTATCTCCCAGTGACATCAGTGTCAGTAGTTGTATCAGCTTTCTGACACGGTTCCCTGTGTATACATTCCCTTCAGGACAGGGTGGAAATGTTGAGGGGAAAAGTGGGTCGGTTTGGTCCTTGGCAGAGACAATGTATACACGTGGATGCGTACACATGTTAAAACATTGTGGCACTTGATGCAGCTTTGGTGTTGGCACTGTGAGGTGGCCACACGGTCGCTGGGACTTGGCCGGTGACCGGTGTTGCCTTCCACAGCATCTGCTGCATCGCTCTCACCTGTTAATATCTGGAAGTTTGCTTGGTTTGCTTTGCAGCTTAAATGTGGAGAGTGCAAAATGTACAAGCACTTGATTTTTTTTGCTGTTATTTGACCCATTTAGCCTCCCCGATATTAACAGCAACAGGCGAAAACTTTTGCAATGCAGGAAGTTGATTGCTTTAGCAAGCTTTTCAGGTACAAATAATATCAAGTGAGGAATTTGTTGTGTTTTTCCTGAGTAGAACTAAGCAGCGCTGGGGCTTGTCTTGGGAATGCTTTTGATGTGTAAGTAGTGCTGGAAAGGAATATCAAATTATGTTTAGCATCCTGGCATATGAAATTGATAATTCTGTCTTAGTAGACATAAATTATTGTGTAGATGACATACTCAGGAAAGCTGTGCTTGTGTTAGGTTGTGTTAAGTCACTGGTGCGTGTGCCTGAGACTTCTATGAATGCAGGTGGTTGAACAACACAGCTCTGGGTCTTCCTGAAAACCTGGCAGTGGTGTCTTGTTTCCTTCTGACGTTGACACTGAAGGTGTTTAATTAAGGTGTTTTCTTTTATTGCAGAAAGTGTCAGGGATGTTATTGGGAGGAAAATCAAAATTTCAGTCAAGAAGAAGGTAAAGCTGGAAACCAAGGGAGATAAAGTGGATAACAAAATATTGGTAAGTAGGATGGAATGACTCTGATTACATATGTGAAGGAAAAGTCAATATCTTTTAGAAGACATTATTTCTTCTCTGGAAGGATACTTTGAACTATTTGTGCACTGTAAGATACACATATCACTTATTTTCCTACTCTCTTGCTAGCCTGAACTGCAGGTTGATGTGCAGGTGTGCACATGTACACACATGAAACACTGAGTTACTCTTCAGAGTTCAGTGGTTTGTGCTGTGGACTGATGAGAAAGCATACCATTATTAGAACCTGCTCTAAAATATTTTGCTGCTCGTGCTGGTTAAATTTCCTGTTTACATCCATAGGAATTCTAAATGGACAAGAAATACAAAATGAAGCGTGTACAATTAGTTATTTTTGAGACTCTTCTGAAGCTGTCACGCAGTGACAAGTAACAGTAAAGCTATTGTGCTTTTTGGGCTCCAATGACTATTTGTACTTTTTAGTATTCTCTGTTAAGTCACACATCTGCCTTTTAAAAGAAATGCTTAATGTGTGGGATCCTCCACTGTCATTCTGAAAACTGGAATGGAGGAAAAGTGTCAAATTAATCTCACTTAAGTATGCTTTCCTGTTTTGTCAAGAATGGTTTTGCTGGCCTCTCTTGATAAGAAGCAAGCTGTGCTAATGAGCTGGTACACTTACATGCTATCTTGAATACTTGGCTAAGCAAAAAGAGTTGGAACTTTATTTCATTGTTCTTTTCATACTTTTCTATCAGTTGAACAAGAGTAATTAACACAAGTAAGTACAGGGCTGCTATAATATTTTGCAATATATTTGAGATTTGGTGCCTTGTGTCAATAAAAATGCTATTGAAAACAATTGAAAGTTTCATTGCCAAAACTGTCATTACAGATTTTAGGTAGATTCCTCATGCAGATATTCTGTCTTTAAAAACCACAACTTATTAATCAATTCTGAATTATCTTGAGGAATTTGGAGTGTTTTCTGCGTATCTGCCCATGTTTTATGTAGCTCCTTGAGCTTACTGTTTCTGTTTCTGTATTGGTAATAGGTTGAGTATGTGAATGTCGGTTAGATCGTCTCTATTTCTTTGAAAGCTGTGTTTATAGGGAAGGCTGACAGTTTTGCTGGAGCACTGACACTTGATTCACTTTTTTGACTTACACAGAATCATTGTTGTTATCAATAGTGAAATACATTGTGGAAATACTGTTGTGACCTGGTGGGACCAAAGGAACGTCAAGCTTTGAATTGTCAGTGAAGTTTCTGAGAGATGTGCTGCTCAGCAGTAAAATGTTGAAATGTGATGACTCGGGTGTTTTCTCTCTTTAATCTCCTAAGCTCTCAGGTGGGGGACTTTAACCTTTGATGACTGAAGAGGTACTGAAAGGGAGGGAACCTGGGTAGGGGGTTCACAAGTTAGTCGGCCCTTGTGTGTGTACTTGTTGTCTTTGGTGCACAGGGTAAGTCTTTCAAGGGGATGAACTGTCAAAGGAGGTGTTGTCTGGTAGAACCATTTGTTCTTTGATGCAAAAATGCAGGGGATTTAAGTTGGAAAAAAAAAAAGTGAATGTTTTCATGGTTAGAGAGATTGACTGTTGACTGCTAGGGTGGGATTTTGCATTTTCTTCTATCACAGAAGAAAACCACCTGTGTGAAGCTGTGCAAATCACTAACTGCATTTTTTTTTACAATGTTTCTCTAATTTCATGTGTGTATCTTCATGTGTTTTGTTGGGTTTTTTGTGTGTTTTGTTTTTGTTTTGTTTTCAGAAGTTTTGAGTGTTATCTGCTGTGGTAGAGGCCAATGGAAACAGATGTTTCTTTTGAAGATGCAGAGTTCTCTGAAATTCAGAGTGCTCTGAAAAAATTGACCCTAGTGACACCTTAAGTTGGGCACCTTAAATTAGTGGAGACTTTTTGGCCTTACTCTGTCAACACCTTCTCACTTCTTAGGCATGAAATAGAGGAGATGTACCCTCCTCTCCTCAAAAGAGTGATGCTGAAAATAAATAACCATGCTTCAGAAATATGCAGGTGCTTAATACAAAGTGCCACAGGAAAGCTGCCAACAAAATTAAGAATTTTTTATTATTCCAAGCTGGAACTTAACAGTATTCAGTAAATAATGTATATGGCCTCATTCTGACCAGGACTACTGAATCGCTATGCCTTGGGTGAGCATGTCAAACTGAACGGAGTGTTGGCAGTAAAAGCAATTCAGTAATTAAAGACTGTTTCTTTAAGTGTATGCATCAGAGGGCTCAAATGTGATTGCAGGGGCAACCTTCATGCCAGCGCTCCACTCCTGAGAGCTTAGTTTTGAAATGTTAATCTTCCGAGTGTGGTCTCTTGAGTGCACCTGTGGCAATGAATTGTTTTGAGATTTTGGTTTAAATTTTATTAAGAGCTGGCTGTTTACAAGCAAATTAGGTAGCCTGCATTGAGTTCAGTGTTTAATAAGGAGAAAATGCCAGTTCCTCTTGGTCAAGCTAACCCCAGAGCCATGGTGGAATGTGCTCAAGGTTTTAGAGGAGGTTGATCGCAGAGGTTGGCACTGAACCCTGGCACCCAAATCAGTGCTTTAATTAAATGATCTCTCACCCTTCCTTCCTAGGAAAATCTGGCAAAATCAGTACCACTTTGAGAAAGGGAGATTATTTAAAAATGACTGCACTTGGCAAGTATGTATAAAAACACTTGACCTCTGGCCCTGTTCACAGTGTATTCAAGGGGCAGAGTGCTATAATATGGATATAACCATCTACTTAAGTCACTCTGCTATAGGAAATTGCTCTGATAATTAAGATGGAAATTGGAATCTGAGACTAAAGAAAAACCAGTGCAAAACCCCTGGTGTTGCTTAAAATGAGTTCCCAATGTTAAACTGGTGAAATCGGTGGATAAAGCCCGTGCTTGCCTTAAGGTGCTTTAGGAGCTCAGCTTTTGGTGTCAAAGTGTTGCTGAGGCCGGGGTCTTTGAGTCACATTCCTGTGCCGGGTTGAGTGCAGGCAGCCAAACTTGGGCAAAGCCCTTGGGCAGGCAGCTGGATCCCTCCCTCCTCCCTCCCTCCATGGGGCCAGTTCTGCTGGAGGAGCAGACTCCACTGTGTTTGGCTTCAATATCATTCTCACAACAGTAGTTTCATTGGGTTAAAGCAGAT
This sequence comes from Actenoides hombroni, assembly GCA_024336885.1. NCBI lineage: Eukaryota > Metazoa > Chordata > Aves > Coraciiformes > Alcedinidae > Actenoides > Actenoides hombroni. The sequence goes on from WUAM01000161.1 coordinate 1,418,063, forward strand.
AAAGATGGCACTGTTTTGTAATCGGTTGAGGATTGCTTTGGTTTTGTGGGATTGTTTTGTTTAAACCTGGTTTCTCACGAGGACAAGACTTAAGGCATCGTGCTGTGTTTCTCCTCAGACTGACAACTTCTGCCCTTCTCTCCAGTTTCAGTTTAAGCTGGTGGGAACGTAGAGATCTCAGTTGTAATTATAATGGTGGGTTTTGTGGGGAGAGGGAAGAGGCTGTCAGAAAAGTGAAACTTTACCCCTACTCCCTCTCCTGACGGCCCTGCCCTTTGGTGGGGATAAGGCAGAATGCACTGTCCCTGAGAAAGGTTTCCCTGTCCTGTCTTGTTTTTTTTTTAACCCAGAGGCTTCAGTGATTGTCAGCTTACCACGTACAGACAAACTCCAGTAGGGAACTGGGCTGCTTAGTTTCAGTGTTTGTGGCGTTACCTTTTCTTCCTCAAAATAGCAAAGGTATCTCTACAGTGTTATGCTGTATACTTCCCATTGCAGTTTCTTCCTGGTAGGTTTACTGTGGTTAATAGCAGTCACTGAGTAGTTGAAATTGTAAGATAAAGGCAGTATGTTACCTACATTTTACCAACTCCTTTTGAAATACCAATGTTTTCAGGAGTGGTTCATGGCAGGCCAGAATTCACGATTCCTCCTGCTTTTTGTCTCTTTACTACTAATAAGAGAATACTCCTAGTCTGGTTGCCTTTGAGATGAGTGTTCCTTTACAAAATAATATTGTTTAGACATTAAAGATGAGGAAATATTGCAAATGTCTGTGCTCTCTCTATGGCTGGTCTGGTGGGGTGGGCTTTTTTTTCTTCCTTTTTTTTTTTTTTTTTGTTTCATTGTGTTTTTGTTTTGTTTGTTGGTTTGGTTTTTTTTTTTTCCTTAATGCTTTCATAACCTTGAGGCCATATAATAGTGTGATGTGCTATAGTGACCAAGAGCACTTTATCAGGAAATCCCACTGAGGAGTCTCTGTTAACGCTGCTGCCTCAGGTCATGTGTGTTCTCTTTTGTTAAGATATCACAGCACTAGTTCTGGAACTGGGACAATTGCTTTGGCAGGTGGCTTTCCTTAAAATGTACTGTATCTCCACCACGGATTCACTGGAATGGAAATTGCATGTCCTTGTCACTGTCTTTGGGACATATGTTTCCATGGGCTTTTAAAACAAATTTTTAGTTGATTCCTGTCCAATAGGTTTATATTTGTTCTGTGCATGTGATCTGAGATTTCATGTTCTGCTTTTAAAGACCTGCTTATAAAGACTGAAATTCTGTTAAAAAAAAAATAAATCTATCTGCATTTACTTTTAAAGGAGCAATTATGGCCAGTGGCTTCTGAACACTGCTTGAACAACCTGACTGGCAGTGCTGAAGCAGCTGAGAAAAGCTGGTGTGAGCTGCTGTGCCTGTTCAGCTGTAAGGGTGGCAGTCTCTGGGTGCAGGCAGTGATGTTTTGCACTGCCAAAACTATTTTTGGATTAAAAGCTCTGGCACTTGTTTTCCGTTGCTCGTCTTTTGTCTTGATCCATCCACGATACTATGTTCAAATAGAGATGGATTTCTCTGTCTGTCTAGGTGCAAACACCTTGCCTTAAACAGTATGCACTGGTATTAAATCACTAAGAACAAGAAGTGCTCAGGGTTGTGCCAGGTTAGTTTGACATAAAATGTGTGCGTTTTTGCATATTCTCTCAGGACAGCTGGTGTGTGGTAATGATGTTAAATATGGACATTCTTTTAAAATAATGGTGTTTCCTCTTCCCTGCCCAGAACGTTGACTGTTATGACATGTATCTTAAGTGTGTGTTTATGAAGATGGAAGGAAGTAGGTGTTGGTACATTCCTCCTGTCAGGAAATCTAAATGAAGTGAGGTAGAGTAATCAAAAAATACTTACATGCGAAAATGTATTTTAATACATTTACAAGGTGCCTCTTAGAAAACAATTGAACTGTGGCCAATAAGATTGCAACAGAAAACTGAAATGGTGAGTATTGCTGGAAAGAGAATTCAGTAATACAGTCGTGCAGTTGTATAGTGAGGCAAAATAGGAACAGTTTGAAAAAAAAAAAAAAATACTCGTGCAACTGATCTATAAGGTTACTTCTGAGTGGGAACATTTACAAACATAGCATTTACTGGATGCGTTCAAGGCCAGGTTGGATGGGGCCTTGCGCAACCTGGTCTAGTGGAAGGTGTCCCTGCCCATGGCAAAGGGTTTAGAACTAGATGATCTTTGAGGTCCCTGCCAACCCAAACCATTCCATGATTCTGAAGCTGTGATGCATCAGTGCATGCAAATGTTTAAATCTTCTTTGTTATCCCCACTTCTAGGAGGGGAAACTGGCCATCAATGGAATTAACTAGGCTGAGAGGAATGCTTTTCTCCTCTTTGGGTTGGTGGGCTTGGGAATTACTTTCCTCAGTTTCCAACTTCTAGTTTTCTTCTTCCCTTATTCCCCACACTCAAAGTATAAGTTTCAGACAGAAACTTGTGTTTAAATGATGTTGACATACTTTTTAGCTTAATAATAATAATAAACTCTGAGGCTCCTTTCACTCAGGTTTGCCTGCATTAAGGGTAAGACCTAATCTACTCTCTGAATTAAACTGGTCTTTGACCAAACAGTCCTCTTTCTCTGCTTCTGCCCAGGCTAAATGGAGATTTTCTACAGTCCTGGTACTTTTGTGTCCTTCTGAGTGCAGCTCTTCCCAGAGACGTTAATTTTCTTTGACACTTGCTTGAAAATACAGTGTATTCTTTGCGTGCTCTGGGAGGATAGTATAGCCATTGCATCAGGAGACCCACTTGCTCGCTCTCACTTTCTGAAGTCTTGGGCAACTGGTACACGTAGGGGAAAGGTAAGACAAGGAAACTCCTCTTTCAGTGCACTGAAAGTACCTGCCTTTGTTCTGCCTCATGTACTTTGCATGTGCACACCCAGCTGGGGTGTATATATCCTTATCTCCCTTCTGGAAGGAGGAAATGTAAACATGACCTCACTCTTAGCGGCTTCTGCTCTTCTGTTCACGTCTTTAACAGCTATCAGGAAAAAAGGAGTGGTGGGAGGCAGGAATCCGCTATGGCTCTCAGTTGTTCATGGGATCTTTCCTTCTGTCAATTTTTCATAACCCAATTAAAAGCCTGTTGGTTTTTTTTAAGCCGTCACACTCTTTCTATGTTTTCTGCTGAATATATAATGTACCAAAGTGGTTTGCTGATGATCTTTTGTTTCTGGAGGGCCTGACTCCATGCCACCATTATTTATCAAATGGAGCCCTTCTAAGCAAAGATTTGCATTGAAATCTCTGCATCAAACTGGCAGAAACTAACTATTACATATAATTTCCCAAAAGCTAGGAATAAAAAGTAGAAAATGAGCATTAGGGTTAACTTCTTGCCTCAGTCACTCTTCTCCACTGATGGTTCTTCCTCCCCCCCCGCTTTTTTTTTTTTTTTCTTTCTAAGAAAGAAAGCTTGGAAGGGAACAGGGAACAGAGTATGTGCTATTTAGTAGAATCTTAGAATCTTTTAGGTTGGAAAAGACCATTAACGTAATTGAGTCCAACCACACACCCCAAACTGCCAAGCTGACCACTAATAAAGCATTTCAGTAAGTACCACATCCACACCTACAGGGTGACTCCCCTGCTTCCTTGGACAGCCTGTTCTAGTGCTTCACAGCCCTTTTGGGAAGAAACTTTTCCTAATATCCAACCTAAACTTCCCCATGCACAGCTAGAGGCCATTTCTTCTTGTGCCATCACTTGGCGCTTGGGAGAAGAGACCAACCCCCACCTTGTTCCAGCCTCCTTTCAGGTAGTTGTAGAGAGAAAGATGATCTCCCCTTGAGTCTCCTTTTCTCCAGGCTGAACACCCCCAGTTCCGGCAGCTGTTCTGCCGAAGAACCAGCTTCATTGCCCTTCTCTGGACACACTCCAGCACCTCAATGTCTTTCTTGTAGTGAGGAGCCCAAAATTGAACTCCGTATTTGAGGTGTGGTTTCACCAGTGCAGATTACAGGGAGATTATCCCTGCCCTGGTCCTGCTGGCCACACTATAAGTACCGATGTATGACCAATATAAATGCAGAAATCTTGTCCATAATTGTTTTGGTTTTCTCTTTTCCTCTTGTGGCTTGTTTTGTTTGCCTGAAGACATGTATTCTAAGAAAAGACTTCTCCTGCAGGGAATGTGGTTCACTTCACTGTAAGTGGTGTGGAGGAGGACGCAGGAAGCTTGAGGAGGGCCTCAAGGGCTTCTCATTGAGAAGTTAGTACAGCCTACGGTGAAAAATGGCTCTTGTTGCTCAGAGCCCCTCTCCGCAACCATTGTCACAGTGGAAAGTTGGTGAACACCACTGGTTTGTCTGCTTATTACAATACTGACTTTGGATCACCTACAATTCTGCTTCACTGGTTTCTCATGGTGGTGGTAATTTAATTCTGTGTAAAGTAATTACAGGCCCAGGATGTGAAATTATTCTTTAAATATAACTGCTGCTAACTGTGCTTCATGCTGCTGCCAGAGCCCCCAAGCTGATGCCTGCCCTTGTTCCTGTCTCATCTCTCTCTGTGTCCGCAACACCCGCTTTGTGGCAACTCAAGAGTGATATCTTTTTGTTAACGACAGCTTTCATAATTTGATTATTTAAACTGACAAATATTATGATGAAAAAATTAATTATAAGAGCTGGAGTCTGATAACCCAACAGTCCTGAAACAAACGTAACCAAATTAATTGGCCTGCTGAGTGAGTGAAGAACTTGGGGAATCGGGGTTGCAGAGGAAGGTCCAAATAGCTGTGGGATGTGATTTGAACACTGGCAAACCAAAACACTGCTGGCTGGTGCAAAGGTTGGAGAGGAAGTTGGGTCACTGGAGGTGAACATGGAAGAAGTGGTTGCCTGGCCCCAGGGGGACCAGGGCAGTGGCTTCTGGGAGAGTGACAGATAGGTGGGGTGTTTGCAAAACGGAAGGGTTCCCTCCTCAGCCAAACAGTATTTGCTTGGTGTTTTATTACTGTTACCCCCAAAGGGGCTTTGCAAGTGAATCCTGACAGCACTTGCCCCTCTGAACTAGTACAAGTTAAAAGGGTCCGTGTGTCCTCTGAGGTTAATGCAAAGGTGCCTGCAGGATAGAGACTGTGAGCAAGCAAAGAGCTGCTCTTACTTGGACAGGTTCTGTTTCTGGATATTCTTTGCAAAGTGACTTTTTAAAAAACAAAACGAAAAACCCAAACCTGTGGGTTGGGCTTGTGGGTGCTGGATGTTGTGCAGTTTATTCCCGTGGCTGACAAGTGGCGTTTGTTTCCCTGCATACAGTGTGACATTAACAGTGTGACAGCAGGATGGGCTTCAGAAACTGTCTATGTGGAGATGGGAAATGGAAGGGGAGAGGCTGCGTCTATTTGCCCCTTAGCATTTCTGCCCTGTATTTTCAAGGGGTGGTTTTTTTTCCTGTGCCTTTTAGGTACCTGGAGAACTAGAAGTTTTTCCTTTTTCCCCTTGCTGTGCTTACAGCAGTGGTCAGCAGTGAGCTGCCTGTGTGTGGCTGGGACGTCTGGAAGCCCTTTAATAGCCAGGGCTTAGGAGGCTGAGGTCATTGGGTGCAAGCCATTTCCATTTCATGCTCTGAGTGCTTGAAAGATGCTTGCCAGAGACATGTCTTTGTGGAATAAGCACTTCAGGTACGTGTCTCTTGCTCTGAACACATCCTCAGTTCTCCTATTGAACAGCAAGCCTCACGCTGTACCTAAAACTTTGACAAACCACTGCTTTTATAGAGCTTTTTGAAATACTGAGGTTTTGAGCTATGTTATAGATACCTACTTATTCCTGGGGACTAGGAGGAAAACAAGCTGGTGATACAGCTTCTACAGAGCAGTTCCTACTCGTATCTGATTAGGGGAGTGAATGACTGTTGACCCTGATTGGAATTGGGAGATGGAGCACTGCTGTTTTTGTTCAGGGGTGACCTTCGAATGAAAAGGCTTCTCCCTCTCTGCTTTCAAGGCCATTAGCAAGACCAAAACTATTCACACAAAACTATTGATGAAGAGGAAAGGCTCATCTCTTAACAATCTCTTGAGCCTGGTGCTTAAGAATTATGGTGCATGTGAGCTTCTACTCCAATGTAGAGCTCGGGGAGCCTTACGTGAAGGTAGGTCAATACAGATGTTTGGGGTTTTAGTGCAGCCAGCTTTAGCTGACAACCTTCTCTTCTGGTGTTTACAGTGTTGCCAGTAAATATTTGAAGAAATGTTGGCTTTGTTAGGTACTGATGTATTGATGAGTAATAACTTCTGCTGCCATGGCAAGTTTATTCATATTCCAAATCAAAACCATGTACTTGATATTATTATTTTTTAAAATGTAACATGAAAAATGTATTTTAAACTTAACAAGTGGGTTTTTTTGACTGCATCCCTGTTCACATCTGCACCTTGCAAGTGTCAGAAAAGCACAGGGTTTGCACTTCGGGTTTTCTGTTCCCTCATCTCAAGAAGGCGCTGAAATGTCTGTGCTCTCTGTGAAGTGTATCAGTGTACACTGTGTACAGTATAGATATATATATATATACAGACACCCACACTGTGGGTATCTTTATGATGCTCCCTTTCCTATCCTTCCATCTCATTCTTTGCTGTCCTTCCATCTTCTCTGCTTCAGCAAGTCCCTGGAAACTTTCCTGTGTGTAGATTGCTGTCAGGACTTGGTTTGCTTTTTAGTCTACCCCTTCTCACACTAGTGTCCCCATTTTCTCAACAGCATATTCCACTGCTCTGTTTCCTTTCCTTACAGAGATAATACAAACGTCTCCAAAGACTTAGTATCCCTGCAGATATAGGGATGATGGACAGACTAGAATGCTGCTATGCTAAAAAAATATTGCTGGCTGACATAAACTTGTTCTGTATACAGTTTTACCTGATCCTGCTAGCCAAATTTTCTGCTTCCTCGTTCTCTGATTTCATCAAAATCTGTGCTAGATCTGTTATTTGTGTCGTCAAAGCCGTTTGGTTCATGCTGGGCATATGGAGCTGTTCGCATAATCTGGCTTTAGGTTCTTTCCACCTTTCCCAAAGCAGCTTTCTTTGCTTAAAAAAAAACCCCAAAACACAAACCAAAACAAACCCAACAACAACCCCCAAACCAACTGCTAGCATCTCTACAGAGTGCTGTGCAAACTGTCCTTGTTCTGAGGGGAAGCAGGGTAGTAAGGTGGACACGACTCACTTGCATTGCTCTCATCATCTCTCTCTAGGTAGATGAGCTGTTGGGCTGAAAAGAGGAAAAAAGTGAAGGCAAAGCAAGTAAAGAACCGTAGTATAGCATGACAATTGAAATGCAATTAGCTGATGTGGATCGTGCCAGTGCAGTCTAAAAGATCCTAAAATAGCTTTCAAAGGGGGTTGGCTGTGAATACAATGCTGTGTTACCCAATTTTTATCCTTTTCTCATTGTTTTGGGAAGGCAACCTCTAAGAGACTTAACTGCTGATGAATTTAACTGCATCATAATCTGTACACAAATGATTTCAAAGCCACTTTCCTACTATTTACTTGCATAGCAACCCCATGCAGGAACCTGAATGCTCTCGGGATTCTATGTGGAAGTTTGGAAAAGCTGGTTGTCTGGAAAAAAACGTGTGCTCCATCTTTACCCAAATGCCAGAAGTCTTCAAGAGTGGCCTAATATAGCAGGGATGTATGCTTTATTTTGATTCTGAAACTGTTGCTGGTTTGGTTTTGGTTTTTTGTTTGTTAGTAATCAATGCAGGTTAAAAACAAAGAATGGTAAGGGTGCAGCTCTCAACTCTGAGAATTTTTATATTCAAAGTAGAAAGATTTTTAGGTGGCCACAAGAGTAATGCCAACACTGAAAACACACTGCCTCTTTGTGCTCTCATTGTTGAACTATGATCTTTGTCAGCTGGCAAAGATTTCTTAAACTTACTAAATGCTTCTTGTAAGCCTTGGAAATACATTTTTCCCTGTTAAATATTTTGAAAGCATTTAGCAAAAAACCAGAAAACCTAAAGATGAGTGAGTTAGTTTGCTGTGATGTTTCTGGTGTAATGCTATCCTTTCACAGTATTTCCTGTAACACTATTAGATGGATCTGCTGTTGTCTGCGTGTGCGTGAAATTGTGTGAAATTAAAATCCTGCAGGTTTTTGTATGGTATTAATTTACCACAATGTAGCCTTAATGCAATTTTAGTAGGTCTTTGTTCAGCCCCAGTGATTAAGTCCGCCCAAAATACATTATTGTCCTATTTTTTTTTAATGTATTATTTTTCTACTTCTATCTTCCATTGTTTATTTTAGAATATTCCTAATGTTGTTTTTCCTTTCTGGAGGGTTGTTTACTCTCACCATAAAGAAAATATTGCAAACAATTGTTTAAAATCCAGACTGGACTTAAGAACATCTCAACAGCTGAAGGAAACATCGGCAAGTCAGCTTCTCAGCCTCCCCTTTTCACCTGTGTAATTGCTCCAGTCTTCCACTGCTCTCTGGGACATTACTGGTCTGGTGCTTCTCCGTTCAGCCAGGAGCTGCATCACCCTTGCCTGGAAGGGGTCAATGAATTGTGCCTGACCCAGAACCCCAGGGATCTCCTTCCCAGGTGTTGCCTGCTTGGGAGCCAGAACTGCCTGGTGCTAATGCTGTCTCCTCTGAGTAAATGCAGTGTCGCTTAACTCCTCATGAAAGGAGGAATGCTTTCATGCTTGTACCTTGAGATGTGCTGCAAAGGAAGCTTTGCTGTGAAGTAGCCTGTGTGTGTTGCAAGTTCCTTGTGTAACCTTGTTCTTGTGCCCAAGCCCCATGGAGCTGGAAGAGGCTGGGCTTAGCTGTAGGAGGAGGTGTCTCTGCTTGCACAGTTCCTTCTGTAACGCTAGACCTCTCTCATGCCAGATGCACAGATCTGCATGGTGCTGCTCGACTTGAGAATCTGATGGGAGGAAGGGATTCACTAGCTCTACTGCTGCTTTCAGTGTGCCAAAGAATGAGAGCAAGGCAGTTGTATCTGAGGGACTGCTTGTGCTCACCAGCCATTCCATGAGGGGCCAATCTTACAAATGTTTTCCCAGGTCATCTTCACCTGCTAATTTTTTAGTTTCATTGATTATACTTATAAAAATACCTCAGCTTGTGCAAAAAGAGATATACAGCCTGATAGAACTGGCAAAAAGAAGAGTAGTAACTTTCTCCACCTCCTTGTGTCACTGTTTCTGAAGTGGTAATAACAGCTTTTCCTGGAACATAAAGAGGAAGAGCTGGCAAAGACATGAGGCTCTCAGTCAGTAGCTTGGCAGGAATTAAGCAAGCAGCCTTAGTTGTCCTTGTGTTTCTGTGTTCTCTTGAAATCTATTTTCTGTGGACCAGGCAAAGGGACTGGTTATAAATACTGCACCAATTTCACTAGGCTTTAGTTCTTGGTAATTTGAGATCCTTTGGTAAAAGGTATTATTTTTATACATTTATTTATTTACACCATTGCAGTTGCCTTTGAAAGAAGAGTTGTTGCAGTATCACGAATTGCATAGGTCTTGTTTCTGTAGGAATACTCTTGTGGTACATGTAGCAAATTGACAGAGCATTGTGGAAGTGTTTTAAAATACACGAGAGACCTGCTACAGTGCGTGGATGTTGCTCCACCTCTCCCAAAATGGTTTCACGCTGTCCATTAGATTTGAGGTCCAGTTCTCTGAATTAAGATTTAATAAAATATGCTGAGAAAAATCCTTAAACATGTAGAGTTCACATGCATCTTTGAGAAGCCACCTAAGTTGTTTGGTGCAGCGTGGTTCTTACCACCTGGTATCTTGAAGGATACCGAGTGAGTTGCCGAATCAACTTTATGTCCATGGCTATCGGATGACCCTCCCTTGGGGAGCAGAGGGGTTTTCATAATTGACCTCTGGATAATCTGATAGCATTGTCTAAGAAAACAAACAAAAAATAGGCGCTCAGGTGGAATTTGTCTTGCCACGCCATTTCAACTCGGGTGGTGGAAATCCATTAAACACAGATCTGTTACATTTTTAGGCTTTCTGAATAACCCATCTGTTCACTTATGTTGAACTGTATCTGCTTAAGATGTAACTGAAACCTGATTTGGGTTTCTTAGCTGTAATCTCTCATGTTCTAAGTATAGAGTACTCCCAGGTGGCTTTTGGACCCCACACTTGCAGGGTGAAGAGTGGGATGGATTGCCCTAGTAGAGCTGCTTGCATAGCATAAGGATTAGTGGATCTGTTGGTGTGTGGTGGAGCCAGGCCAGTTGGACCAGGCATGAGGTTAATGCTTAGGGCGTCGAGGATGTGTTGACGTGAGGAAATCCAGTATCTGGGTTAGAGTAGCCTCTGGCAGTAGTGTTAAGCTGCTACTGTAAGAAAAATATTCCTTTTCTAATTTTATTTTTTTTTTAATTCCCCTGTAATGGAAAATCTGTCCTGAGCTGATTTTAGCATTCTATGGAAGTAAAAATTCATAGTGGTTTGCAGTTATCGCTCTGCCACTGCCTGGCAAGGTTACTTTCAAGCATCTGTAATGGGCATATTGATGCTTTTCCGTTCTTGTAGGCAGAGTTCATGCGTAAAATGAACGTTGAGCTTTTAAGTGTATTTAATAATCACCCCTCCCATGAACGTATACCAGTGCATATAATGTTGCACAAACCCATGCTTTGGATAGGTCTACGACTTAAAGAGCCGGTTTGCTATCTGTTGCCTAATATATTACATGTAGATTATATATATGTCAAAGATTATTACGTTATACTTATTTTAAGGTCAGTAGAGTAACTGAAACAAGAGGCAATAAAATCAAATCTTCTGAGCTCAGCATGCTGCCTCTCGCATCAAGATGGTGTTCGGTTGCTAAATGTGTTTTTCCCCAGACAGCGAGCGCGTCTGCAGATCCTGCAATGCCCGTTTGCTTCAGCCTGAGCACACTCCTCTGTCGACACTTGCTGTGAAATACCATAGCCTGGTTCACCTTCTGTGCTGCCGAGTTCTTGTAGCTTTATCTGCTTCGTTTATTCATTATTAAACGCATGATTTCTGCTTGACAAGTGCTATAAAATCCCTTTCACTGTGGCTGAACCCAGGAACCTCCACTGAGAGTCTAGAGGGGTTATTAATTATTTTTTTTAATGCAAATACTGTGCATTTCTACTTTACACTGAAGTGCTCTTCAGACCAGACTACTTAACAGGCTGGTAGATACTCTCTGTTCTGTTAAGTCATGTAGTCATGTGAAAATGAAGTGCTAGATTTTTCCAGATTTCTCCTGAAGACAGAAACAAGAAGGTCGAGTGTTTGAAAATGTTTTTAAAGGTCTGATAATGCATTAGGTCTACATAAAAATGAATGTTCTTACTATGTTGCATGTGTGTTATTATACATACTTCTGTAGTAACGTAGCTGGTTTACAGTCCCCATGGAGAACACCCACATGCAGCATAAAATGGCAAGGAAGGCTTTCCTGACATGAACTACAAGGGTTCAAGCTTTCTGAATTTTTAATTTTGAAGCAACTCAGTTTAGACATCCAGTGTTAAAGTTTTTTGATTTACTTTAAGTTCTGTGTCCATTTGAGAACACCAAACACAAATCAAGGCTTTGGGTTTCTTTCCTAAGCTCTGTCTTGCGTAAGCACTGTCTTGTCTTTCAATTCTTATTAAGCATGTTCTGACTCATTTTTCCTACATTATAATTTATTTATCCTTTCTTAGGTGAGCATTCCAGTATTTGGAAGTTATACCTGATGCTAATCCATGACATCAGCTTTTCCTCTAAAGGGAGAGGAACAGAGTTAACCACTAGATGTTGATTTGATAAGAAGGAATCTTTCCAAATACAGGCTTTGTGGTTCTGATTCTTCTGAATCTTCTCTGATTCTTCTTAGACATGGTAGATTTTAGCTTGGTCTCCACCTGCATTTATTTGTTTGCTTTGAAAGCAAGTTATTTCGTACTAAGATTATTTTTCTGTAAGACTCATCTCTTGGGTCAAGAGAGGTAGCCTCAGGGCTTCTCATGCAGTTGGGTATAAAGCCAGTAGTGACCTGGGACAGTCCTACTGTCAAGATAGCTAACAGTGGAAGCTGACTGTTCCCCTAGAAAATAAGCAGCAGGTGGCAGGTTGCCTGGAGAATATTTCAAAGACAGGCCAGGGAAAGTGAGATCAAGGCCAGAGGAATTACTCAAGACTGAGTGAGCCTCCCTCTTGCTTTCTGTACTTGACAGTCTGCAGCTGTGAACCTTGTCCTCCTCCACACAGCAGAAGACCTGGAAGGAAACACATAGTTTTTTTTTAACTCAAAGTAGGGGTCAACTAGTGTTTCTCTAACTGGGTGAACTGAAGCTGATAAGAAAGCAGTGGAGCTCAGGTGGCTTTGAGGGGCTTGATCAGTCTACAAGCTGAATGTTATTATGGTTGTTATTAGTAAAGAAGTCCAATGAACTGAGCCATCTCATGGCTTAAGCTGGTGGGTTTTACCTTGTTACAACTCTGATCATCTTGGCTGTTCCATAGCTTCACTCTTACCTGGCCAAGGAGCAGTTGTACATCTGTCCCAGGTCCTGTAGCTGGTGAAATAATTGTAGGGTAGGCTGTGCAGGTCTCCTCAAAATGCTGTGAACCAAAACCCAGTTTCTTCTGACTGGTAGGCTCTTGGTCCCCCACCCAGTGTTGAAATGGCAGGATAATTCCTTCTGGATCATAGTATCTCTGCAGAGATGCTGGATTCCAGGGTAAGTGTGCAGCAGAGGACCCTGATGTACCACTATCTCTTCCTACTAAGGAATGCTCTGTCAATGCCCTGGGTGTGATGATCAGGTACAAGCTCTTCCTTTTCAGCAACACTGGATCTGCTGAAACGCTTCATTTCCCAAGCATAGGATCAAACTTTCCTTTTGGTTTTAGTGCCACAAAACGCATGAAATTGTGGGAGAGCCAATTGGAACCAAGTGCTCATCTGCAATGAATAAATAATTGGATAAATTTGTATCCTCACCTCCTCTGTCTGGTTATGTGTTTACAATAATGCCATGGTGTTTGTTTTCTAGGTGGGTTTAGACTTTGTTTGTTAACCATGTGTGGAAGGAGCGAGTGCTTGCGTGAGAAGGCTGGCCTTGGGCTGCTGGTGCTTACCAACAACGGTGTGTGCTCGTTGGCTTAGCCTTGCTCTCTAAAAACAATGCTTTACTCAGGTTCTGCTGCTTTTCTTCTTTCTGCTTTTTGTTTTGGGGGAATGATTGTGAACAAATATAAACTGGAAAATAAAACTTTTGTTTTGGGGTGTGTGTGTGTGTTTCTGATTTTGTTTTTTGTTTTCCATGCTTCTGATGTCTGACCACATAATGTTCTATCAGAGTACAGGAGAATACATTAGCTCTGAATTACACTGCATTGTGGCTGCTGCATTTAGGGGTGAAGAGTTGGAAAGTTGGGACCTGTCACAGGAGCATTTATAATGGCAGTTTCTAGTGACAGGAAGCCAGAAGGAAAATCCGTTACCTCAGGTCATATTGAGAATGGTGGCTGCTGTCACAATCATTTCTTTGGATTTAATGGTAATAAAAATGCTTGAACAGAAGCTCTAAGCAGTATATGGATAACTGAGTGAATGACAAGTATGATTATTTAATAGCATTAAATACTTGGGTGCAGATGTATAAAAACCTCTATCCAGCAGCATCCAATAATCAAATGGGGCTGTCAGTTTACTGTAGCCATCTAATAAATCATCTTGCACCCATTCATGCTGAGCGTGTACCTTGGGTCTTCCCCTACATCCCCAAACCGAGACAAATCAAATCAATATTGTGGATTTTTTCCCCACCAGATTTAAAAGGTGATTATTTGCCTGGAGTGAGGGGGATGGTTTAATGACAGGAGGATAAGGTCTTGAATCCTGGAGTCATAAATGATACTGGGAGCTTTCAGCAGCTGTCTGTTTTCATAAGAAGCTCTTTTGGAAAGGCTCCACTTCGCAGCTGGGAAAGCACGTACCGAGAGACAAACCAACCTTTTTTTATGAATATTTTTCTTCCAACATTATTGCTGTGCTCTGATAAAGTAATTTCAGTATAGTTCAGTGCTTCCCAGCTTGTGCTTCCCCAGTGAAGTCCATGCGATAATCTCTTCTGAACAAGTGTTGTCTCTTTGCAACTTAAAGTGTCCTTGAACTGTACGGTGAGCTGTGATATCCTGGGAAGCTCAGGGTAGACATAGCCACCAATGTAGACAAATAATAATCTATAGTTAAATAATATTCTGTCTTACACAAAAGTAAGATGCTATTCCTCGGTTCTGAAAATGCTAATTTTTTTTTAAATGAGATCTGTGTAATTTGCTTGCAGATTATAGCAAATATATTGCAATGTATTTGTTACTAGAGGGAAAAACCAACCAGAAGGGAATTGTCTGTGTCTCTGACTCTAGGGAATATCACCTGTAACTGAGATGTAAAGCTCTTCCCTGAAGTGATTTATTGTTAGTAAGTAGGGAGAAAACATATTGTGAGGCAACTCAAGCATTTAATATATTTTAATAAATACATGGTATGCAAGGACAAGAAACAGTATTTATAGAATTACAGGTCTGCTAATTTTTCAAATGACCTTGAAAATATGCAAGTGCAGCTGTTCTTGTTAATGTGGAAGGATGCTTCTTGGGAAGGATGTTGAGTCTGGGGGGACCTGGGTCAGATCCTTGCAAGTAAAAGTCTTGGATGTAGTGACTGGTGACATTAACATCTGGTTTGCCTGAGTTGAAAAGATCTATGGATCTGAGGCAGACTTTAGCAAGGTGTGTTAGGAATTGGGGAACCATCCCTGCATATTTATCAGGTTTTGACTGATCAGACTGGGAAAAGGATATATTTGCCAACAAACTAAGTTGAAAGCAATGCTGCAGCTTTTAAAGAAGAGCTATTGTTCTTTCATGGTTTAGTGGATATGAGCTACTAAAATTGCTGGAGAAACTGAAGGTTTTTTAACTTAGGCCCACTTTGGTTTTAGGATTGATTCCTGAAATGCAGGATGTCTAGCATAGAGACTACCAGCTTAATTTGTGTAATTCAGTAGAAAGAAAAGACAGCGTTTACATGGCCAGTAGGGCCTTTGCCATGGGGTGAGGATGGAGACAGGGCATGTTGTTTGGTTGTTTTGGTTTTTTTGAAGAATGTCTTTGACCTTCAAGAGCATCTAGTTCAGCCTTTGACCCAACACTGCAAGCTCACCACTAAACCATGTTCCTAAGCACCAGGTCCACATGCCATTTAAATGTGTCTAGGGATGGCAACTTCACCACTGCCCTGGGCAGATCATTCCAATGTTTGATAACCCTTTCAGTGAAGAAATGTTTCCTAATGTCCACCCTAAAACTCCCCGGGTGCAGCTTGCAGCCATTCCCTCTGCTCCTGTTGCATGTCACCAGGGAGAAGAGGCTGTCCCCCTCCTCAATCCACCTTCCTTTCAGGTGCTTGTAGAGAGCAATATGGTCTCTCCTCAGCCTCCACTTCTCCAGACTAAACAACCCCAGCTCCCTCAGCCGCTCCTCCCAGGACTTGTGCTCTAGGCCTGTCATGAGCATCGTTGCCCTTTTCTGGACATGCTCCAGCACTTCTGTGTCCTCCTGATCCTGAGAGGCCCAAAACTTAACACCGTATTCAAGGTGTGGCCTCACCAGTGCTGAGTGCAGGGGGGATGATCACCTCCCTGCTCCTGCTGGCCAGTGTTTCTAATACAAGCCAGGATGCCATTGGCCTTCTTGGCCACTTGCATGCACTGCTGACTCGTATTTAGTCGACTATCGATCAAAACCCCCAGGTCTTTTTCCAACTTGTAGCTTTCCAACTGCACATCCCCAAGTCTGTAGCTTGCCATGGGTTGTTATGACCCAAGTGCAGGACCTGGCACTTGGCCTTGTTGAACCCCATGCCATTAGCCTTGCCCCACTGATCTAACCTGTCTAGGTCCCACTGTAAATCTTCCCTACCCACTAGCAGATCGACACACCCACCTAGCTTGGTGTCATCTGCAAATTTACTGAGGGTACACTCAGTCTCCTCATCCAGATCATTAATAAAGATATTGAAGAGAACAAGGCCCAGTACTGAACCCTGGGGAACACCACTGCTGACTGGACACCAGCCAGATTTGTTGAGTGGTCTTCAAGTGCTTAAATTCTTTGCACTTCTCAGTTGTCTGTTTGTGTACTAAATACACTGACTGACCTTAGATCTTCATGATCTCATAAGAAAAGATTGTTTAGTTGGGACTTGTTGAATGCTGGACAGGCTTAAAATTTGACTCAGTCTGGAAACTCTTCCCTTATACAGAGGAATATGTGGTATAATCCTTTCTCTAGAAATTAACTGTTTCCATTTAATATGGTCATTAGTGTTTAGAAAAGTATTTGGAAAGTTGTTAGCTACTAACTTTGAGAAGCCAAAATTGCTGTTAGAATTTTTCTGCTGAGCTACATGAGTGATTAAACCAAATTCCCTGGGCTCTGTGACAGTTTTTTTAGTGAAGAAGCTACTTCACTTGGTTTGTTTTTTTCTCTGTGGAGAAGTCCATTGATCTCTTGAAAGCTTGATACAACAGTTGCTACATTTCTTTCTGTGAAGAACTATTCCCTTTCTGCTTGTCATTTCCTGAATGCTTCTTCCCTTCAAGCAAGGTATTGCACTCGGGTTTATAATTCACAGGATGCTTTATCAAGGGAAAGATGCCAGTTTCTTTGTCATCCCCTCACCCCTAATGAGAGAGAGCAAGAACAGCAACAACCTATGGCTGTTTTGAAAGAATAAACCCACAGCAGTAACTGTGAACGCTCTGCCTACCCCAGAATTTCCTTGGTTATTTCTTATGCTAGCCAGAGATCAGACACCGAGCTCTTGGTGGTGGGTTTCTGCGTTTCCTTGGAGGCTGGAGGCGAGCAGGGGAAAAGGCTTTCCAGAGAGAGAGCACAACTGCCTGTTCCTGTTGTCTGCTGTGTTGAGTGGCAGCCAGCGAGCGAGGTGAGGAGGCTCAGGTTGCTGCAGGGCAGCTTTACCTGTTGCTGTAGACTGAAGCCAGGTATCGAATCAGAGCACGGTGGAATAGCTCTGGCGAGCTGTACCTAGCGGGCTCCACGGCACCGAGAAGGAAAAAGCAGATGGAAACGTTCAAATGCATTTCCTCCCTTCCCCTTCCCTGTCTCTTGGATCTTTCATTTCAGTCAGCAATGGAAATCTGTGCTGAGAGTTTTGAATGAGGGGCTTACACTGTGGTAGTGTTAAGTGCTTAATGATCCTCATTTCTCAACAGCTCCTGCAGGCTGCCTTAGTTAACCCAGCTGCTTTTTTTAGGAGTCCTTGTGTTGGCAGAAGCTTTTCTCTGTCTATGAAGAATGCACAAATAAACTGTTGTGCAATTTGCAATGAAAAATGAGGTTGTAGGGAATGGGAGGTTTTTAAACTGGGAGATCAGAGGCTGTAGAGCCAAGTAAAACAATTATTCAGGATCGCTTTGTAGACCCCCTGTCTTAACAAGACCTGTGTGTCTGCATTGCCTGCTGCAGAGACTGGAAATGGGAGTCTGTGCCGGAGGAGTCCTGCAGTGCTTGTCAGGATCGGGCCCTGGCAAAGGGGAGTGGAAGGAACCTACTAGAGCCAGGAGTTAAATTGGGGGTTTAGGGTGGGTTTTTTTGTGGGTGACTTACACACACACCCCAGGTATGTTTGCAGTGTGGAAAAATTCTGCACAATGTGTGCTGTGATAGTGGTCAGGTTTATTGTGGTTAAAATGAGTGAACCTAGCAACTCAGGGAGCATATACTTTCAGGCATTGCTTGGAAAGATAGAAATAAATAAATCTAGAGCTCATCCACAGCTGTGGGGTTGTTTCAATTCACAAACATCAGCAGTTAGCCCTAAGAGTGGCTGTCTGTCTTTATGCTAAACTCCAATTTCTGCACTGATTAGGTTAGCTTTAAGCAGGAGTAGTTTGGTCTGATGTAAGTTTTATTTGAGATGCAAAGGCAGGAGGGCTGCCTGGGTAATTGCATCACATCAGCAGTTCCAGTGACAGCTTGGTGTTGGCTAAAATTCCACTTATTAATGAGGTTTTAAAGACGGACCTGTGTTTTTGCTCCTTCATATAGTGGTCTTGAACAGCTGTCGGCTGGGTCTGCTGCTTGAGAAATCTTTTACCTTTTAGAAGTATCCAGAATATTGAAGCAGGCATAGCTGCACAGGTTAAAAACGTCATCTGTGGGTTAAACAAACAGTTGCCTGAATTGCTGGAGTTCAGATGTCTGGCATGTTTGCTGCAGCTGCTTGCTCTTAATCTCTGAGAAGCTCAGGGTAACCTGCCTGCTCTTGTGCCTGCCATGGGTCCCACCACGCTGCCCAGATGTGCTGCTGAGGAAGGAGCGTGCTCTGCATCCCCCTTCTTGTCACGGCCTTTTAACCTTATGCCTCCGTCTTACTTAAGAGACCACAGCTCAATTCTTTGCTAGTCATCTGGGCAAGATAGAACCTGCTGCACCTATAGCTGGCTAAAAGCAAAGGGTTTGTTCCTTGAGCTGCTGAAGTTGTTGGAGAACAGCTCTGAGACAGGTGGGGTGAGGGACCCTCTGGGAGTAGAGGGGGACCAAAGGGGGCACCTAGACTTCACCTCAGGCTAAACTCCTCTCTTTTAGAGGGCTCACGTTAAACAAAGTTATTTTTTTGCCTTGCTTCTCTGTGCTTTGCTCTCATGTTTGTGAAATGGAAGAGTGTCTTGGTGCTGCCTCTCGGAATAACCATCCCTTTGCCTGAATGGTGTAACCCATTGCCATGCAGGGTGTTTTTACTGTGATGGGTTTCCACGACTGCGTGCTACTTAGCTGTGGTGTTGATTTCCATTTGTCTTGCTGTGGCACGCTATAATTGTGGCTTCTGGTCTTCTGCTGAAGCCTGTAATGGTGTGTGGGGGTGCCTGCTGTGGGCTGTGGCAATTCCTTTAGCAGATGTTTTGTGGAGTCTGCTAAGACACCCTTTCTGCCTCCTTATGATCTTTAAAGCATGTCCAGCTCTGCTTTCCTCTCTCCATCACTTAGAGGCAAAAAGGACTGGAACATGTTGGACATACAGAAATGAAACATGTTCATGGGTGTAGTATGGTAGTAGAAGGCTATCATACAAACAGTGTCTTGGATAAGACTGACAGTGTGTCACATACTGCTTGCGAGGAAAAGAAGCTGCTGGGAAGTGTCTTCTGAGATGTTGTAAAGCAACCCTGAACAGCTGGGAATTTGATCAAGAAGAGTTTGCCTGGGTTTGCAGCTGAGCAGGCTGATGGCCACCTTTGACACTACCCTGCCCTGGTCCATGTGGGAAATGCAGTGAGTGCTTTGGCAGCCCCTTTCGTGTGGCCAGCATGGGCTCCTCTTCTGTGGTCCAGGCATGGGTGGTGTCCCCCCTGGTGCTGGAAGAAAGAGGTGTGCCTTTTGTTTCGAGACAGGTGCCTCTCATCCGGTGTCTCCCAATGCCTTTGTGCTGATCATCATACCAGAAGTTTTCTCTTTGTTTCTGAGAACAAATTTTTTCCCCAAAAGCCAAAGACCAGAATTACTTTAAATAAAACCAGGTGATTTAGAAGAGCTAAGGCAAATGCTCTTAAATCAAAGATGAACAGAATAAAATGCTGTCTAATCCATCACCAAAACTCAATTTAACTGGATAGCAGCAGTCTTGAAGGGGACAGTCTCACAGGAGCAGTAAAGTCAGTTCCCAGAATAACAGCAGCTTGTCACCTTCTCACACCGGAGTTTCTTGTTACAGAGCTGGTACCAGGCCTCGGAATGCAGCCTCTCAACTGGTGATTTGCATCACTCTGGTTTAGTGTTATCCTGGCAATTTTTGAAAGCCCAGCTTTGAGTCTGTTTTATTGTAGTAGCCCCGGGATCCTATTTTGTATTCACAGAATGTTTGCCTAAACACAGTACCTTGGGAAGGGTAATCATCCAGTGTAAATATGATACAGCCATTGAACGCCTTATTTCATGGAGCTCAGAGTCTTTCTCCCTTCCTCCAAGAACTCTTAATTATTTTCCTAGGCTTTTCATGTGGTTACTATCTTTAAACATGTATTATTTCTGTTTTCCCTCCCTCCTTTCTTCCTGCTGTTTGTTGCACTGTAATGTCCAGTCTTAAATGCTGAAAGTTTTGGGGGGACGATGTCTGCATCCAAGCAGGACAGACGACTCACAGTTCTAAAAAGGTTTGTAAGTGCTGCTTGCTTGGGGATAGTAATGAAATGAGTTTAGTGATATATTTAGTTTGGGATATAAAAAAAGAGAGAACCGTAATGACTAGCTATTAAAAAGTCCCAACCAACTCTTGCAAAAACTCAAAATGTCTGGAATCCAGGGCATTTTTTTTATTGTATGCAACATTTCTGGCTTATGTTTCATCAACACCAAAAAACGGGCCTTGAGCTTTGCTGTTGTCTGAGGTGGTTGGCAGATGGGACTGTAACAACTGGAATGTCACAGTCCTCTGGTGAAGGGGGGAACTGTGGTTGGTTGTCAGATGATCTGGGTGACTGGATGCCTTTGCTAAGCAAAATGAGCTGGGCTGTTATGAATATGAAGGGTGGCAGGATGCTTAGGGTGATAGGGAAGAAATGGAGAGAATGTGATGTCCAGGGTTCTGCATACAGGATATGAAAGGCAGCTGAACAAAGATGCTTCTTTCTGTGGGTCAGTGTGATCTACAAGGGTGCCACATACCTAGTCTGTTTATATAGCTATTGACTGTCTCTTCTGAGTGCTTCAAACATGTGGCTCTTCCTGTGGAAGTACTAATAGGCAAGTTGTAAAAGTTTCCTTGTATATATGCCTTGGTCATAGAAAAAATATCACTGTGTTAATAGACTGCTAAGACTTTTTATTTTGGTTTGCTTTTCCTTTACACCCAAGTGGTATCTGTCTCTTTCTCAGCAATTTTACTTCTGTCTTAAATATGACATCTCAGCAAATGATGTTCCAATACATCATCTCATTACCTGCTGATTCTAACCCAAATCCTCTGGAATACAAAAACCAACCCAAATCCTACAAAACCTTACAAGCCCTCTAACACTTTCAGGGAAAAAAGAGAACACACAACAGTTTGTTTGAAGGCTTCTTGGCTGCTTCTGCCTGGCCTCTGCCCTAACAGGACTGCAGTTCAATGGAGAAGCAGTTGCTTGTTTGCCTTCTTTTCTTTTAGAGAATGACTTCCCAAGGGTAGGTCTGTAATGGCCTGTATACTCCCTCTCTTGAAGCTGCCTGAGGTCATTTGATCCTTAGATGCCATTCTTACTGTGAGGAAAAAACCATTTTTATTATTTTTCAGTATTTCTTGTCTGTCTTGCATCGTTTTGAACAGATTTAAGCTGCAGGTGGTGCTTGATGAAGGTAAGTAGAAAATGTAGCCAATTCCAAACGGGAACAACTGTTTTCATCCTCCAAGTCTGAAGTGTAAACACACCTGAGATAATGAACTCCACAGGAACGAGCCCTGAGGAATGTCCCTTCGGTGTGACCGCCACTGTACCTGCCTCCCTGCCCTGATGTCAGGTACCACGGTTTCTAATCCAGTGTTTGAGCCCCTGTTCTGTGTTCCTGTAAATCTAGCAGGACTGGTGTCCGTTAAGTGCATGGGCATGGTGACGTGAGGCACGATGCTTTTTATTTTAACCTGGATTGAAAATTGAAATAAGGCAACTTGCTGCTCCTATCCTCAAGTTGTCCTGGGTGGCTCTTGTGCTCTGCCCCAGCTCTGCAGTGATGCTCTCCGGAGGGGCACACTGGAGATGTGCTGCAGCCCAGGTCCAGGCTCCTGGGGAGGAGCTACCAGGTGAGTCACAACACATAAGCAGAACTGGAGCAAGCTTAACTAAGCTTGTCTTCTGCTGTAGCACACCAAGGCTGCAAATTACTAGGGAGACAAGAGGCCACCCTGGCAGGCCTGTGGGAAACAGGAGTGTTTCTCACAGCCACGAACTGGGACAACAACAGGGGTGTTGCTGAAAGTTCCAGCAGAAACGTTGAGTGTCCAACGGCTCTGTTGCAGCCAGGCCTGATGTGGCCTGAGCACGCTGGCATTTATTGGCACAGGAGTGGAATTGAGAACAAGGATGGAGGCTGTTACACAAAGGGAAATTTAAAACAAAAAGAAAGTAATAAAAATAGAGAGCATGTAAGCAGTGTTGATAGGCCTCGTGCCTGCCCCAGTGTGTGGCTATAGCCCCTAGAGACTATATATAGCCCCACTAAAATTGGTGGCCACCTCCTATTGGTTTCTGGGATGGAAAATTTCGTCTTTCAGAGTTATGTACAAAGGTGCTGGTTTTCAGCCCTAGTTAGAAATGTATTGCACGTCTCCCATTTTGTTTTAAACCTGTATTATTGCAAAGGAAGAAAACTGTCAGGTAGAGAATGCATCTGTGTCCTCAGAAAGACATGGTTAGGAATGAATTAAGGTTGGAAATGACCTTCAAGATGATCAAGTCCCAACGATCTACTAAATATTATCAGGACCACTAAACCATGAATGACAGACAAATGATTTAATGTCCCGTCTTTCGTTAATTTGCCAATATTCACTCTGTGGGAAGACCTTAAAGTGTTTTCTTGTTTGTCACCTTACCTCTCTGAGTGCTGGTTAAATCCAGCTTTTCTAATTTATGGACATACTGTTCTCAAGAGGTGGTAATATTATCTTTACTTTATAACCTAGTGGAGCAAACAAAGAGGATTACTTTCTTCTCTGTAGAAGTGTTTCCTGTAGAAAACAAAGGGCTACTGACTAAGCAGTGATAGTAAGTAGGTGTGGCACCATGTGTGGATAGGACTTTGATGGCCATTCCAGATGGTTCTTGCTGCTTTAATTACTTTTGAATATAAGGGTAGAATTTTCAGACTTGTAAAACAAAAGGGAATTCTGGACCTTTTGAAAATCCAGTTTTTCTTGGTTGAAGTCTCTGAACACCTTTGAAAACCTGCTGGTAACTGCTGGAAAATTAGAGAAGAAATTCCATTAATTTTTGTTCTTTCTGAGGATTAACAAAGTGAAAGATTTATTTATTTATTTGAACTATTATTATTTTTGGAAATGCATTTTTTTTGAAGTTGTTTTATATGGAGTTTATAATTGTTTTATACTATGGAGTATTGTAGGGGGAAGTATCATGACAGGATGTTAGTGGTGGTGGTTTTGTAGCCAATACAGTAGAATCCCATCTTTCAAATCAACATTTTATTACCAGTTACTTGTTTCTTAGACTGCTGAGATATTTCAGAAACCTTGTACATCTTCCTGAAATATCCATATGAATGAAAAAACCAGGAAAGAAAATGAATGTGTTTGTGACAGAAGGCTACATCAGGATGGGTAAATGAGGCCACTCAACTTTGGTCTGGTGAGGCTCCCTTTGTTATCAGTATATAGATAAAGGGGCTTATGAACACAGTGATTGGGAGAATCCAGATTAAGCTCTTCTTCTGAACCTTTTTGTGGAGACTGCTCTATCTTTCTGCTGACTATGATTTATCTCTGAATTCAGACACCTGGCTGCACCTAAGAAATATCAATATCCTCTGCTGCCATGAACCTGAAGAACGTGGTTTGGAAGGGGTGAAGTTGTTTGGGAGGCAATAAAGAAGGGGGTACTACTCTACACAAGCTCAGAATTTCAGTATATGGTTAGTGTGAGGAATAGGTGTAAAAAAAATTTCTTACCATGTCAAATGCAGGGCCTTTAAACTTTCCTTGGAATGCTTTGCCTTGACAGTTCACTGGTTTTATTGCTTCTGTTTTGGCAGGAGCCCAGTCAGGGCAGTATTATGTCTGCATGGATAATGTAGGCTCCCTTTTTAACTGTTAGAGTAAAAAGCTATCACTGTAATTTAAATGGGCTGTATTGGTAAGAGTGGTTCTTCATCTCTGAAACTGCCTGGTGGATCTATGTTAACCCAGCCATCAAGTCCTTCTAGAAGCGTGTCTTTTGCATGTCGTTCCCAGGAAGTATCTAGTCTTCTTTCAGAATAGGTCCTCTCTAGAAAATGTTACGAGGGCCCATAGGTGTTTGGTTTTGGCACTCATTGCACTGACAGTTGATGGAACAGTCACTTGTCAGTATATTGCTGGATGACCACATCAGAGAGGAATGCCACTGCAGGGGTGGGGGAAGGATGTTCACTACCCAGCAGTGGCAGAAGTGTGGGGATTTCAGAACTGAAAAGAAAGACGCCAGTCCAATATCCCCTTTTCGTGGCTACCACAATACGAATTGAAGTGCTAATCCCCAAACACTGTGGATGATATGAAATATCTTCTCAGAATATTAAATATTGTTTATTCCCCCTCCTTCTTTCTTTTCTTTTAAATTTTTAAAATAATTTATAATTAAAAAATTAATAACTAGATAGGCCCTTGTTTAGTATTCATAGTATGGTGTTTTCTAGGAAATGAGATTGAGCTGTTAAAGCATCCAAAGAGGCACTATTTTTATTTTTTTCTTTTTTTTTTTTTTCCTCTGGGACTTGTTCTTACATGTAATTATGTATTTTTATCCTTACTGCTAAGCGTGTCATGCATCTCTGGCCTCAACTGTGTCACATGGAAGATGAGTTATTATTTCATGGCTGATGAAATCAGCAGAGGCAGATTCTCTCTGGCTGTAGAAAAGTGGTGACGCTCCCTGCCCTGTGTAAGCCCAGGAGACTGACCTAATGGTGACCCATCAGCTGTGTCATGACAAGGTGTTGTGCATCCCAAAAGCTGAAGTTTGCAGCTTGACTAGCTGACTCATGGAAGGCTCTCCGGGGTCCCTCTCCTTTCACTGTCTTTGCCCAGCAAAGCATCACGCCAAGTTGCTGTAGTGGATGTGGTAGAGAAATGTTATCTTATTTTGCAGTTGAGATGCTTCTTTTTCTTCGGGCGTGTGAGCTGTCGTTTACATCTGATAAAGGATCTCTGGAAGTTAAGGCTTTGCAGCTTGTTGAGGGTGATGCTTCTAGCTAGTTACTTTTTCTTTCCACATTTAAGTAGTGTAGGTAGGTCTTGAAACAGTGCACGCTTCTAGAATAGAAAACTTAATAGAGATGGGTAAAGAACATAATAAAAGGAGACGCACCACCAGAAAAAAGAATTGCTTTTACATGGTGGAGCAGGTTGTGTGTGATGTCTGGGAGACAGCAGTGGGTTACTGCCTGGTGGGCATGGTTGAAAATAGGAAGGATGATAGCAGTTATCCAAAAGGACAGGGTGTGTGCAGATGCTGGGGAATCCTCTTACTTGATCCCAGGGAGAGACAGCAGCATACTGGGGAGGGGACCAGATGTGCCATGTGCAGAAACAGGCAAAGCAGAGGTTTGCAGGAGAGAACCTTGGTGCTCTCTGCCCACAGCTGTTTTATCTGCACAGGAGGAAGAAACACAGTGCTTGTTTAATTTTTTTTGCCACTGAGATGTATATTTATCTGACTGGAGAAAGGTTGGATAATGCTTTTCAAACGGGATGTGATGCAGCTGCTACTGGTTCCTAAGGCTTTGCCTTTTCTAGTTCACGTGAATCCAGCTTCCTGGCAAACCTTCACTTTTGTGTCTCTTGCTTTTAATAGTGCATTTCTCTGTTTACTGCAGTGAAATAGTAAAGATTTAAAGGCTTTGTTTACCACAGGTTTGCAAAAAAAATGTCATTCTACAAGAACAATTCCTTATCCTGATGATTAGTTATAAGGCTAAGGAATTGTATGGGTTTTCACTTGATTTCCCAGGAGCGTGTTCGCGTGGCTCTTCTCTTACAAGATTGTGCTTTGCATTTTGTAGGGTACTGCCTTTGTACTTTGCATTTTGTACAGCCTTGTATTTGGGGGTGGGGTGTGTGTATGTGTGTTTGTGCTACTGTTGCACAGTTATAAAAACTCCCAGATAAAGATGCTCATTCAAAAGTTTGTGTGGGCTGTGTTAGTCCCTGTGAGTTTGGGTCCCAGAGACCAGGCCAGTGCCAGGATACATGTATGCAAACATGTGAGAGTAAGGGGGGGGAACAACCCCGAATCATATCTGCTCTCATTTTGTTCCACCTCTCTTGGCAGCCGGGAGCAGAAACTCTGCCCGTGCTGCGACAGCGGGCGAGCGACCGGGAAGTGACGCCTGCTGCTGCTGAACTCCGGCCCGCCAGAACAGGACGTTCAGATGCTGAAGGAACATGAACCTTCCTACATTTTTGTTGGTGTTGTGTTGTTTTTTTGGGTTTTTTTGATTTAAAACTGACTCGTTGCATTCTTAGCTGGTGTCATTTTTCTGAAGGAATGTGAATTCTGTGATTGTAACTTGGCAGGAAAGAAATGAGAAGTGAGTAATTGCGATTTCCTCGTGAAGAGGAGTCAAGTCATAGTTGTTCAGATGATAAATTTTGCCCCAGCAAGGTGGACGGTAATAACGTATTCACTGGCAGGTAACTGAGCTGGAAGGAAGTCTCTGTTTATGCTTTGTTTTCATATTGATAAATTGAAGTCTCTGTTTATGCTTTGTTTTCATATTGATAAATTGACTCCTGATTTTTCTGCCTTTCACTCATTAGTATGCTAAGCCAAGTGAGTGTAGCCTTTGTGTAGCAGTTAACTCCCTGTTTTCCATCACTTTGAAATATGGATGTTCATGCCGCTCTTACAAGAAGCCCATTTCAAGGAAAGATTTCCCCATTCTTAGTTAACTTTGCAGTGAAAATCACTACATATTTTGTTTTCAACTCCAGTTCATCAGTAGACACTACTTTTCTCTTAGAATGGAACATCTATTTGTATGGCTTTTCCCTTTGTATCTTTGCAGGTGCCTCACTGTTAAATGTTTGTGCTGAAAACACAGTGAATGAAAAGAAACTTGTATTTGTTTTAGAGTGATCTCTGGCTTTGCATTTAAAATGTGGCTCACACAGCAGTTAAATTTTACTTCATTTTGTCAATAACAGGACCATTTTTATGTAGCATTAGTACAGCGGGACTAACATAATAGTGTTGCTCTAGTCCTGAGACATTGAAGTCATTTGACAATAAATTTGTGAGGTGAAAATCACGTGTTTAGGAACTTCATAGTTTCAGCTTTGAGTTGTGATTTAAGGGCATTATCTCAAGCAGTGGGACCTACCCTTTTGGTATAGGTAGCTTTGCATGGTAGGTGATTTTCCTGCCTCCTTTTAGGTAGCAGGGGAATCTCACCTATACAGTGGTACGGCTGCTGTTACTTCTCTGTTGGATCAGTCAGTGAAACTGCTTGGTGGGCAGGCAGATATTGTTGTGAGGTAAAGAAAACTTGAAAGGTTGAATGACTGGCCCAGGAATGTGCTGGCAGGGGAGAATTCAGGCATCAAAGCCAGGTCGACAGTAGAGTCACAGAATCATAGAACATCTCAAGTTGCAAAGGACCCATAAGCATCATAGTGCCCAGCTCCCTGCTCCTTGCAGGACTACCTAAAACTAAATCGTATAACTAAGAGCATCATCCAGATGCTTCTTAAACTCTTGACAGGCTTGGTGTTGTGACTGCTTCCCTAGGGAGTCTGTTCCAGTGACTACGTTCTTCTCAGAGAACCTTTTCCTGATGTCCAACCTGAGCTCCCACTGACACAGCTTCATTCCTATCACTGGTCACCAAAGAGAGACCTGCCCCTCCACTGCCCCCTGTGAGAAGCTTGTAGGCTGTGATGAGAAAGAGGTGGGACTGAATGTTTTGTGCCTTGGGACAGAATAAACCATTGTGAGATGAGGAAGGATGTACGTCTCTCGCTGAGTGACTTGTCTGGAGTTACAAAGGAGAAAGTCTGAGACAATTCCATACTCACCTCATAACCTTACAGGAGCTCTTTGGGGAAAGGCTTCCTGAGGAGGACAACACTTTCTCATTATTAACATCATCAACCTGTGTTTATTCAGCTGAGAGGCTCATTGTAATAAGTGCTTAGTAGACTTCAGCAGAAACGCTGTCGACTCAAAAGCAATAGGAAGAGCTGATTGCTCGTGGGCAATAACTATCTGTGGCATAAATTATTTACAGCATGCTTAAATTGTCAGAGCTCTTGAAAGAGAATGGGAAGTCAGTTGTGTCCCATGGCAGGGCTGGCTTGCTCAGGATTGCAGGGAGAGGGGTAAAGATGAACACGGCGAGAACAATTTGTGTGAACAAAATGAGTGCGGGTGCTCGGTCTGATACCCAGGGAGCTTCTGCTGCCGCAGCCTGGCTGTTCACGGCCGTCCAGACTTCTCAGCCTGGTTGGGAGTTTCTGCTGGAGCAGCAGCGCCCGCTTCCCATCCTTAACTCTGGTGAAAAGAGCTGTGTTTTCAGAGGAGACCGCCTGTCCGTGAAATAGCACAATTTTACGTCTTTGGGTCCCAAACACGCAGACGTGACTGCCTGGACTGACAATACATCCAGCTCAGTGGATCTGTGTTGTGCATGTGGTGTTTATCTGAATGTGCTAGAGGTAAAATAAAGCCTGAACTGAAATTTGTCTTCCTGGATTTGGTCCATAAGTGGTTAATCAGTTTGTAAAGCCCTTGGTAAATGTACAAGGCTTTGTGGTTTTGCGGAACACGCGTGTGACTGTACTGTTAGACAGGGTAATGACAGGTCATCCTTGGAAAATCAAGGTGCTTAGCATCCTGCCTGTGTGCTTTCTATCCTTTGTATCTGGTTGGGGTAGAGAGCCTAGAAAACTTCGTAGGTCTGTGAGATGGTTTGAGAAGCTACAACATTGGAGAGCTTTGAATCTGTACAGAAGAGGGATTACTGTTATGAACATGCCTCAAATGGTTGTGAGGTATTTGGGGAAAATATAGTGATTGTCTGGAAAGCATAACTAAGTTACATAATATTTTCTGACATGACTAGTTCTGTGCTGGTAAATACAATATCCCATTAAATGTTTAGCTAACACAGTGTTTCCTAGAAAGGAAAGAGTTACATGCACAAATATTTTCCCTAACTGGGCAAAACACAGAGGCACCTATGGAGAAAACAACTGCTGTGATATGTGTAGCCAAAAACTGAAGGAGCACACAAGTCACTAGAAGGTTAAGGCAGCCGAGTACTGTCCAGGAATAGGGCTCACAGGAGAACTCTACAAAGCACCTCCTGCTTGAAGCACTTCAGCCTTCATGGGGTGTTTCTGCTTCTCTCTGGAGGGTCTGGAAATCGGTCACTGTTCCTCTCCTTTTTGAGAACATAACCTCTTCTGGATTAAATAATGAGCCACGCTCTTTGGAGGCCTGTTCAGCCAAGGGCTTGACGATTTGACCCGGAGCCCAGAAGGCTGTATGCTATAGGAGCAGGAGCAGGGGCAGTGTCAAAGGATCCGGGGCTTTGGTGGACTATTGCTCACTGAAACATTAATCTCCTGTTTTGAAGCTGGAACAAAGCAATGGAACAAAAAGCTTACACTAATGACTTATTTTTAATGCTATCTTTTTGGCATTGAGAGGGTGCTGTGCAAAATTACATGCAGCACTACAGTTTGGGTTGTTTTTGAACAGAAGGATACATAGACCAAGGTTAAATAAAGCTTGCTATTGAAACAAGACTCTTGTAATATTACCGTTTTGGGGAAGAATTTGTTCTGTGATGAGCTATGACAGAAATGGGTTTTGTTCCTTGCATTAATCTTTCACTTGTGTGACAAAACCAAACATACTTCTTAAAAGAATGAAGTTGCTCTTGCAACAGTAATGCCTCAGACAAGGTGAAAGGAGGTGAAGTGCTGCTATGGAAGGCAAGAATGTGAGAGGGAGCATTCCAAAGCTCAGGGAGAGTGGTTATAGGACATAGCAGCTGCACATTCATAATACAAACTAAAACATAGATAGGGGTAGTCCTTGCAGGTCCCTTCTTACAGCAGTGAGCCTGATGCCTCAATCTTGCTTCCTCTTTAGCCACCAAGAGTCTAAAGATTGACTGGAAGAAACGAGCACAGCCCAGGAGGCTAGCTCCAGGAGCCTGAGCTAGGAAGGACGAAAGAGAGAAAAATTGAGCCCATGTGCTCCAGTGGAGATGAAGAAATTGGCTCAGGAGTTTCTACTGAGCTTACTGTTCGAGTGTGTGTCTTGTGTATAGAGCGGGGCCGACTCGGCAAACTCGGGCAGCTGCCTGTGCAACAGGACTCGCATGCAGAACTGCGTTGGGATGGACTGTGAGGAGCAGGGCACAGGCACCAGCTTTTGCTCTCCATCTGGATCAGAGATGACTGGGCAGCAAGGATCATGCCTTGACAGCCTTGCTGGCCTTGCTACTGCTTCATCCCTTGCAGCTTCCCAGCTGCCAGGGAGCTGGAGGTTTCCTTTAGCCTTGTTTAAGTGCATTCCTCTTTCTGTTTAGTTGACCTCTCGTGCATCATGTGAACAAACACCCTCCTGCAGCTCAGTGGGGAAAGTCTGTCCTCTGAGGTGGCAATTAGGCGTTTTACTGGCTTCAGCAGAGTCTTTGAATACCTTCCTGAACAAACCCAATATAATCATTCCCATAATAAGGGGAGCTGAAATTCACTTGGGTACCTCCTCCGCTCCTGTTTTCTGAAAGTGTAAAATAAACCTTCTGAAGATGCACAGCGTAATAAACTCCAAATCCTTATTGTCCATTATCCCTCCAGCAAATTCTGTAGTGTCCATAATATTCCACATGTTGAAGGCTGGGAAGAGCAGAGAAAGGAGCTTTTGCTGGTTTGCTGTGAGTGTTCCTTGTCATGAGCTTTACTAGTCAAGCTTACTGCCATTTATCATCTACTTTCTCTTTTCTTTAACAGTCCGTTCACGAATCTGACATCAAGTTGTTAGTTAGGAGAACCAGCCTCTTCTAGTTTGTGTGTAATACATCCAGTGATACTTCTGCTTAAAAAGCCAAATCTAGATAGTGAAGTATTTCTAAGCTATATGGGAAAGACAGTTGTATAACTCATCATTTAAAAACTACTTTGAATAATCCTATGCTTGGAATTATGTGCTCTAGTGACCCTTTTGTAGTTATTGCTGTTATTAGCCTTTACTGGAAAGTCTTTTAATATCACAGTATTTTTTTTCATAATAGAAAGCTTTTCTCGAAGAAAAGCACAAATTCCAATGAATTTCTGCCTTACAGAGGACATGGAATAAGATTAGCAAACTTTAAATACTTTACATTACACTAATGCTCTACAAAGTTTAATTGCAATAAAGAATTAGTTTCTATAACCCTCAATTAATTAATTTATTAGAATTTAAAGTAGGATTCACATTAATTTGATAAAATTCAATTAAAATAGACGTGTTGGCAATAAAAAAAGGGCCTGTGATCAAATTATTTGTCAAGTAAAAAAGATGACGTTATTCCAAGTTCATAAACTTAGTGACTTTGAAAATTGTCCTATAAAATGTTTATTATTATATTAGGGGGTCAGCAAGTAGTGCTGCATTAAATAGTGGGGTATTTTGTTTGTGGGTTTGTGGTTGGCTTTTGTTTGTGGCTTTTGGTTTTGTTTTTCCTGAAATTAACTGAATATGTGCCCTTTGCTGAGAAAATCAGGTCATTTTGTTGATTAAGTTCTCTGATTGTTTCCAAGGCTTTTCTTGACAGGGAGGTTTTCTGGGAAGCATCTGGCTTGTGCAGTGGGTGGGGGTCTGGCTTGTGCAGTGGGTGGGGGTCTGGCTTGTGCAGTGGGTGAGGGCCATCTCTATGAGAGATTTCCTGTCCCTTGGCTGTGAAATAGCCTTCATTCCTGCTCTGTGGCTTCCCTGGAGTCCTTTCTTCTTTTTGTAGTTGACTGTACTGGTATTTTTCCCCCTGCTCTTTGAGATTAAGGGCAGATAAAACTTTGTATTCCTTTCCATTGTATGGGAGGTTCCTCAGAGATATTATTTGATCCTTTTGAATTCACTGCAGAGGAAGAATATGTTGCAAAGGGGCAAGTCATTTTTCTTCTACAGCAAAGAAAAAGACTCCTTTTCAACCCACTGAGTTGGTCACAGTACCACCCAGCCTTCCTTGGCAGTCTCCATCATGATCAGCAGGAGTGGGGCGGGGATTGTCACCCTGTACTGGTGAGGCCTCCCCTCAAATACTGGGTTCAGGTGTGGGCCCCTCACTCCAAGAAGGACACTTGAGGGGCTGGAGCGTGTCCGAAGAAGAGCAGCAAATCTGGTGATGGGTCTAGAGAACAAGTCTTATGGGGAACAGCTAAGGGTACTGAGGCTGTTGATCCTGGAGAAAAGAAGGGTTGAGGGAAACCTTCTTGCTCTCTACAACTCTCTGAAAGTGGATTGTAGCGAGGTGGGGATCGGTCTGGTCAACCAAGTGACATGTGATAGGAAAAGAGGAAAAGGCCTCAGGTTGTGTCAGGGGAGGTTTAATTTGGATATTAGGAAATTTTATTTTCTTTTTCACCGCAAGGGTTGTCAAGGCTTGGAACAGGCTGCCCAGGGAAGTGGACCATCCCTAGGGGGATATAAAGCTGTGTAGATGTGTTGCTGAGGGACATGGTTTAGTGGCGTGACCTGGCAGTGCTGGGTTAATGGTTGGACTGGATGATCTTAAAGGTCTTTTCCAACCTGAACAATGCTATGATTTATGATTATAATGTTAGTGATTAATATTTTATTAATTCATAATTTATTTTAACTTACATTAATTACCATCAGTAATTAAAAAAATAAATAAAAAATCCACAGTGAGTCTGGATGCTCCCCCTTCTTCTTTCTTCATTTTAAACACAGCCTTTATGATGTAGCCATGCTGACTATGCTCATTCTGCAGGAGGGGTTTCTGTGCAAAGTTGCCTGAGCCACGCAGTTCATAGGTGTCAATCTGCAGCAGATCCCAGACTTGTAGAGCCCTGTAGCAGTCTTGCCTTCTGCCTAAAGCTGATGTGTCAGCAGTGCTATGCTTGGGCTGTGAATTAATTAAGTGTTCTGCTGCTGGGCTTCTGGGCTTAGTTGAATTCATGAATTAATAACTCGGTGTTTTCTACGGAGGAAGGAAGGTGATATGTTGGCTGCCCAGCAGTTTTAAGAATTCTTTTATTTCTTGCAAGTTTAGGTTACTGAATGGGTGGTGATAAAAGCACTGTTGTTGGCTAAGTATTGCATAATTATGATTATTTGCTGAAATAATTTTTTCCTTCCATCTCTCTTCCCTTTCTGTAGTAGTATTTACTTTTGAGAGAGGGTGTTGGTGGCTGTTTTAGTGGAGATTGGATTTGCATGTTTTACTGCAGTTGGAAAAAACTTCAATACTAAGAAAAAGCTTTTTTTTTCCTTTTTCCCCTTTTCTTCTGTTTGTTTTTTGTTTGTTTTTTTTTTTCCCCCGTCCCTCTTCTTGTTACTGTTTTTTATTCTCTTTTCAGTGACATCCAGTGTCTGCTTTTCGAAAGCTGCAAGAGCAGGGTGAAACAAGTAGGACTGGGGGCATTTTCAGTCTGACAGGCTTTGGGGTGGCAGGGGAAAGCTGGAGGAGCAGCAGGGAAGGACCATCTCTTGGGACCCCAGGTTTATTGCTGCTGCGGCTCCTTGGTGTTGCACTGGGGAGGCTGGACATGGGCATGAGCCTTCTACTCTGGGACCCCGTTTTCATGTTCTCAGAAGGGAGAAACAGGTGCAGATATAGGATAAAGACTAAATTCTACTGCACACCTGAAGACCTATATGGTATCTGTATGTGCCTATACAGAATACGTAGTACAAAGCTAAGGAAAACGGAGTGGATGTGAAGTGCTGGATGTACAGTTGGTACAGTTTATTTTGGAAAGTCTGCATCTCTTGCACGTTCTTGTATAGCCACTCCAGACATTTAAAGTAAGTTATTCTTGACCGTTACCCATGCCTTATTGTTTGGATCCTTCGTTTCCACAACTTAGTGGCGGGAGTGCTGCAAGAAGCATAAGAAATTGTAAACTTCACTGTAAATTTCTTCCATACTTCAGTTTCTAGCAGATTGTCCTCTGTATGAATAAGAGGAAATAACTTGCATCTGAATCTCTCAGAGTAAGGCCCTTTGGAGAGCATTTAGACAGCAGCTGCAACTGCTGGGGATGGTACCTCCAGGAAGGCTGTGTGTTGAATCCCCCAGAGTAAATGATGCTTGATCTTCATTTGTTAAGTTTGGATAGTGTCCCTTTCTTTGTACCACTCAGCTGATCTGGGGTGAATGGACATATTTTGTGGAGAGACCATAGTCATCTAGATTGGACCTTCATTACAGAGGTCTTACAGGGAGGAATAAGACCAGGAGAAAACCGTTGGGGATGTAGTGAAAGAGGATAATCGAGAAGGAAGTTTCTTCTGAAAGAAGGTGGTGAGTAAAAAGTGGTGCATAATCTCCCTGGCCGGACAGGATGGGATGGAAATCGCCTTGCTTGTTTTCCTGTATTACAATTTTGTACACTGAGTGGCAAGCTCTAAGAGCTTATAGTAGCCATACTGGCAGGTTAAAAGTAACCAGAGAATATGTCACTAAATACATTGAGAGCTTTTTGAAATGGTAGTTTACTTTAATAGAAAGAATTTGTTAAATCAGCGATTCTTAAACTTGTTTTGCTGCTTTTCCAGTGCCTTTTTGAGGCAAGAGTCCTGCTTTTTCAAGCTTAACATTCAGAGCATGAGTCTAAAACATTGCAATTCTGCCAAGGGTTGTGGCCTTTTCTTGGGAATGGTGGCATTGGATCGAAGAGCTTTTTCACTGACTGATGTTATGTTTTCCCATATGGCCTAGGTTATCTTTTAATTTCTGTTTTTTAAGCAAGTGATAGTGTTGAGGAACGACCGAGGAAAGCTTGAAAACCAGGCAAACTGACTAGAAAATTGGACTGGATTTTTAAGGTATTTCTTTGGTTTTCATTCCTGGTGCCTGCTATTGCCAGCAATGGTGAAATGGCCTTCAGTTGACCTCCTCCATTACTTTGAAGGTTGTTTTTGACTGTTTTCTGATATAAGAGCAACTTCCTGAGTAAGTTTACATGATTTACATTGTGCTATGTATTCCTCCTTGTTTCTTTTCCTTAAGCCTCTGACAAAAAGTATGTGACCTCATAGGGTGCAAAATAACTTGCAGACCTCATAAAGACAAGTTAAAGGTATGCTAATCTTTCTTAAATAGATGCAGATATCTCTTTTAAGTCTAAACATAGGAACCCTGGGTATCTAAAGAAGTACATGACTTTTATGCCAGACAGTTGTTTATATAATGCAGTATAAAATTTTTATAAGTTCTCTGGGCACTATTTCAGCAAAGTAGGTTAGTGCATGCTGAAATCCAGATATTCAAGTAGTACCTTCAGCACAGGGTTCTGTGTCCCAGGGATTTCTCAGTCAAGAGGTAAAAAATTTTGAATAGTTTGGTTTTTTGGGTTTTTTTAACTGAAAAGAAGCTGTGTGACTAGAGATTTAGTTGTGCTATATGAATTTTGTTAGGTTTATTCTGGATGTCTCTGCAAGTAATGTTTGTATGGGGTAACTTTGTGTGTGCAGTTACTATCTCAAGATTATCTGAACACTGCCAGTCGTAAGTCTTAGTTAATAATTGGTGGTTTGTCATTGACCAATCTTTTTCCTCAGCAGGAAAGAAAGTTGGAAAGAAAACCATTTGTTCTCTCAGGGGATAGAAGCCATTTGGACTTGTGCATTTAATTACTTCAGTGTGGACAGGGAAGGTGTGTTGGGTGACCCTGCAGTGGGGTTCCTCCATGAATTGCTTGACCCTAGGAAACATCAAGTATCACCTGAAGTCGGCTGAAGCATGTTTGTTTCTTGCTACTCTGGGCTTTTGATGGTGATGAAAGCCAGCATATAACAAGAGGTTTTCTTTCTGGCTTTGTATCAAAGGATACTGGTGTTTTTCAGAGCTGTGAATTTGCACAAAGCTGATTTGTCTCAGCAGAATTGTTTCTGAAGCACAACATAAACCCAGAGAAAAGTGGGCATCATGGGGTTTCCCCAGATAACTTCTGAAGAGATGAACTCCAGAGGACTTTGCTTGTTAGTGTTACTGTCTGGCAGGGGCGAGACAGCTCTGGGTGAGTTTTGGCAAGCCTGGAAAAGCAGCTCAGGAAAGGAAGAACTGTCCCAGCCTGGGGTATGCTGGTAGATGTTTTGCAGTCAAATGGCTTCTTTTGAAGGTTTGTCTGGAGTCGTTTCACAGGGGCACTGAAGCTGCTCACAAACTTTTAACATCTGTGGCATTAGTCCTTATCCCGTTTACTGGATGGCTGCACTATCAGGCCTGGTAGAGCCTGTGCTACACTCTAAATGCCCCTGTCACGTAGCTGCTTCCATAGTATGAAGGTTTTCATGTTTGCTGCACATGTGTAGCCGTTGACTTTGCACTATTTTTTCCTGACGTGTTAATACCTTACTGTGTAAACAAGCTGTAAGGAGGAAAGTTGTACTCAGGTGTCAGAAGCCCTGATGGAAGCTCCCGTCTTAGGGAGACACGCACAGCAGGAATGACTGCTTGCTGGAGAAGTGCAGTAACGTAGCTCCTAATGGCTTCATCCTGGCCGTGACACGTGCTGGGAGGCACTGGGTCTGGCATCCTTCAGTAGAGCAGCCGTTCATGAGGTACGTGGCCACATTCATCCAGATCTTAGCCAAAGATGAAGGCTGTTAACAGCTGTTTTATTAACTTCTCCACATTTAAATCCACTTGCCTTTAGCTCTCTGGCTAAGATCTCTTGCACAGATGTGTCTCCTGCATGTGTGTCTTCCAGGTGCCAAGCCCCTTGAAGTGTTCTGTGAATTTTGACAAGAAAAGTCAGAGGCCTTTCTGTTTGCATATATGTAACGTGTCCGGTCTGATTTCAGTATCGTACAGATTCTTAACTGGGGAATTCTCTGTTAAATAATCCTGAACAAAGATTAATGCCTGCAATTGTGTTTTGAGTATTTTGGATTGAATTCCCATCTCTGTACATGAAAGCACTGTTCTGAGAATCTTGTCTATAACCTGCTTGTTTGAAATTTGTCACTGAAACAATGTGATAAAATACGAAGTAAATCAGTGTTACAAGAAGAATGCAAAACAGTAGCTAAATGAGATCTGGACCAAGAACTTTCTGTGCTAAAATATTGGGTGTTGACTTTGTCTTGGGGAAAAGGTTCTTTTAAAGACCTTAGCAAAAACCTGCTTTTTTAAAAGACATTTAAATGGTAGCTTCCCACGAGCATTTACACAGTGACACCCCAAATACATCACAAAGTGCTCTAGTGGCAGGTGAGGAGCTTTTAAGTTCTGTCTCTCTTAGCAATGCTGAACTTTACAGGAGTATGGTGAAAAGCCATCAGAGGATAAAATGAATAGCATCTGCCATGAGTAATTTTTCATTTTGCTTCATCAAGCAGGGCACTAATTAGATACATTCTAAAAAAGTCATGATTCTTTGATTCTCATGGTGGCTTTTTGTTTCTTGTAACACCAATGATGTCCTTCAGTTGATTACAGCAGAGCAAGAACAACTACAATAATGCTAATCATATCTTATTGCTTTTAAACCCAGTAGTACTCGCATGGCAGAAATCCTGCATTTACTCTTTTCTGCTTCCTGAAGATTTAATTCACATAACAACTTGTAATGTGTTTGCCCAGTGAAGTATGACAAGTTGATATATACAATTCCAAAATAAAGTCTCGGGTTATTCTGTGCCTGTTTACTGATTGACTATTACAGAATACAGTAGAAAAGAAAGTGTTTCAAACAGCTATCTTGCAAAATCTCAGTGAATTGAGAAGTAGGTTCACTATAGGTTGTGTAAAAAATAATCACATCTGTAGTCTGTGGATTTAGAAAGTTGTAGGTCCAAGATTTCCTTGTATTGTGAGATGAAAAAAATAATATATCAAAAAAACCAAAAAACAATTGGTTTGTACTAAAAAACATAAACAGAGTGCTTACTTTTTACTGCAGGAAAACTTGGCTTTAAGCAGTTAAAACAGTTTTAAAGTACAGTAAAAGATGGAAATTTTGAAAAGGGGAGAAGAGTGGGTTGACAGTTTTGAACTTTATTGAATCCTTTGATTGGAGGTTACTTTGATGTTTGAAGTAGCAGTAGTGTCTCCAGGATGAGCAGGCTTGTTTTAGAGGGATTAACTTAGGTGTCAAGTGCTAATACTGAAGATTGATTCTGTGATGGATTTATGCATTTGTTGACGTATTAATTCTGGCAACTCTTGGACAAAACCACTAACCAACTAAAAAGGCTTTTCATCCTTATTTAAACTCTGAAGGCCTTTGTGAAGTGGCTTTCTCAGTGAGTGGCTACACAACATGGAAGGGGAAAAAGAGTGTGCTGACAGAAGAGTCAAATTAAAAAAACAAATCCAAACTAAGACATCATTATTAAATTGT
Source organism: Actenoides hombroni (assembly GCA_024336885.1). Classification (NCBI taxonomy): domain Eukaryota; kingdom Metazoa; phylum Chordata; class Aves; order Coraciiformes; family Alcedinidae; genus Actenoides; species Actenoides hombroni. The sequence continues at coordinate 1,456,461 of WUAM01000161.1, forward strand.
CCAAACATAGGCCTGACTGCACACAGCCAAGTTTTATGTTCCTTAAGTTAAAAAATGTTTATGGTGAGAGTGCTAATGTACAATAAACTCGACGCCTCTTCTCTAGTGAGTGAGAAGGTAGTAAAGCCAATGCTGTAAGGCTTTCTTTGAAATACAGCTGAATTAGCCAAAAATTATTTCCCCTGCCTCTTCTGCAGGATGGGACTGCACAGATCCTGCCCTCTTACATTTTTTTTTCGAACCATGCTATTTTAATTTCAGCACGCATGCTGATATTCAGCTGGTTACAAGTGTCTAATTATTGTGATTATATGCATGCAGACTTCATCACTTCTTCAGATGGAGCTGGCAGTGCAAGAGAAGCTTGGCATTTTATCTGCTGTATAATTTGCTTGTTTTTATGCTTAGTGTAACAGCTTGCTGAATGAGTGCCGGAGTGAGACGTAGACAAACAACAAGGGGAGGTTGGGCACCCAGGCACGTGCATCCCCAGTGGTCATCACACGTATCCAGAAAGACCTACCAAGCAGGTGTTGGGAAGGCCAAAAACGTGAGAGCAGCTTCAGAAGTGACGTCCGCTGCTCGCTCACGTACACTTGTTGGCACCTGTCTCTTCAGTATTTCCCCTTGAGAGATCATTTCTCTGCTGGTGGATGACATCTGTCACTTAAGGAGGGTTCTGTGATGGCTGGGTGTGCACTCAGTTGCCAGGGGTCCCTGGCAGCAGCTCCTCAGGGAGGACATCCAGAACCGCAGCTCATGTGCCCATTGTCTGTGGAGTGGAGGCAGCCAGGGCTGGTGGCATTGCTCTGTGAGGACCTGGTCACTAGCAGGCTGGTTTGTGAGAGGCGGTTATTGCCAGCTCTATGAAAATCTAAGATGGCTTCAGTCAAAAAGAAAGGCATGAATAAAGTGTTGCCCACCCCACTGGGCAGAGTGGGAGGTAGAAGCACCCCTAGAGTAACCTGGTGTCAGGACACAGTGGAGGAGGGGCTGCCCAGCTGCCATGGGCCATGCTAGAAGCAGTATGGGTCAGACCATGTGTTAATCCCAGCCAGTGCCTCAGATAGCTTTGAAGGTTCTCCACAGCCATGCTTGCTGCTCCTGCCCTTGCTCTTGCGTCAGGAAGCCTCCCTGCTGCTTCTCCACTGATTGGACTCCTCGTTCACCTTCCCCCTGCTTTGTATACACAGAGGCTGCAGAGTGATGAACTCAGATCTGGGTTATCTCAAGATCTGGCCAAGTTGTTTGCAGCCTGAATCATGAAAGGGAAGAATTTTATGTGGATCAACTTACCCCTCGAGAAGCTGACTTACATGGAGTCTGTGGCAGGCCAGGAGGCAACTTCCATGATCTGCACTAAATGCTTTTATAGACTGCTGGGGTGATTGTGTACTGGACCACACTCTAAACCAGCCTGCTAGGGGCTGTTGCACTCAAGTGATGGCAAAAGACATTATGAAAATGGCACATTTTGGTTGCTCTTTTGGGCATGACCCTTGGCAAAGAAGATGGAGCTGTGCTAGGAACATTCTTTCTCTCACCAAAGAATAGTAAAGATTTCAAACCTTTGCAGCAGGACCTCCTGAATTCTGTTTGTTCACTTCATCTTTTTCTGGGGTTTGAGTTGAAAAGTTTGAGATGTTCCTGGCTGTTCTTAAAGCACTGACTTAGTTTTATTTGTGTTCTGATTTTGTAGCTTTTAAAGTGAACTTCAGTAGTGTATCCAAGTTTTTCCCTACAAGCCTGAGGTCCGTGCTTAGGTGGTTTTGGAGAATAAAATGGGCTCTGATATTGACATCAGGATGTAGGATTTGTAAAAACCACGAGATACGAGGAGACTTGGCAGTATAATGGTGAAAGGTGGGTTAACATCCCTTCGCAGTTTTGCCTATTGTGAGCTCATGGAAATTCTCCTTTACCTCTGAAAGGTCACTAGGTTGCAGTAGGAACTATTGGCTTGCAATAATATTGTGGTTCAGTCATACTTTGTGCTTTTGGAAATCGTAGCATTGCAACAGGAAATTAATGTTTTCTTATCTGAAATTGAAAAACAACACCCGATCTTTTCGGAAGCATTCTTAAAATGAAATTCTGTTTTGGGGGAGGGAGCACTGAAATGTTGAATTTCAGTAATGATGTGAAATGTATATATATATTTTTTTCATTTAATGAATAGTTGAAGATACTAAATAGAACTAAGACACATGTCTACTCTTGTGACTAAAGAGGCAGAGGGCAAAACAGTTGACATAGAAATGTCCATGTCATCTTAGTTTAAACTGGCTATATGTCTCTACGTGTTTGCATGAGCTGCTGAGCTCATGACAAAGTGTTTTGGTGTGTGGGATTTGGTTGTTTTGGGTTTGTTTTTTTTTTCCTTTTTCGGTAAAGTATTCATTTGAAGTATTTTTACCAGTCAGTCTCTTTCACTCTCCTTCCCCCTCCCCCTTTCTGTTTTTTCCTCTGCCATATGCTGCATGTCTTCTTGCAAGTTCATTGGGGATAGATGGTATCTAAATATACTTTTTCTCAGTTTTGGCACAATGTGGCTCTGATCCTGATTGGGACTTGAATGTTCTTCAGGATAAAAATGTTAAAGAATGTGATACCATTCATGAAATGGACCCTTTATGAGTATGGCAGGTGCCATCTTCGGTAGAGAGTCGGCATTTCTCCAGAGTGTCCTGATATTTCAGCTGAATAAGGTATTGGACAAAGCCATTAGATAGTAAGTAATATGACTATAAACAAGTGTTTCTGCTTTTTAATCAGATTTCACATATGTGGTATATTTTCATGTTCTGCTAGGAGTTGTACATCCCCTGAATAAGGATTTCAAGACAGACACATCCGTGTTTGGATTGCATTTAAAAATCTGAAGTTGAAATAAAGAAAACTTAAAGAAATACAATGAACATGCCCAAGCTGCCTTTTAAACTTCCTTCCCTACTAATAAAAGCAGTTCCTCCCACTATGTATGGTCTCTAAGTATCTCTGCCATGTTTTAACACTGGCACATTGAAGGGTCTGTGTCCGTGGGAAGTGTTTGGTTTAATGGAGTCTGCTCCATGTGTTTGCTCTGTATTGTGTTTTGATCTTGAGCAGGACCTGTGGCTGCTGTGGGTCCCTGAAAGCAGGTGAGCAGCAGTCATAAACTGAGGCAGCACTTGGAACTTCTGTGTGGAATCAGAAAAAGTGCACTGCCTGGCTATTTTCTGGGTCATTAAGAGTGAACAAGGCATTTGACTGAGCTCTGTTCTGTCCTGGTCTGAAAAAGCCAAGATTTTTCAATATGATCTGTTCTTCTGTTATTTTTAATTATACTGGGGTCTAGAAATCCAAAAGCAGTTATCCACAGTATTCAGTGTAACAGACAGGGACTCTTGGGCAAGCCTAGACCACACTAGCTTGGATACTACAAGCTGCATGGTGCAGAAGGGAGGAGGTAACAGCAGCAAATAGTGGCTTCATAGTCTTGTAGCTGGGCTGCTTCCTGAGCTAGTGCAGGTTTTTCTATATGCTGTGGTTCATGCCATCTAGACATAACTACATATTGCCCAAGGCACCGTCCCTTTCAAAAGCTTTAAAATAGGCAAAGGAAGGAAAGATTATGAGAAGATGATATTCTGAAGTAAGGGGACTTGCTCGGATTTACTGCAGGGTCCTGGACAGACTGAGATCTTGTTCATCTCCGTCAGGCTCTCATCTGTTAGACAATGCAGCCCTTTTGTAGTGTGTTCCTGAATCATTTAATGGATGAAGGACATGGGGATAAATAAAGTAATGCAGAAAACTCTAAGCCTCTTGACAGAGTGGCGTGGATAGTAGTTTGGGGAATGGCAAGCTTTGTCCTCATGTTTTCTGGGGTATGTTGCAAATCATAGAGTATGGAAAGGAGAGGTTTCTCTGTGACATCCAAATGAAGACAAAAATAGTTCAAAGTCTAGACTATTACTTTATATATTTTATAATTATTGCAGCAGGATGGAGGGAAGTGCACTGTATACCTTATGGCTAATTTTGTAGTATTTCTGTGTGTGCTGAAGTACAGATATCTTGCAATTGTGTGCTGTTTGAGAATGCACAGTAACCTTTCCTCAGCAGGACTATTAAGAAATAGAAATCTACCTGAGCTCGTTAGAGAAGCATAGTTTTCCTTTTCTTTCCCATCTTGTCTTTTTACTTTCTCTGTTACTGATTGGGAATGTGAACTATTTTGGATTTGTAGGTATTAATTCATTATGTTACAGTTTCCTGGCAGCAGTTGTTTTCTGCAGCAGAGAAATCTAGAAGCGTAGTGGGGTTTTAAGTATTAGTAATGAATAAATAAATAAAAATGATTCATTTATTTTTAAAGCACAGATTGTTTCAATGTAGAGTTCTTGGCTTCGTATTTATATAAAGTAAACAATAACTTCCAGTTTGAGAATGTTACTGTTCATGTTACTGCAGCTTACTGAAAGAAATGAGATCAGATTTACCAACTGATTTTAAGGATATTTTGATTCTTTTTCCCTTTTTTTTTCCTAAGTTGAGCAACTGTTGTTGGGTTTTGTTGTTGTTGATTATCTTCTATTACTTCTCACATCATACTTGGCAGCTGATTCTGTGTCCCTTACATAACATGCTGTTCTGGATCCATTGCTTGTGGGTGGGTGTTTTTTGCTAGCCATTTTTTCATGGCTCGTATTAAATGTTTTTCCCATCATTAATGTACCTTTCTTCATCTTCCCAATGAGATGTGTTAGTGGGAACACTTGTAAAACTGAATTGGGGTGTAGAAGTTTGGGTTTTATATGTATCTGAAAAGAGCTCTGTGAATTCAGGGGACAGTCTGTAAGAACTGACTGCACTGCTGGGCCTACCTGCATCGAGCTGTTGGTTAGCTCCACCTCCAGACCTGCAGAGTCCCAGGTGTCTAGCAGGATTTCACAAGAATTTAACAACCTGAATTCCACTGGCTTACTCTGGCTAGTCGTAAGAAACACAGCCAGACAGCAACAGGAAAAGCCAGTCAATGGGGAGTAAGAATTTGGGGCGTGTAAGAAGAGCTTAGGTGTCTGGGTTTTGTCTTGCAAGAAAATCCGAAATGTACAGTTTCATTGTTAAAATGCACCTTTGATAATTCTTATTAAACCTCACTTTTTGTCAGTGAAGTCTGTGATCATTGCATTTCAGCTGTATACCATATTAACTGGACCCTTCTTGCTCGGCCGCTTTGAGGAGATGATGTGCCATATGGTGATGCCCTGAACCCAGGCCCAGGACTTTTTCCTGCAGAGATTCTCAGTGCCTTCAAGACTTGCTCAGAGCAAGGAGGTGTGATACAGTTTAAAACAGATCAACTCTCCTTCCCCTCCCCAAAAGTGGAGCTCTTCTGGTATTGTAGGAATATTGAACTGAAAAGTCAGGGCAACTGCAGTCTTTAAAGTCTTCTGGCAAGCTTTAATCTATGCCTACCTATCTGAATAAGCTTTTGTGGAAGAGGAAAGAGGCACCTCTGTCAAAATCTGTTAAAATACTGATGAATGAAAGAAACCCTTGCAGGAGAGGACTGGTTCATGGAGTCCAGTTCCTGCTGTTACAGGCACCCCACATCATATAATAGTGCTTGCATATTAACCAAGCTCTGTCTTCAGTGTCCTTGCCTCTGCTGCACCCATTTGATGTCTTGCTTTCCTGGTGGAGCGGAACCTTTGCATTTCTCACCGAGACGTTGTCACAACTGTAGCCATATTTGTTTCTTGTGATAGTTAAAATCATTGTAAATAAATAGTTTTTCAAGTCTTTTTCAAGATTTACTGACTCAATAAGAGGGACACTTGCAGTCCTCTGAGAATGCATATACCCCGAGCTCTTTCTGGTGTTCTGTCACACGAGTAGTTGTTCCTGCCCTCAACCATTTACTGGTGAGGGCTTTAGACTTAATGCTGAGGATTTTTGTCTCGGTGTCCTAGGTGAAACATTGACTTGTGTAGTAGTCTGGCTGTTGTATAACCCTGTTTTTGTCACTTGTAGCAAGCTTCCTACCCACTTTTAAGTTCTCAATTTCCACCTCCAGTGTCCTAAGAAACACTGGTGCATGCTGTAGGGTACTCAGCTGTGTTAGAGCTAACACACTTCTTTCATCTAGAAAATGAGCTACTACATTGAGAAGGAATGGCATGTTGGTCTGATGTGATTTTTCTTTTTGGTGCTGGCAAACTTATGTTGTGTTTTACTCTGTTTTCCTTTAGACTTTCTTTAATTACGCCTCCCTTTACAATGTGTTCCAAGGCCATATGCTTTCTACTGAGGTGATTTTTATGAGCAGTAGTTTGTTTGCCACTTGTTTTTGTTCTGCCCTTTTATGTTTGTTTGTTTTTTAAAATCTAGTTACTGCATTTGTTGAATGTTGACAGATTATATACCACTCTATACTTCATAGTTTTATTAAAGTCCTTGTTTTTAGCCCTGCAATTTCATTTACTAATTCTTTAAGAATCCACAGATGGCAATTTTTGAGGTTTTTCTAGCTTTGAGTAGATTAAGTTCTTTGTGTTTTGCTTCTGTTTTCATGGTTGCTGCCTCATAGGCATCTTGAATTTCCCAGTCTGTAAACTAAGAAAGTTTATTTCCATTAATTCTATTCTGAGACTGTAGAAAGTCTCCTGTACAGCATGTTGATGTCGGATGCTCTGCACAAGCGTCGTGGGATGGCTAAGTGACATTTTCATTTCCTTGTTTGAAAGTAAGGATAGCAATACCATTGAAAAGTCCAAAACTGTGTCTTGATTTCTTTTTTCACCCCAGTGGAGTATTTCTTCTGTTCTTTGTCTACACCACTCTGTGCTTGTTCACACTGAGTGGGAGTGGCAGTAATTTCTCATCCCTGTGCTTGCCCCGCCATTCAGTGATGTACCGTCCTCCAGGCAACCCTTCCAGGCACCTCGTCCTTTTGCTCAGGAGGAGGGCTGTGCTTGTGCTGCTCTTGTGATGAACTCTGTCAATTAAAAAAGAAGAAATTTCTCAAGGATTTTGCAAGGACAAAACAAACAGAAACACATGGCTGGGTAATGAAATCTGAGATTTCCTAACAGTTAATGGACCCCAAAAGGTGCTCTCTGAATGTGTGTAGTAAAGCTAGGAGTGGGTTAGAGGTGAATGGTGGAAAGAGCCAGACTGACTCACACTGGTAAGTTTAAGTGGTTTGTGCAGTTTCCAGTTCATGCCATGTTAAAGTCCATTCAGATTCATAAACAGCATTTCCCCAGCTAGCGAGGTGAGTGAAACCAGCTCATCTCTGGATTTGCTGAGGAGCTACAGAGCAGGCAAGAACAGATAAGAAGATAAAGCCACCACAAAAAACTGTATTTGAGGAAGGGTTGTGACTTTGCGTGGTGGATCTTTTACTGACGATTTGTCTTAAAATAAAAACATTTTAAAAAACCGAAGCTCAGCAGATGGCCACATAATCTGTTGTTGAGACTGTAAAGATGGAGGCTGAGGGGACTCCTGGAAAAACGTGTCACACCCTGACAGAGCAGCAGTACAGTGCTTTTCTTCTTTCCTTTGGTCCATCCTTGTCTTCCCTGTGCCCTCCCCAAACCCTAGAGCAAAGAAAAAACCTGTTAAATTCAGGCTGGTGTTTGCAGAGGGAGGCTGGAGGCCTTCAAGCAAGTATGATTTTGAAGCTCATGAACTCTCTAGCAGTGGTGTTTTCCTCTTCCTTTTGCCCCCTGAATTCCTCTAGAGGCTGGGACTGAGTCTTAAAAATGTAACAATTTTAGAATTCAGGATTTTAAAATGTAGAGTTTTGGACTCAGCAGAAGTGAGGAGGCAAGGGCTGTCCTTCTGAACGGAAGGAGAATTGATGTAGTGGGGATGATGCTATTGCTTAAACCAGTGCCTGCCCCATGACCCTTCTGTTCGGATTGCCACTCAAAGAGGCTTGTTTGACTCTAATGCTTTTTGTCATTGCCAAGCCAACTTCTTTTAGCCTTTCATGGAGAAGAAAAGGAAAGTCTTGCTCACATTTTGAGGAGTATTTGAAACCTACCATTGCCTCAAGCTTTAGCTTCCTGTGCTGTGTGGTAGAATGTCTGATAATGAAAGATGAAAGCTTTCTATTTTTGTCTTGTGAATGTAGCTCATGTTTCATGGGCCAGATTGGTTGATTTTTGTGTGTTCCTTTTCAGTGCTGCCTTTATCTTGAGGAAGGGGGAAGGAGGGAATAGCAACTTCACTGGGATGCTAAATTTAGAGTGGTTAAAAAAGTGAGGATGTATATCCAGGGTCTTTCCCAGTTTTTAGACTCGGGGCACCTGAACAGGATGATATGCGACCAAGCATGTCAAGTTGAAAAGATAGTGGCTGGGCACCAGAAACACTGTTGCCCTTCACCCCAGTGAATATCACAAGTGGCAAATCTGTGCACCCTATGACACGTAAAGACAATCCTCCTCAGTTTGTCATTTGAAATATACCCTGCAGAGGTAGCTGCTGGTGGTGTGTTCTGATCTAGACAAGCCTAAAATGCATATTTTCAAAAGTTATGATTGATTCTAAATGTGTTTTAATTCTGTGTGCCTAGTATGCTAAAGGGCACGATAGAATTATTTACATGAAAGTATTTGCAAAGATGAGGGACGGCAGATTTGTGGGTTTCTTTCTAGCTATGCAAAGTACAAAGATGATGCTAAATGGGAAGGTGGAGAGTGTCTCTAACACCTACAGCCTAGCTGTAGAATACTTTTTGTCATTACAATACTTTTTGTCATTCTAGTTGTGCATATTGGGTTATCATCTCACCTCACTTTGCTCTCAGATGTTGCTATTTCCACACTCGTTTTTAGGATGATGGATCCCTTACTTAAAAACATGCCTGCACACGTGCTACAGAATGAAATACCCTGTCTGTTCACGGTATGTTCCTGCTGTAGGAATTCTGCAAAGACAGAAGCCTGCATACTTGTGTGTCCGGTCTGAAGTGCTCCAGAGCAGATGCCACCCATGTTCTACAGGAGGCTGTAGTCCAGAATGCAGTTCTGTCTTCAAACCCCAGCCAAGAAGTTCTATGGCTCAGCCTTCCCTCTCTCTCTCTTCCTCAGCTGTTCACTGCTATCCCTTTCCAAGCTGCCAGTGTAACTCCTCAGAAAGTGTAATCTATGGGAGAAAATAACTGCCTAGGTTGTTCTGGCAGAACTCCCATTAGGTGTATGCTACTGGGTATCACCTCCTCCTGAACACCAGCACACCCAGACAGCAATGCACGCTGCTGATGGCTAAGATCGCCTGCGAAATCGTGCTGTTTCATTACAGAATAGTTCCTGTTGTTGACATTTATAGTAGGTGCTGCTGTTTGCGATGGTGCTCCCAATCTACAACTCCAGAGTGACTAAGATGTTCTGTACCGCGCTGCCCTATTCGTTACAAACTGGCTAGCTTCGTTAGCATATTTACAGTAGGTCCTACTTTTTGTGATGACATAATCCAAACTGCTGTCTTGTGGAGCCAGGTGTCAAGTTTTCTTTTTTTTAAAGAAAAATCACCTTGTCCCTGCTGACAGAAGGCAGCAGCTTCCAGGTGAATCTGCTGGTATGTGTGAGAATCATAGAATCATAGAATTGTCAGGGTTGGAAGGGACCTTAAAGATCATCTCGTTCCAATGCCCCTGCTCTGGGCAGGGACACCTCCCACCATCCAGCCTGGGCTTAAAAACTTCCAAGGATGGGGCTTCCACCACCTCCCTGGGCAACCTGTTCCAGTGTCTCACCACCCTCATGGGGAAGAAATTCTTCCTGTTGTCTAAAGAAGAGTTCAGCTTGCGTGTACTTTCATACAGCAGCTGCAGCTCCTTGTCAGGCCCTGCCTGTGTGGCACAGAAAGAAGAGCTCAGCTGCTCAGGCAGCCTTTCCTGCTGGGAGAGGTGGTGTTCTGTAGAAAAAGCCATGTCTCACGTGAAAGCATTTGGGAAGCCTTTATTCAGCTTCTTAAGTGAACCTTATTTTCTAGAAAGCAAGGGCTGCACTAAAGCATGAGCAGTCATCAGAGGTCTCCTTGCTTTAAGTGAGAAGATTCACCATGATTTTTTTGGACATTTTCTATGACAGACTCCAAAACTCAGAAGGTGAGAACAGAGTACAGAGGATGAACAGTGGAGCTTTGTGCAAGAGCTAACTTCACGTTTGTTCTGTGATACTGTTATCCCCAAAGTGGGGCCTTTTACCCACTGTGCAATAGGCCAGTATACACCCAGTTTTGTGTTTAATCTGTGTTTGCACAAAGATGGGTGCTAGGTGGGAATTCCACAAAGCCAGCACACCGCACGAAGGAGCCACAAAGTATTCGCCATGCTCCATGATTAGTAAGAACATGCCTAACTTTACACTCACTGGTCAGTAGTTACTGTCCTGCCCACTACTGGTTGGTTAGATTGAAATCAGCCTCCCTTCCTGTCTAAATTAGCAAATCTGCTTCTTACTGGTGTGTTTGTGGGGCAAGTCTTTGGTCTTGGATTGTGTTGGCGGTCACATTCTTCCCCTGCCACCTTTACCTTTCTCCCAGTTTCTGCAAACTGTTGCTGACTTTGTGCTTCTTCTGGCATCTCCCCAGCTCCCAGTGCCTTTTGGGCAGGATGTTCCTTTTTATCAGTTGTTTTGCACTCCTTAAAGGCCTAGTCTCCAGGTTTTCACCGCTAACTGATCAAGCAAATACTTCCTTATCTCTTAGCTCCTTCATCTGACCATCTGATCACATTTCACAAGGCTGTGGTAACTCTATTACTCCATTGTTTTGCTAATTGGAAAATTTCATTGCCTGCTGTACAAGGAGAGGTTTCCTTGCTTTGAGTGAGAAGATCCCCAGTGATTTATTTATTTATTTACTTATTTACTTTTTCTATGACAAACTCTGAAACTAGGAGGGTGGAAATAGATTACAGAGGATGAACAGTGAAGCTTCGTACAAGAGCTAACTTCACGTTTGTTGTGCAATATGAGAGCAGTGCTTGTCTTTACCTGGTTACAAAAATGGGAAGATTCTTTAGTTTTGCTGTTTCGTACTTGTAGAATAAAGGACATCTTACAGGGTATCCTTTTAATCTTGCTTGCTCTAATTCAAGGTACTGTATTCAGAAGACATATAAAAGTGTGTTTTAATCCAAATGACAGTGACAAAAAGGAGTATATGCTGGAGTATACTTGAAGTGAGTTGCTTCTTTGTTCTCCAAGCGCTTTGAGATGGAACAGGCTGGAGCTGTCACAGGAGACCTTTGTACGCTGACTCCCCACCTCCCTCTCCCCAGCAGCTTCGGAAGCTCGTGTAGCCTGGTATGACACACGCTTGAACTGGTGTCTTGCTAAGCAGAGCAGGTGAGGTTGAAGTCATTGCTGGCAGCCAGAGAGAGAACATCAAGGGCAGGCTGGGGCTTGCGTGGAGGATACAAACCAGGAGGCCCCTGTGCCTTGCTCTGCAGGGCCCGTGCTTGCGAGTGACAGGGTGTGCAAGCGACTGAGTGTGGGCACGGGCAGTTTGTGGGTAATTGTCCCTGTGAAAGGTGTTGCAGGAAGCTGATGGGATGTCTGGCTAAACAGTCACTGAATCTGGTTAAGCTACTGCAGGTGGATCATTCACAGAACTAGGGATTGTTTTCAGAGAGCGGGTTATGTCTGCCCTGCTTGTTCAGTGTCAGGTGGGGAGGGGGTTTGCAGTGCGTTGCATGCTCTGCTTTTGTTCAGTTTTGTACCTGCAGCTCTTACTTTTCTGCATGTGCACAGGTTTTTTTTTCAACATTTCTGGAAGTAAATGTTTTTCCTCTTTAATGAAGCATTTCCACAATTAAAAAAGAAAATTCCTTGGTGAGCCGGGTTCCCCCTGGCCACAGGACTGCTGGAGGGTGACCAGAGGTGCTCACTGACGGGAGGCAGGAATTGGAAAGTGGCAGTGTGCACGTCTAGAAATGGGACAAGCTGCTACTTGGCTATGTGCAGCTAGACCTGCTTTGTGAGCAGTCTGAGCACCATAGGACATCTGGTGACACATCTCTATTTGAAAGGTTGTTTTGGTTTACAGTCAACAATCACTCTCCGTGAGTTAGAAGAGCAAACTTTAACTGATGTTTGCATTTTGTTTGCTAGGTGGCTCTTTTTTAATGTTGCTCAGGATAATTGGTGCTCTTGCCTTTTTCATGCCTTCCTTCCCTCTTATAAAATGTAGTGTGGTTATTTCTCTGCAGTCCTACTATCTTCTGTTTTCTTTTTTCTTGTTCTTTCTGCTTAGGACCATAGGGAAGGGTGTCCACCTCCTCCACCTGGATGCTGTGTCATTAGCTGAAGCTACCCCTTCAGAGCAATGAAGGGGAATGCTGGTATCTATAATGGTATCTATAAACTCAGAAGTTAGCAAGGTCTCATACTGCCTAAGTGTGACACTTCCATTGTTAAAAGGGATTTCCCAGAGTGGGGAAGAGCCCTATCAGCATCAGGTTTATAGAATGGTAGTGTTGGTTTTGTTACAAGAGAGTTTTAAGATCCTCATGTCCAACCATTAACCCAGCACTGCCAGGTCACCACTAAACCATGTCCCTCAGCACCACATCTACATGACTTTTAAAGTCCCTTCAGGGATTGGGCCTTCACCACTTCCCTGGGCAGCCTGTTCCAGGCCTTGACAACCCCTTTGGGGAAGAAATTTTCCCTAATATCCAACCTAAACCTCTCCTGGCACAACTTGAAGCCCTTTCCTACTGTCCTATCACTGGTTACTCTGTTGAACAGACCAATCCCAACCTCACTACAACCTCCTTTCAGGGAGTTCAGCGAGCGAGGTCTCCCCTGAGCCTCCTTTTCTCCAGGCTAAACAACCCGAGTTCCCTCAGCAGCTCTTCATAAGACTTGTTCTCTAGAGCCTTCACCAGCTTTGTTGCCCTTCTTTGGACACACTCCAGACCCTCAGTGTCCTTCTTGGAGTGAGGGGCCCAAAACTGAACACGGCACTTGAGGTGTGGCCTCACCAGTGCCAAGTACAGGGGGATGCCCCTGCCCTGCTCCTACTGGCCACGTTGTTTCTGGTACAGGATGGGATGCTGTTGGCCTTCTTGGCCACTTGAGCACACACTGGGCTCATATTCAGCCAGCTGTCGACCAATACCCACCCCCCCAGGTCATTTTCCACTGGGCAGCTTTCCAACCACTCTTCCCCAAGCAAAAAAAGGCTGTGTAAAATCACAAGCGAGTTGTTAGCAGTTGATACCTGTTTTTAATGGGTCTACCTTGATGACAAGTTAGAATTCTGGACAGAGAAATGACTATAGGAATCAACTGAGGATTGCTTCAAGTGGAAACACCCACAATCACTAATGAATTTTCAGTGTAACTTCTTAATTAAAAAAGAATCCTTCCCCCCCTGCCAAAAGGCAATAATAATGAGCAGCAGTACTAATATTGTTGGATAAAGAGTCTAAATAAAGGCAAAACCATGTCCAGCAGTAAATTGTTGGTTTGGTTTTTAGTTTTGGGTTTGTTTGTTTGTTGTTTTATTTTGTTGCTTTATTTTTTAGTAACACTCCTGATCCTGTTTGGTATTATTTATCTCTGTTGCTGTTGAAACGTTTTCCCCTCTAAGTGAGAGAGAAATCATGTCAGTTCAGCAAAAAGGAATTCATGAAAAAAATGGTGTTGGAAGCACATCCAGATGGAGAGGTGATGCAGCCTGGAATACTGGTGATCTCTTCATAGAAAGGAGATTTTATTGCTGCTCTGTTGAGGAGTGAGTTTTCCTAAAGGCTGTCAAGTTTTTGAGGTAAGTTTTGCATTCTACGGTGCACAATGGCAAAAAACCAGAGCCAGACCAGTCTGATGATAACATTTTATAGTTCATAGAGGCATTTTAATATCCTTGCTTAGCAAACGTAATTGTTGCTGATGAAAACTGGTAAGTTAATACTTACATGACCCAAGGCAAACAACTTTGAAACAAGCCCATTCCTGAAGTTCTGGGTTTTAGCAGATGCCTTGTTTCAGACAAAACTTCAAACAGCCGTGACTCATGGCCACCAGCTAGAAGCTTTTTGTTGTTCCTAAGGGTACAAAGCAATTTCTTTTATGTTTCCAGGCAGTGAGTCATGGCTGAAAAGCATGTCTGCAGTGCTTCTAAAGGTAAATTGGATGCAGTGATTGTGCGGACAACATCTGGAGTTCCTGCACCGTTAGCTGTTTGTGGGGATGGGCTCTGTTTTGCTATGGTGTGTTTACTCAAAAGGTGACCAAGTGGTTCATAAGATTTATTCTGCTGGTGTGCTTGACCTCTTCTGGAGTGACTGGTGACAAAGAACTGTGAACTAGTTGTGCCTACAAGAACTTGTGCCTACAAGAAAGCTGGGGAGGGACTTTTTAGGCTGTGGGGCAGTGATAGGACTGGAGGGAATGGATTAAAGCTAGAGA